>CM031234.1:436067577-436462577 GCA_018340775.1 Taxus wallichiana var. yunnanensis | reverse complement strand
CTTTTGAAATGGGTAAATTTATTTTATTTCCTTTATTAATTGATTTCTTAAAATGATGTTTCCACATTGATTATTTTATTCTTATATTTATATGGATTGTTCAGGGATAACATTGTGCACTTTTCAAATCACAAGGAATTGTGGGAAAGACTTATTTGCTTTCTATTCAAGAATTGTGAGGTATAAATTTTTGGACACAGTAAATGGTTTATTGATTTTTCTTCCGTAAATTTAATTTCTAAAGGGTATGGTATTTTATTAATCAATACACATTAAACAATAATATACATGTGCATAATATAGTACATTCAAAATATTTAAAATCCAGACCATATTCTTATGTAATTATTTAATCTCTTTTATTTATTTTATTAATTGATCTCTTTTTACAAAGTAAAGGGTATGGTATTTTATTAATTAATGATAGGGTATTTTATAATTAATGGAAGAATTCAATTTTAGGCTTTTGTGTGAATTTTATAAGTAATGTCTTCTTTACTGTAATATGAAATTTTGAATGTCATTCTGCTTTTAAATATTAGATGAATTGGAATATCATGGTGCCTTTGAATATTAGATAGATATATATACATTTCATTCATGATTTGTATTTATTACATTTTGGAAATAATTCTCTAAAATTGCCAAACCATTTACACAAGAAGCTATGGACATTTGTTTAACTCGGAATCTAGTGTTGCATACGCCTTTTTCGATGTGAGCTAGGATTTTTGAATGGGATATTTCCCTTTGAAACTATCCTAAGACGTTCAAATTTGGACGTCAGCTTGTGTTTTTGAAAAGGATTTTAAAGCAACGTAACGAGGGTGCCCCTAATGTATGTTAAACTTGTCCATTTTGGGATGATGTAATTTTTTAGAAGTCTCGAAATTAATTGTTTGATGTTTTTGTAACAAAATCATGTCCAATTTGTGTAGAATTGTTTTGTATGTTGACTCTAATATTTAAAAAATTGAAATTATATGATTGTTGTCTATTACATGTACTTGAAATTTTTAGTTATATAAATAACTAAAAATTTATTGAAAATACTTTATAGGAATGGCTCGACCAAGATTAAATTTTGAAGATGAAGAAGAAAGAAGATCTTATCAAAGAGAATATAAAAAGACAATATCAAAGACAATCTCGCATAAGAAGACAACAAGAAATGACAGATGCACAACGAGAGGAACAAAGGAAACATCGAAATGATAATGATAGACAAAGACTTGCAACACAGAGAAATGAATTAACAAATGAAGAATTAGGAAGATTAAATTTTGAAAATGAAGAAGAAAGAAGAGGATATCAAAGAGAATATCAAAGACAATATCGCATAAGAAGACAACAAGAAATGACAGAGGTATAATGAGAGGAACAAAGAAAACATCGAAATGATAATGATGGACAAACATTTGTAGAACAGAGGAATGAATTAACAAATGAAGAAGAGAGAAGAGCATATCAAAGAGAATATCAAAGACAATATCATAGAAGAAGACAACAAGAAATGACAGATGCACAATGAGAGGAACAAAGGAAACATCGAAATGATGACGATAGACAAAGATTTGCAGAACAGAGGAATGAATTGAAAAATGATGCATTAGATGTAGAAAGACAACAACATGCAGATAAGATGATAACAATTGCGTGCGAACTCATCTATAGATGACTCACATGTCTCAAGAACAAATAAACAAAGACATATTCATTCGGATCGGTTGCGAGGAAGAAGAAAGAATTTGAAGACAAGAACTTCACTGCGAAGCATCTCAAAGGAACTATCATAGATTGGTTGGTAATGACGAATTCAATTTTGAGGAGGAAATTCAACATCGGTGGATTGCGTGCTCCAAACACCTAAAAACTTGGGCCAAGATACAATGGATGTCGATGTTACAGATAATGTAGATAATAATGGTGTGCAGGAGGAGACAACATTACAACAAACATGAGAAATGAGAAGAAGAAGAATGAAGAAATCATTTACAGGAGGCATCAACAAACAAACCTCAAAGAAGAAGAAGAATGCAAAACTCACATATTGAGATAGAACAAAATATATTTGATCCCAATGGAATGGTTGGGAGAGATTTGAATACCGTCCAAATGATTTTTCAACGTGGTCTTGATAACCTTGCTTCACCGATCATGTGTTATATTTGTCAAGAATGCTACCTTAGAGTAAGAGTTTCTCAAACACCTAAAGGACCCATATGTACTAGATGCCAACAAGAGAAAGGTCATCATATATTTTCAGCATCAAAAAATATGGATCCGGGACACAACCACCGAACTTGCAAACTTAACTCAAGTTGAGGAAATGTTGATAGCCCATGTCAACCCAATCCTACAAGTGACACATGTGACAAGAGGTCAATATAAATATAAAGGTCACATGATAAGTTTTCCTCAAGAAGTAAAAGAAATCACTAATCTTTTTCCGCATAGATTGAAATATTTTCCGATGATTATTGTTCAAAGGAGAGATCAAAGCATGGAACAAATTACAACTTTACAGTCAATAGAGAGTGAGTTTATAATGCACTGAAATATAAAATAGAACATGATAAGTTCTATTCAGATGTTTAGATCGATGAAAATGCTCTGAATGAACTTCCACCTCATTCTGATGAAAATGTATTTGAGGAGTTGAACTCAGTGCATATGGAGTTTGATTCAGCCAGCAAAGAAAGTTGTATTTCAGAGGTTCCACCATGGAGACAGATGAAGGAAATATAATTATTCATACAACATCAATGGCGTCTAAACCAACTAATGCCCAAGGAAGATGGAATTAATCCATGCATGGGTGAATAACCCTCACGCGGACCCTAGAGAGCTAATTGATTGGCCAAGGATAGGATCATCTCCTATCAATGAGTATGTGACAGTAGGATTACTTAATATGGCATTCCCTACTTTGTTTCCCAATGGAAAATGTGATTGGATAGAACCGTGGTTAAGACGAGTACGTCTCCATGAATTTGTAAAACATTTATTTCGATATAGGGATCACCGATTTGGCCGACATCCCCGATTCAGGTATTACATGATGAACATGATCATGAGACATCATGCACAAAACTCGTTTGCAATGTTTGTTAAGAAAAACCTCCAAGATATGCCAATCACCATCAATGAGTTACGCGAGCATATGCAAAATGTTCCCCATTTTAATATCGTTGATCGTTTGATGCGGTTTTGAACATCTTTGAGGGGTATGAGGTTTTATCGGTCAAAATGTCGTGGTGAATTGATAGACATGTTGCATCAAATCAGATCACCTACCATTTTTTTCACATTGAGCGCAACTGATATGTATTGGCCTGATCTACATGAATTAATGCCTGGAACGCCGCCGGATAATCCATGGGAAGCACAAAATTGGTGAAGGAAAATATCATCGAATATCCACATATAGTAGCACATTATATGCACCTGCGACATACACTTTTCCGAAAGGAGATATTACAAAAAGGAATGAAAGTTAAAGATTATTGGTCTAGATATGAATGGAAACATAGAGGTTCGCTGCATGTGCATGGATTCATATGGTTAGAAGGTGCACTGAATATGGACAACCTTGATTGGAATGATGATTTTCAATGTGGAAATGCTGAAAAATACTTCCATTCTATTATCCATGCATGGAATCCTCGGGAGGACCCGCACCAACGAAACATACAGGTAATTTATCGATTCTCATCGAGTTTGTGATTTATATAGAATTTTACGTTCTCAAAATATATTGCATATTCTTATGTTCTATGTTACAGGTCTACCAAAATTTTATGCAAAGATCCATGTCTTTGAAATACAAGACAACCGACATAAGTCGATATGGAACGTGACTACGAAGAGATTCTCAATAGTGTAGAACGACACATGATGTGTAGAGAGGGTGCTCGCCTCACGCAAGAAAAAGGGGAAAAATGGTTTGTAGGTAATGTTCAAAATTTTGAATATTTAAATTGAAATAAAAACACATATGTGGAAGAACTAATAATTGATTATTACATTTTGCAGTATAATGCACCATGGCCATTGAATCTCGACGGATCAAAGTTATATCAAGACTCGAGAGATGGGAGATAAAAATTTCGAACTGTGAGAAATGATGATAGGGTAAATACACATAATTGATACATATTACAATTGTGGAGAGCAAATGTAGATTGGCAACCTGTTCTTTCCAAGCATGCCGTAGTCAAGTACATTGTAAAGTATGCAGTGAAAGTGGAGAAAATATCTGAAACTTATCATCAAATGTTGATGTGGATTGCAAACATTGAAATCCTAGTTGAAATGGTAAAGCGACAACATACATGAGAGTTCTAACTGAAACAATTGTTGAAAGAGACATTGGCGCACAAGAAACATGTCACATGTTGTTGGAGATCCCTTTTGTAGAGAGAGGTAGAGTATTTGTCAATTTGAATGTTGCCTGTAAGGTGTTAAAAAAGTAATACTGATGGAGATGACCATGAAGAACATGTAATAAGTTTCATTGATGGTGTACAAGAATAGGCATTTTTCCATGGAAAGTGTGTCTCGATTAATGTAAGTAGCTATTGGACTTATAATCCAAGGAGGAAAAGGGAAAAAAAGTGGGAGGTCAGGAGTTTGGCAGCTATTGTGAGAGTGTTCCCGAGGTTTTCCTCTGTCCCTTCACGGGAATCTCATAAATGGGTTGATTTTTGTTGGTCAGAGTTGTTGCTTTAGAAGTCTGTTTGGGATATAAAGAGAGATATTGGACTTGATTTTGATTCAATAAGTTCAAACTGGGAATCATTTTGTTATAATCCATGGCATGTCAAAAGGAGGATTGCAGTAGAAGACGTTGAAAATAACAACGATTTTGAAGAGGAAATTAATCAACATGTTCAACAAAATACAATAGAACATGATTGGGAAATCATGTGTAGGCTTCATCGTGGTCAAATTTTGCAAGTGACAGAAATAGATATGTTGGGAAGGAGAGATATTGACAGACAAGCACCGTGGAATGATGAATATTGAGGTGAATAATACACAAGTAAAGCAATAAAATTCATAAGCAACATGAAAGAAAATGGGTTGGTTATATACGATGAATTGGCCCCAAATTTCAATTATGACACCTTGGGTGCTAAACAAAAACAAGCACTTGATATAATAATGACACATTATATTCAACGTCGAAATAACATTCCATTGCTCATGATAGTTCAAGGAACAATGAACAGGAAAATCCTATTTGATTAGTGCGATTCGTGAGGCACTTTTTGATGCATCATTCCCGAACATTCTCCTCTTCTATTGCTTGCACCATGGGGAGTTACAACTTTTAATATTGGCACCTCAACGATCCATTCAAAACTTTGAATCCCTATTATAGATTTTGTAGAATTGGAAGGATCGAGACTTGCAACATTCCAACAAGAGATCTGCCACATAAAATATGTATTGATTGATGAAATGAGTGTTGTTGGACAAATTTTGCTAGAAAATGTGGACTCGACTTCGGCCAAGCATTCCCCTGAAAGAGTATACATGAGTTTTGGTGGTGTTTCTATGGTTTTGGTAGGAAATTTGGGCAACTTCCTCCTGTTACCGATAAACCGACATATGATAGTAATGGACGACAAAGTCTGTTATGGGAAGCATTCGGAACATTTGTTACATTGGATAAGGTATTTAGGCAAGGAGGAGAAGATGAAGACCAATTTTTTTTTGACAACTTCTAGAAAATCTCGAGATTCAAATCTAACATTGGATGATTAGATGTTGTTAATGAGTAGAACAAGTTTTGCATTAGACAAAAATAGAAACGAAGAATTTTGAAAATGAAGAAGAAAGAAGATCTTATCAAAGAGAATATCAAAGACAATATCAAAGATAATATCGCATAAGAAGCGAAAAGAAATGACAGATACATAACGAGAGGAACAAAGGAAACATCGAAATGATAATGATAGAAAAGTCTTGCAACACGAGATATGAATTAACAAATGAAGAATTAGGAAGATTAAATTTTTAAAATGAAGAAGAAATAAGAGGATATCAAAGAGAATATCAAAGACAATATCGCATAAGAAGACAACAAGAAATGACAGAGGTACAACGAGAGGAACAAAGAAAACATTGAAATGATAATGATGGACAAACATTTGTAGAACATAGGAATGAATTAACAAATGAAGAAGAGAGAAGAGCATATCAAAGACAATATTCATTGCGAAGAAGACAACAAGAAATGACAGATGCACAATGAGAGGAACAAAGGAAACATCGAAATGATGACGATAGACAAAGATTTATAGAACGAAGGAATGAATTGACAAATGATGCATTAGATGTAGAAAGAAAAAGCATGTAGATAAGATGATAACAATTCATGAACGATCATCTCAAGATGACTCACATGTATCAAGAACAAAGATACAAAGACATATTCATTCGATCGAGTTGCAGGTTTAAGAAGAAATAATTTGAAGAAAAGAAATTCACCTGTGAAGCATCTCAAGGGCACTATCTTGGATTGGTTGGTAATGATGAATTCAATTTTGAGGGAGGAAATTCAACATCAATGGATCGCATACCCAAACACCTAAAAACTTGGGCCAAGATACAATGGATGTCGATGTTAGAGATAATGTAGATAATAATGGTGTGCAGGACGAGACAACATTACAAAAAACATGAGAAACTTGAAGAAGAAGAATGCAAAACTCACATATTGAGATAGAATAAAATATATTTGATCCCAATGGAATGGTTGGGAGAGATTTGAATACTGTCCAAATGATTTTTCAACGTGGACTTGATAACCTTGCTTCACCGATCATGTGTTATATTTTTCAAGAATGCTACCTTGGAATAAAAGTTTCTCGAATACCTAAAGGACCCGTGTGTACTAGATGCCGACAAGAGAAAGGTCATCATCGATTTTCAACATCAAACAATATGGATCCCGGGCCACAACCACTAGAACTTGCAAACTTAACTCAAGTTGAGGAAATGTTGATAGCCCATGTCAACCCAATCCTGCAAGTGACACATGTGACAAGAGGTCAATATAAATATAAAGGTCACATGATAAGTTTTCCTCAAGAAGTAAAAGAAATCGCTAATCTTTTTCCGCATAGATTGAAAGATTTTCCGATGATTATTGTTCGGAGGAGAGATCAGCGTGGAACAAATTACAACTTTACAGTCAATAAAGAGCAAGTTTATAATGTGCTGAAATATAAAATAGAACATGATAAGTTCTATTTAGATGTTCAGATCGATGAAAATGCTCGAATGAACTTACACCTCATTATGATGAAAATGTATTTGAGGAGTTGAATTCAATGCATATGGAGTTTGATTTTGACGCAAACGAAGTTGTATTTGAGGTCCGACCATGGAGACAGAAGAAGGAAATATAATTATTCATACAACATCAATGGCGTCTAAACCACCTAATGCCCCAAGGAAGATGGAATTAATCCATGCATGGGTGAATAACCCTCACGCGGACCCTAGAGCGCTAATTGATTGGACAGGGATCGGATCATCTCCTATCAATGAGTATGTGACAATAGGATTACTTGATATTGCATTCCCTACTTTGTTTCCCCATTGGAAAATGTGATTGGATAGAACCGTGGTTAAGACGAAAGTACGTTTCCATGAATTTGTAAAACATTTATTTCGATATAGGGATCACCGATTTGGATGACATCCCGATTCAAGTATTACATGATGAACATGATCATGAGACATCATGCACAAAACTCGTCGATGCAGAGTTTTTATTATGAAAAACCTCCAAGATATGGTAATCACCATTAATGAGTTACGTGAGGATATGCAAAATGTTCCCCATTCCAATATGGTTGATCATTTGATGTGGTTTGGAACATCTTTGAGGGGTACGAGGTCTTATTGGGTAAAACGTCATAGTGAATTGACGGACATGTTGCATCGAATCAGATCACCTACCATTTTTTTCACATTGAGCGTAGCTGATATGTATTGGCGTGATCTACATGCATTAATTCCTGGAACGCCTCTAGATAATCCACGGGAAGCACAAAATTGGTGAAGGAAAAATGTCATCGAATATCCACATATAGTGGCACATTATATGCACCTACGACATACACTTTTCTGAAAGGAGATATTACAAAAAGGAATGAAAGTTAAAGATTATTGGTCTAGATATGAATGGAAACATAGAGGTTCACCACATGTGCATGTATTCATATGGCTAGAAGGTGCACCAAATATGGACAACCTTGATTGGAATGATGATTTTCAACGTGGAAATGCTAAAAAATACTTCCATTCTATTATCCATGCATGGAATCCTCGGGAGAACCCACACCAACGAAACATAAAGGTAATTTATCGATTCTCATTGAGTTTGTGATTTATATATAATTTTTACCTTCTCAAAATATATTGCGTATTCTTATGTTCTATGTTACAGGTCTACCAAAATTTTATGCAACATCCATGTCTTCGAAATACAATAAAACTGACACAAGTCGATATGGAACGTGACTATGAAGCGATTCTCAACAGTGTAGAATGACATACAATGTGTAGAGAGGGTGCCTGTCTATGTAAGAAAAGGGGAAAAATGGTTTGTAGGCAATGTTCAAAATTTTGAAAAATTAAATTGAAATAAAAACACATATGTGGAAGAACTAATAATTGATTATTGCATTTTACAGGTATAATGCACCATGGCCATTGAATCTCGATGAATCAAAGTTATACCAAGACTCAGAGACAGGAGATAAAAAGTTTGAACCTGCGAGAAATGATGATAGGGTAAATACACATAATCGCTACATATTACAATTGTGGGTAGCAAATGTAGATTGACAACTTGTTCTTTCCAAGCATGCCGTAGTCAAGTACATTGTAAAGTATGCGGTGAAAGTGGAGAAAATCTATGAAACTTATTATCAAATGTTGATGCGGATTGCAAACATTGAAAACCCGGATGGAATGGTAGCGACAACATACAACGAGACTTCTAACCGAAACAATTGTTGAAAGAGACATTGACGCACAATAAACATGTCACATGTAGTTGGAACTCCCCTGGTAGAGAGCAATAGATTATTTTTCAATTTGAATATTGCCGTGAAGGTGTTCAAAAAGTAACAATTGATGGAGATGACCATGAAGAACATGCAATAAGTTTCATTGATGGTACAAGAATAGGCCTTTTTCCATGGAAAGTGTGTCTCTTATTAATGCAAGTAGATCTTGGACATATAATCCAAGGAGAAAACGGGATAACAAGTGGGAGGTCAAGATTTTGGAAGCTATTGTGAGAGTGCTCCCGAGGTTTTCCTCTATCCCTTCATGGGAATATCATAAATGGGTTGATTTTTATTGGTTAGAGTTGTTGCTTTACAAGTGTTTTGAGATATAGAGAGAGATATCGACTTGATTCGATTCAATAAGTTCAAACTAGGAATCGTTCCATTTTAATCCATGGCATGTCGGAAGGAGGATTTACTAGAAGACGTTGAAAATAACAATAATTATGAAGAGGAAATTAATCAACATGTTCAACAGAATATAATAGAACATGATTGGGAAATCATGTGTAGGCTTCATCATGGTCAAATTTTGCAAGTGACGGAAATAGATATGTTGGAAAGGAGAGATATTGAGGAAAAAAACACCATGGAATGATGAATATTGAGGTGAAGAATACACAAGTAAAGCGATAAAATTCATAAGCAACATGAAAGAAAATGGGTTGGTTATAGATGATGAATTAGCCCCAAATTTCAATTACGACACCTTGGGTGCTAAACAAAAACAAGCACTTGATATAATAATAACACATTATAAATAACGTCGAAATAACATTTCATTGCTCATGATAGTTCAAGGAACAATAAGAACATGAAAATATTATTTGATTGGTGTGATTCGTCAGTCTTAATTTTGATGCATCATTCCCTGTTCATGTTCTCCTCTTCTATTGCTTGCACAACAACAGGAGTTCTGACTTTTAATATTGGCGCCTCGAAGATCCATTCACAAATTTGAATCCCTATTACATATTTTGTAGAATTGGAAGGATTGAGACTTGTAACATTCCAATAAGAGATCTTCCACATAAAATTTGATTGATGAAATGAGTTTCTTTGGACAAAGTTTGCTAGAAAACGTGGACATCGGACTTCGTCAAGCATTTCTGAAAAGAGAAGACATGAGGTTTGGTGGTGTTTCTATGGTTTTGGTAGGAAATTTGGGGCAACTTCCTCTTGTTACCGATAAACCGCCATATGATAGTAATAGACATGCAAAGTTGTTATGGGAAGCATTCGGAATAGTTGTTACATTGGATAAGGTATTTAGGCAAGGAGGAGAAGATGAAGACCAAAAACATTTTCGACAACTTCTGGAAAATCTCAGAGATGCGAATCCGACACTGGATGATTGGATGTTGTTAATGAGTAGAACAAGTTCTGCATTAGACAAAAATAACAACGAAGAATTTTGAAAATGAAGAAGAAAGAATATCTTATCAAAGAGAATATCAAAGACAATATCACATAAGAAGACAACAAGAAATGACAGATGCAAAATGAGAGGAACAAAGGAAATATCAAAATGATAATGATAGAAAAAGAATTGCAACACAGAGAAATGAATTAACAAATTAAGAATTAGGAAGATTAAATTTTGAAAATGAAGAAGAAATAAGAGGATATCAAAGACAATATCGCATAAGAAGACAACAAGAAATGACAGAGGTAGAATGAGAGGAACAAAGAAAACATCGAAATGATAATGATGGACAAACATTTTTAGAAAAGAGGAATGAATCAACAAATGAAGAAGAGAGAAGATCATATCAAAGAGAATATCAAAGACAATACTACAGAAGAAGACAATAAGAAATGAAAAATGTACAATGAGAGGAACAAAGGAAACATCGAAATGATGACGATAGAAAAAGATTTGTAGAACGGAGGAATGAATTGACAAATGATGCATTAGATGTAGAAAGACAACAACATGCGAGATAAGATGATAACAATTCATGTGCACTCATCTCAAGATGAATCACATGTATCAAGAACAAAGATACAAAGACATATTCATTCATATCGGTTTCGGAAGAAGAAAGAATTTGAAGACAAGAACTTCTTTGTGAAACATCTCAAAGGCACTATCATAGATTGGTTGGTAATGATGAATTCAATTTTGGGGGAGGAAATTCAACATCAATGGATCGCGTGCTCCAAACACCGAAAACTTGGGCCAAGATACAATGGATGTCAATGTTAGAGATAATGTAGATAATAATGGTGTGTAGGAGGAGAAAACATTACAACAAAAACAACGAAATGAGAAGAAGAAGAATGCAGAATAATCATTTACAGGAGGCATCAACAAATAAACCTAGAAGAAGAAGAATGTAAAACTTGCATATTGAGATAGAACAAAATATATTTGATCCCAATGGAATGGTTGGGAGATATTTGAATACCATCCAAATGATTTTTCGACGTGGTCTTGATAACCTTGCTTCACCGATCATGTGTTATATTTGTCAAGAATGCTACCTTGGAATAAAAGTTTCTCGAACACCTGAAGGACCCGTGTGTACTAGATGCCAACAAGAGAAAGGTCATCATCGATTTTCAACATCAAACAATATGGATCTCGGGCCACAACCACCAGAACTTGCAAACTTAACTCAAGTTGAGGAAATGTTGATAGCTTGTGTCAACCCAATCCTGCAAGTGACACATGCGACAGGAGGTCAATATAAATATAAATGTCACACTATAAGTTTTCCCAAGAAGTAAAGAAATATCTAATATTTTTCCGCATAGATTGAAAGATTTTACGATGATTGTTGTTTGGAGGAGAGATTAGCGTGGAACAAATTACAACTTTACAGTCAATAGAGAGTGAGTTTATAATGCGCTGAAATATAAAATAGAACATGATAAGTTCTATTCAGATGTTCAGATCGATGAAAATGCTATGAATGAACTTCCACCTCATTCTGATGAAAATGTATTTGAGGAGTTGAACTCAGTGCATATGGAGTTTGATTCTAACACAAATGAAGTTGTATTTGTAGGTCCGACCATGGAGACAAATGAAGGAAATATAATTATTCATACAACATCAATGGCGTATAAACCACCCAATGCCCCAAGGGAGATGGAATTAATCCATGCATGGGTGAATAACCCTCATGCGGACCCTAGAGTGCTAATTGATTGACCAGGGATAGTATCATCTCCTATCAATGAGTATGTGACAAGATGGGATTACTTGATATGACATTCCCTAGTTTGTTTCGGATGGAAAATGTGATGGCTAGAACCCTCGTTAAGGCAGTATGTCTCCTTGAATTTGTAAAACATTTATTTCGATATAGGGATCGCGATTTGTCAAACATCCCGATTTAGGTATTACATGATGAACATGATCATGAGACATCGTGCATAAACTTGTTTGTAGTTTTTGTTAAGAAAAACCTCCAAGATATGCCAATCACCATTAATGAGTTACGTGAGCATATGCAAAATGTTCCCCATTCCAATCTGGCTGATCGTTTGATGTGGTTTGGAACATCTTTGAGGGGTACGAGGTCTTATTGGGAAAAATGTCATGGTGAATTGATCGGACATGTTGCATCAAATTGGATCACCTACCATTTTTTTCACATTGAGCGCAACTGATATGTATTGGCCTGATCTACATGCATTAATGCCTAGAATGCCACCGGATAATCCATGGGAAGCACAAAATTGGTGAAGGAAAATATCATCGAATATCCACATATAGTGGCACATTATATGCACCTGCAACATACACTTTTCCGAAAGGAGATATTACAAAAAGGAATGAAAGTTAAAGATTATTGGTCTAGATATGAATGACAACATAGAGGTTTCTTTGCATGTGCATGGATTCATATGGTTAGAAGGTGCACCGAATATGGACAACCTTGATTGGAATGATGATTTTCAATGTGGAAATGCTGAAAAATACTTCCATTCTATTGTCCATGCATGGAATCCTCGGGAGGACCCGCACCAACGAAACATACAGGTAATTTATCGATTCTCATCGAGTTTGTGATTTATATAGAATTTTTACGTTCTCAAAATATATTGCGTATTCTTATGTTCTATGTTACAGGTCTACCAAAATTTTATGCAGCATCCATGTCTTTGAAATACAAGACAACTGACACAAGTCGATATGGAACGTGACTACGAAGAGATTCTCAATAGTGTAGAACGACATACAATGTGTAGAGAGGGTGCCTGCCTACGTAAGAAAAGGGGAAAAATGGTTTGTAGGTAATGTTCAAAATTTTGAATAATTAAATTGAAATAAAAAACACATATGTGGAAGAACTAATAATTGATTATTACATTTTGCAGGTATAATGCACCATGGCCATTGAATCTCAACGGATCAAAGTTATATCAAGACTCGAGAGACGGAGATAGAAAGTTTGAACTGTGAGAAATGATGATAGGGTAAATACACATAATTGATACATATTACAATTTTGGAGAGCAAATGTAGATTGGCACCTGTTCTTTCCAAGCATGCCGTAGTCAAATACATTGCAAAGTATGCAACGAAAGCAGAGAAAAGCAATGAAACTTATCATCAAATGTTGATGCGGGTGCAAACATTGAAAACTCATATGAAATGACAACGAAAACATACAAGAGACTTCTAACTGAAACAATTGTTGAAAAATAAATTGGCGCACAAGAAACATGTCACATGTTGTTAGAGCTCCCTTTGGTAGTAGTAGTAGAGTATTTGTCAATTTGAATGTTGTCCGTGATTTGTTCAAAAAAGTAACAATCGATGGAGATGACCTTGAAGAACATGAAATAAGTTTCATTGACATATGTACAAGAATAGGTCTTTTTCCATGGAAAGTGTGTCTCTTATTAATGCAAGTAGATCTTGGACATATAATCCAAGGAGAAAACAAGATAAAAAGTGGGAGGTCGGGAGTTTGAGGTGATTGTGAGAGTGTTTCGAGGTTTTCCTCTGTCCCTTCATGAGAATCTCATAAATGGGTTGATTTTGTTGAGTGAGTTGTTGCTTTACAAGCTGTTTTGAGATATAGAGAGAGATATCGGACTTGATTATGATTTAATAAGTTTAAACCGAGAATCGTTCCGTTATAATCCATGGCATGTCGAAAGGAGGATTGCAGTAGAAGACGTTAAAAATAACAACGATTCTGAAGAGGAAATTAATCAACATGTTCAACAGAATACAATAGAACATGATTGGGAAATCATGTGTAGGCTTCATCGTGGTCAAATTTTGCAAGTGATGGAAATATATATGTTGGGAAGGATAGATATTTCTGAGACAAGCACCGTGGAATGATGAATATCGAGGTGAAGAATACACAATTAAAGCGATAAAATTAATAAGCAATTTGAAAGAAAATGGGTTGGTTATAGACGATGAATTAGCGCCAAATTTCAATTACGAAACCTTGGGTGCTAAACAAAAACAAGCACTTGATATAGTAATGACACATTATAATCAACATCAAAATAACATTCCATTCTTGATGATAGTTCAAGGAACAATCTGGAACAAGAAAATCCTATTTGATTGGTGCGATTCGTCAGACATTTTTGATGCATCATTCTCGAATGTTCTCCTCTTCTATTGCTTACACCAATAGGAGTTTCATCTTTTAATATTGGCGCCTCGACGATCCATTCACAACTTGAATCCCTATTTCAGATTTTGTAGAATTGGAAGGATCGAAGCTTACGCAACATTCCAACAAGAGATCTGCCACATAACATATGTATTGGTGATGAAATGAGTTTCATTGGACAAAGTTTGCTAGAAAACACAGACTCCCGACTTCGTCAAGCATTCTCTGAAAGAGAAAACATGATTTTGGTGGTGTTTCTATGGTTTTGGTAGGAAATTTGGGGCAACTTTCTCCTGTTACCGATAAACTGCCATATGATAGTAATAGATACGCAAATTTGTTATGGGAAGCATTTGGAACAGTTGTTACATTGGATAAGGTATTTAGGTAAGGAGGAGAAGATGAAGACCAAAACGTTTTGACAACTTACGGAAAATCTCGAGAGATGTGAATCGACCTTTGGATGATTGGATGTTAATGAGTAGAACAAGTTCGCATTAGACAAAAATAACAATGAAGAATTCTATAATAATATTCACCGATGGCAATAAAGATTAACGTGAATAACCATAAAAATTTGCATTCAATATTGAAAAGAGACTGTCACATGTAGTATTACAACTAGAACAAGTACCATGCCAACACATTGGCGGGAGGTCCGAATGACGAACTTGATTTAGAATTATTAATTTCTAATGATGCGAGGGTTATGCTAACATCCAATCTTTGGATAGAAGCAGGTCTTGTAAATAGAGCTCTAGGATATATTTGAAACAAAGTATATGCACCTGGTAGTGGTCCACCAAACCCGCCAACGTATGTAATGGTTGAATTTGATAGTTACTTCGAAATACCATTTGAAGATAGAACTCGCGTACCATCCCAATTACACCAATACAGAGGGACGCACACACCCCACTACCCTACCCTTACGGTTGGCATGGGCATTGATGATACATAAATCACAAGGTTTGACTCTTTCCAAGGCTACAATTGATATTGAAGAAAGAGAAACAATGGTGTTAACATTTGTGGGTATCTCTCGAGTGAAGTCGTTGCAGAGTCTAAAAATATCTCCGCCATTTTCATATGAGCACTATACAAAGATGAAGAAGAAAACTACTTTGAGACAAAAGACCGAGGAAAAAGACTTATGTCCTTGGAATATAAATAATGTACCATGTGTAACACACATTTCATTCTATGAATTTTTCATTACATGTGATGTACATTACACATTTCAATTCATATGAAAAAGATTGTATTTTTTTAACTTGATAATACGGTTACTAATAAAATCCATAAGAACTTTATGTATTATAGACCTTCCTTTTTTTTTGGCTCATACTCATTCTCTTAAGAGATATGGTTCCTCCTTTAAATGCATTTATGATGTTCCTTGTAAGATATTTGATTTTATTCATGCACGAACAAAATTCTCCCTTATTTTCTGTACTTTATTTTAGGTATTATTTTATGCAATTCCAACGGTTGCTACTAGCATACCTATATTTATATAAATATATAGGTGCCTTGTGAACTTCACCTCTTGACATATTTTACATGTCATGTTTTGATTTATATTCTATACGTATGTAAAATATGCCAAGAGGTGAAGTTCACAAGGCACCTATATATTTATATAATATATAAATATATGTAATATATACCTCTCGGCATATATTACATATATTTATATAATATAGGTATGCTAATAAAATAAAGCTATTTCTGTTGATCCAGGTTACAACATGCAGAGAAGGGAAGGCACGAACACTGATTAATCAACTCGTTGCCACTATTCACAGGCGAATTTCCTGCGGATCTGGGACATGCATTTTGCACAGTGGTCTTCCTGGGTCAAAACCTTTACAAAATAGATCCATATCGTTCAATATATCAATGCACCATTCTACGCTGACATTGACCATAGTAATTTTGTAGAGACGGAGATGAATGAATAGATAATGGGAGCCAAGCATATGTGTATTGAAAAATACGTAGCATTGTCATAATACAAATACAGACGTGGATTGGAGATAATTGTTGGAGTTTGAGGTCGAACCTGATGTATTCGCAGGAAACGAAGACTCTGTCGTTGGAATTGTGTGAGAACGACGAGGCGTCGGAGCTGAGCAGGAAATTGTTGTCGAGGAGGAGGGAGTTGAGGTTGCCACTTGCCCGTCTCAGGAGTGCGCACTTTTCAGCAGCACCAATCAAACACAAACACACAAAAAAACAAACGACACCCAAACGGAATAGATAAAGAACGACGACCAAAAATATTAGAGTAATTAAAAATTATATAATATTATTAAAAATAAATAAAGATAAAAACATAGGATTTCATCTTTCTCAAATAAGTATCACTAAATTATGAAGTCAAAATTAATGAAAAAATGAATGTGGTTAATGAAGAGGCTAGGAGAACCTACTCTCTATCAACTTTCAATATTAAACAAAAAATAAAAAAACACTAATTACTAAACCTATATATATATATATATATATATAAAATTGAAGATTTTAATTATTAAACTAAAATACAAAATAAATAGTTAGAGTTAATACAATAGCTTTAAAGAATTGAAAATATTTGTGATGTTTATATTTATGTTTAAGTTGAAAGAAATGGAAATCTTCAAATGGAAAAAGACACACTTTTGGAGTCAACGTGTAGTGCATGTTTAAACAACCACTTGAGACCAAAGAAACAACCTAGGGTTAGCTAGAAAATTATGGGATAATTTTTTATTTTTATTTGAAGTGTCTACAACTAAGTTGCAAGACATCAGTTTTCACTAATAGGTTCCAGAACAAATCCTGTTTACCAAAACACAAGTTTCCTTTATTAACTTATAACAAGTTTACAAGGTTCAAATTTTAGGGTTACATGTTTTAGTTAGGTTCAAGGAGTAATCTTACCCCATGCCTGCTCTCAAACAGGCTTAGAGCTTCAACTGGATTTTTCTCCTACATAACACTCCCAAAATTTCCCTAAACCATTCCCAATGGATAGGAAATTTTCTCACCTTTCCGGTGATATAAAGAAGTCCTTCTAACTCCTTACAGAACTCAAGTTATGAGTGGGTGGAGTTTCTAGGGCAAATTTTCCCTAGAGGGACACATGGCAAGAGGAGGGGGAATGCGCCTAGGGCGGGTTGGCGGGTCGCGGGGTGGCATTGGGAAATTTTCCCAACGCATGGCTCAAAGGCACAAAACACTCCGCACCCTGCGGGTCCCTAGGGACATGTGTCGAGTCCTGGCACCGAGCGGAGAAGGGAGAAGGGAAGGGCGGGCGGCGGGTGGATTTAGCACTTTGCGCCACGAAGGGGAAAAAGGGAGAAAGAAGTGCGTGGGTCCGCGCGCCTGCTAAGGGATAGAGTCCGAGAGGAAGGCGGAGAAGCAGGCCACGGGAGAAAATTGAGAAATTTTCCCCAAAGGCCAAAAAAAAAAAAAAAAAAAAAAGTCAAGGGTCTTCCGCCTACCCACCACCACCCTAGAGTGCCACGTGGCACGCTTTCATTGGCTGCGGGCCGGTGGGGTCAAAATGGGAAATTTTCCCAAATTTTTAAAAAAAGTTAACTCCAAAAGGAAATGCACGCCCCCGCCATAGCCCTGAGGGACATGTGACACCCTCGGTTTTTGTTGCGGGCGGTGGAGGTAAAAGTGAAAATTTTCCAAATTTTTTCAAAAGGTTTAAGGGTGAAGAAAAATCCGTGCCTCGCCTCAACCCCTGGAGGACACGTGGCAGCCTCTGATTGGCTGCGGGCAGCGGAGGAAAAGATGAAAATTTTCCAAGTCGAAATTTTCAAAATATTTTCTAAGGCAATTCGATGGGAAATTTTTGGGTTGTGGGCCCACTAGGGAAAATTTTCCCAAATTTTCCCAAAGGCACAAAAACTTCAAAGTGCCATAACTTGAGCTAGAAATCTCGGTTTTGGGAAAACAAGGACTTTTTGGAAATCTCTCGATGCCCTATTTGCATAGAAAGCATAAATTTTACTTTTTGATAAGTTTTAAAGGGTCAATTTTACAAAAATGATCTGCAGGCTTTTAATTGGCAAACTGACAATTTTTAACTTTTCAATTTGACTAAATTAGATCTCCTCCATCACTCAACATGCCAAAAGACATGGAGAATTGATCTAGGGAGGGTTTAAAGTGTTTTAGAGAAGTTGATTTGTTCAATTGATTCAAAATTGAATTGCTCAACAAAAGATAGAAAACGGTTGAGGAAGAGATTGAGCTCAATTCTGCAATGTTTTAATTGTTTCCCTAAGTGTTTCCTTTATCGGATTGAGTTCCTTGATGTCTTAGCATGCTAGATTATATCATTTTCTAGTGGATTATCAAGTGCAGGTCTGAACTGTGCATTTTAAATGAATTATTGTCCAGTTTTAAATTTAAGGCAGAGGTCAATTTCTTGAGGGATTTAATTGCCATTTCTTCCTTTCAACCAGAGATTTAATTATCTCATTTTTCCATACAAAGAAACATTGAATTCAATCCATGGTAGACTTAAGTGTTTATCCTTTTTCCATTTTCCAAACAACAAGGATTCCAATCACAATTTGATACTCCAATTTCATCACAGTTTGATGTTCCAATACAATAACAACAATGCAATGAGAGATGAATTTGCAATCCTCTATTGACTTCAATTATACAACTTACATCTTTCAATGTTGGAAAACAATAACAAAATTCTCTTTCTTTCTCAATGTACAGAACAAAATGCAAGTGTCTTTCACATTTCAAATATATAACTTCATAATCAATTACAACATCATTTCTCCATAACATAACTATTACAATTTCATCCACATCATGTGGGAAAGGATTACAAAGGAATGGGTTTCCACAAGGGATTGTCAAACTGTACATTTCTCTTGCGTAAAAACAACAACATGCAACTTCCATTTTCTTCCAATTTGATCACAACAAAAGAAGGGGAAAGGCAACGCTCTCCACCCAACCAAGATATCCAATGAAAGGAGAAGCCTTCCTTCATCATTGGCCCCCGAGCCCCAACCAAGATACAATAGAAGGTGCAATTCAACCATGGCAACAAACTGGCTCCCACACATAGCATTCTTTCACATACACATTTCCTTTTAAAAAACACAATTCAACACAAAAACAACAGTTCACAACTGCATTTAAAATCATTTCAAAACAAAACTCAGGCTTGATCTTGCAAGCCAAAGGAGCAAGGACTATGGGGGAAGCTACTTATGCCTCCCAATTGGGAATTGGGCATCCACCTATAATCATACCGCCAATATAACATATCATACCCCATAAACCTTATATCTCCCAACCCCTCCTTATGCCCCCCCCAAAGTTTATCCCTTATGCCCCCCCAAGAGTAAGAAATGCAAGCTATTTATTTTCCATGGTGGATCCCAAACCCAAAACTCCCTCCACAAAATTTCGATGCCAATGGCATTCCCTTATGCCCCCACATGGATTCCCCATAGCCTTCTCCTACACCATTCCTATGGTAGTCTACCCAAACAACCCATAAAACATGCAAAACATTCACCATTCACAACAACACAAGAAATAAATGACAGCAATAAAAGAAGGAATAAACTCCTACCTCCCCATGGAAGGATTTTCTCCACACAACAAGCTTTGAATGTCAAAAATACAGTCCAAAACAACAACTCACAAGCATGCAAAGCTTTCTCCAAAACTTCCTCCAAAAACAAGAGCTCCAACAAGAAAATGTGCCCCCAAGGAAGAATGCAAAAAGGTTCAACAACCAAGCAAAAACTTCACCCAAGCTGCTCCAAGGTAAGAGCTCCAAACACAAGAAAAAAATGTGCCCCAAGCTTACATACAAAATGCTTCAACCCCCAAAAACAAGCCAAGAGTTTTCATTATATAGAAAAGAGAAGAGAAGGGGATGATGTGGATCCATGTAGGATGCCACATCACACATCCTCAATTCCAACACTAAAGTCAAATTCCAAACTCCAATGCACAATAAAGAGGTGGGTCAAAATATGACAATCTACTTGCACACTCCAAAAGTCCACACCCCAAAGGACTGAAAATTAAATAAAATGTAAGAGAGTGCAATCAAAACAATGCAACATGATTAATAAAATACATTAAAAATGTCTAAAATCAGTCCTCCAACCATAGGCATAGTTGGTAAATTAAATTGAGAGGTATGGGACAAGTTTTACTTGTCCCACAAGCCTCCAAAAACAGCCCCCAAGGACAAATTCGAATTTCCATGGAGGTGGAGTGTTTCATACTCCAAAATCAGACTTACACAAGCTCTTACACAACTTACACATCACTTACAAATTTATTACAAAGACAACAACTTCTATAATTATTTTCCCATATCCCAATTTGATTTATTTATCTTTTAACCATATGTTTTCTCACATTAATTTTCCACAACATAATTAAATAAAGAAAGGAAACACATCACTAATAAAACACATACAACAATAATAAAAAGTAACCACATTAATAAAATATACAAACCCATGGTCACATTTAAAGGTGATTCCCCCCCCCACCCCCTTCCCCCATGGAAATCCCTAACAAAACAACACACACAAAACACGTTGCCATGGTGACCGTGTTGAATTCACATAGAATTCCATTTTGGTTGGTCTCGATCCCCGATGTTTTGTTGTGATATATTTAACCTGCAAAATACAAATACCTCCTTCGACCTCGTGGCCATATCAGAACGTCTAAAATGAATATATAAAATAATCACAAAATCATCTAAGTATGTGAATCACAACATCAAAGTAACAACTATATCATTTGTAAATTTATTCAGCAATTATATCATCATCAAATAATTTCCCTTTTCTAGGTTTACTCATAATCTCAAAAAATCACTTGTCCGAATAACTTCCATTAAACATCCATGTCAATAGTATATCATCGTCCAGATATGAGTGTCTCTAATAATCACCATGCATTATATATAATCAGATTCAACAATAATCGAGGATCGACATCTAACACCATACTAAATCAAAACTATTAAAATGTTCATCATATAGTCTGCAAGTATCATGATTGGTAATAGAAAGTGCAAAGGGAAGTGGGCACTACACACCGATTAATACATATAACACTCATTTTAAGCATATTAATGATAACTTATATAAATGCAATTTATAGAGAAAAGATCAATAATAAAATTAACATACGTCAATTGTTAACATATATATATGTGTGTGTGTGTAATATATATATACCTTCATTAAAAAAATTGACACATTAAAATGTGTCAATCGATTGTGAAATTTAGTGGATTTTTTTGAAATAAATGAGGGTAAAATGTCAAATATTATTAAAAAATGATATTCGTGAATTATATCTATGTAAAGACCTGTGTTTTTATTAAAATCAAAACATCTCATAAATAAATGAAACTAGAAAACAATATGGAAGAATATGAATATAATTAAAAAGCCCCTAATTACATTGAAATAGAGAATATGATACTCACTACCGGACCGATGGTTCCGAGACCAAAAATAACCATCGTTGATTCGACTTGGACGTTAGCGGCATTCCACGTAGCCCTAAAACCTACACACGAAAATCAATTGAGCCACATGTTTGGGGAAACATGAATGCTTACCCATTGTAAATAATAGCGAGTCCGACTTGTAGCCACTAGCAAGCAAACTTTATCATGGATAGGAAAACACAACACAAAAAAACAACCACCCACGTAGAAGATCGCAATCAAAGTAAAAATGAATGCAACGGCATAGAAACCCGAAATGGAAAAGGATGGGGTTGAAAAGGAAGGAAGAAGAAAAATGGGAATGCCTCCCACTATAGAAGACGCCTACGATGTAATAAGCCCTTTGTGCCTCACACAAATTAATGTCTAGCTATATTCATTTTATGCCTCTTCTTTTGAGCACTGCACCACATGCACCGTAACCTTTTCCACACAATATTTGAGGTACATGAAATTACGTGGACCTATTTGCACCTTCGATTTTGAACGCATGTACGGAAACATGCTTCGGTCTATTGATTTGTTAGTTTCAACAAGGCTCACATCAATGTATATACACCTTCGGCGTAAATATGTGAAAGAAGGAAATAAAATGCATTTTTCGCTTGATACATGAAATTTTGTATTTTGTTTATAATAGTGAAAAACCACTAATAAATACATTGAAAGGTTTTGGGCTTAAGGTTTAGAGAACATCAACACTAGCACCTTGAATGACTTGGTTCTATCATACTACTACGTTTTTGTATGCCTATATCTTCTTGTTTCCACTCTAAGTGGCTTGATTAGTAATGTCATTCGATCCCATAAATGTATTCTTGTTTTTGAATATGGCTTGTAACATGTCTTAACATTGGTGGCTCAAACTTGGCTTATGGTTTTTCTTAATTGGTTTAGTGTTTTCAAGTTATTTCTATCAAGCTTGATAGTTGCCACTACTACGCAAGCTTTCGCATTTACTACTACTTCCACTCAAAGATTGGTTTAGAGTAGGCTCAAGATTTCATTGTCTCGTTCAAATGCATTAGCTCTAGTTCATTGGGATGAGTTTGTTCATCGTGCGTGTAACACCCATAATGTATATACCAAAATCCACAAGTTAAAACCAAGGTTTTTTTTTCTTGAAACACTTGCATACACGACACTTAGGGTTCACTTACTAAATCACAAAGCAATGCATGATACACTTACACAATCATGAACCAACTCATAAAACTATTAAATTTTACTTGGAACAAGAGAAAAGAGAATACCCTACAATAAACATAAAGACGACACATACCACCAAGCCCATCCATAAGGCTTGCAAAGGGGAGATACCTTTATATGTACTACCCCTTTTACCTCCACACAAGAATCCTGGATAACGTTTTGATCCTCTAAGATAAACACATAACAACAACATACCCCTTATACCTCCATTTAAACCACCCCCTTATACCTCCACTAAGACTAGCCACAAATTCCCTTGGTTCCTCCAATGCAACAACACACAAAACCCTTATTCCTCCCTTCACTAACCACCCCTTATCCCTCTAATAAACAATGATGTAGTCTCGCCCCCACACATAAATACACATTTACATATAACCACGATAATACCAATTTAGTTCAATATTTGCTCAAAAGAGCGATTCACAACACAATAATTAAACCAGAGAGAGAGAGAGAGAGAGAGAGAGAGAGAGAGAGAGAGAGAGAGAGAGAGAGAGAGAGAGAGAGAGAGAGAGAGAGAGAGAGAGAGAGAGAGAGAGAGAGAGAGAGAGAGAGAGAGAGAGAGAGAGAGAGAGAGAGAGAGAGAGAGAGAGAGAGAGAGAGAGAGAGAGAGAGAGAGAGAGAGAGAGAGAGAGAGAGAGAGAGAGAGAGAGAGAGAGAGAGAGAGAGAGAGAGAGAGAGAGAGAGAGAGAGAGAGAGAGAGAGAGAGAGAGAGAGAGAGAGAGAGAGAGAGAGAGAGAGAGAGAGAGAGAGAGAGAGAGAGAGAGAGAGAGAGAGAGAGAGAGAGAGAGAGAGAGAGAGAGAGAGAGAGAGAGAGAGAGAGAGAGAGAGAGAGAGAGAGAGAGAGAGAGAGAGAGAGAGAGAGAGAGAGAGAGAGAGAGAGAGAGAGAGAGAGAGAGAGAGAGAGAGAGAGAGAGAGAGAGAGAGAGAGAGAGAGAGAGAGAGAGAGAGAGAGAGAGAGAGAGAGAGAGAGAGAGAGAGAGAGAGAGAGAGAGAGAGAGAGAGAGAGAGAGAGAGAGAGAGAGAGAAGGGATTTCATCCACAATTTACATAGATTGTAATTAGCTTACACTTATATCATGATTCGATTCCTTGTTTATTTTTTTCAGGACATTAAAGCATACAAGAGCCATATACCACTTGTTTTTCAAATTATGAATTTTCATTCCCAATTAAACGCATTTCCCCTCACGTAAGCACCCCGCTTTAATTTTATCAAGTTATTCATAGGTTTATCTACAAGTTTATAAGAGAGAAATAAAATCTCTCAATAGTACATTTAATCAAATCTTATTACACACAATTTGATTGATATGAGCTATGAGGAAGCACCCTCATAAGGAGGTCATAGGGTTAAGTTCATTCCAACTTCATGATAATTAAGATGCACAATGAAATCATCACCGAGAATTTACACAATATATTTATTTTATAGAGCTTTCACAATTTAATTAGTCATTTATTTGTTACTTGCAGTAAGAGTAAGGAACACATGAGGATTCTCATTTTAGCTCAACTAGAGTGAACCCATGAGGGAAAGATAATCTAGGTAACAAGATCACATTTCCCTCAAGGATAACATCACATTGGGTCCAACATACTACGGGGACCACAAGCAAGGTTTAAAGGACAACCCATTCTCACAAATATGGAACATACATGCTATAAGGTAAGGATCACATGACCTCATCCTTTCAAATTTTTATACAAAAAAATAAATATTTTAGAGTGATACACAAAAATGAACTCACTGCCACAAGGTTCTCACCAAGGAACAATACAATCAAGGTTTCTTTATCGAATTGTAGGGCTTGGTCTTACTCAAGTCCCATCATACACACATAAGTGATCTTAATTTGTGAAATTACAAAGTTTTCCCTTTATGTTTAAGGGTTTTTTGGCTAGCTTCAATTCAACCAAGGGAAGATAGTGCAATGATAAGTTTAGGCAATAATTCAGTCTCAACCTATTTGTTTTCTTAATCCTATTTCTAGTTTTATTCGTTTCCTCATAAGGCTACAATCACATGATGAAAGTTAATTCCTAAGTTATAATATATTCATTTAGATACAACATAATTTTCATAAGCACACGATGATTTAAAATTTCCCATAAATGATATTATCAATTTCAATCATTTTCAACTTGATATACTTAAAATATAATCAAATACAACAATTTCAATGATAAAAAACCAATTTTTTTTCCAAACAAGTTAATAATTCTTAAGAGAACTATTTTCCATTCAATCATTGAGTACACTAATCATTTGTACTTTCACTAGGTATCTTGCCACCTAAATCAATAAGGGATCAACATAAATTTGGCATGGATTCCACTTCTCTAGTCTAACAACACTATCTTACAATTGTAAACTAATCATTTGTATTTGTACTAGGTCTCTTGCCACCTACATCAATAATGGGTCAACACAAATCTGACACGGATTCCACTTCTCTAGTTTAACACTACTATCATATGTTGAACACACACTAATACATATAGGGGGTGAATCAATATTATACAAACATTTAATTATTTAAACATTAACATCCATAATAGCAGCAATCACATAAGATATAACCATTTCACAACCATAAAACACAAGATTTATGTGGAAAACCTTTTAGGAGAAAATCACAGAGAAAAGAATTCTTGGGTCTCACTGCTCAATTTCAGCCCAAAATATCTCAATATACATTCGTAGGCACCAACCAACTAGAGATACCAATCCCCAATGTTGAGAACCAACTCATCTAGTTTGTGAGCACTAACTCACTGGAGACACCAATCCCCAATGTCGATCACCGACTTAGCTTTTTTTTTTAGACACCAACCTACTAGAGAAACCAATCCAAAAATGTGAGGCACCAACCTCAACAAAACATAGATCCACATTCTTTAGTTGTTTCTTCAACTTGATGATGTCAATTCAATCACTCTCTTCATACACACATGATCAGATCCTTCTTCTAACATGGATGTTGGTCCAATTAATGAAATCATACCTCTTTATACTCTACTCTACAATCATGTTCACACTTTCATCCGCTTGCTCTTCTTGAACTTTTTCTCTCTCTCAGAATGTAACTTCACCTCTTCTCAAATATTCATGCTCTGCTTTTTCTCTTTCTTCAACAAGTTGTCATCTTCAAATCTACTTGAGTTTTTCTTCCTATTCTTCAACACGTCGCCATTGCTTCATACACGTAAATCTATTTGAGACACAAAGGAACACCTTTTGCTGCACACATACCGCTAGTGCTCATTTTCCTCATGACCTTCTACTCTCTTTGTTCATGTTCTTCATACATACATACTTCCTTCACATGTTCATTCTTCACATATTCCTTTTCTCCACCTTCAACACCACAATGTGCTTCTTTCTCCTCTCAAACTCACACCAAATAATGATTCTTCATATACTTTTATACGTGTGCACATTTTTATCATTGACATCCAAACAAGATGAAGGTCGGACATAGTTACAATAAAAAGATCAATGCCAAGATACAATATTGAACCAATAAAACTCGGGTTGACCTAGTAATTGAATATATGAAACATTTTAGTGCCAAAAATAGAGACAATCGACTAATAACAAAAATATCACAATTATGTTTTTAAATCCTTGGAATGTCATACAAACATAATAATAAAAATGATCCAACAAACTCAGAAATGCATTACAATAGTTGGGCCAAACTACTAGTCCTAGACCAAATCAAACCATAGACTTGAGAAAAAATCCGAATCATTTTGGTCGACTCTAAGAAAATAGAACATGCTTTGAACGGACTCTAAATAAATCTATCCAGACTCGAATCACATAAAACAAACTTCAGACATACTTGAAGCAATAGAAAGAGAATCTAAATATTTGGTTAGACTCTAAAGTAATATAAGAGACTTGACTGACTCTGAAGCATTTTGTATGAGACTCTAAAGGGAAAGATAACACACTTTCAACACTCTACTCTGTCAGTTAAATGATGCAACATCCTTTGACATCAATGACTCCAACCAATTTATTATCCCCTTCAAATTCATTTGACATCAATGACAATTATTCCAATCATATCCCCTTTTGTCATTGATGGAAAAAACCATCTTATAGGCAACCACCTTATCCTCTTGTATGTAACTTTCACCCCTTCTACAAAACTCTCCTTTTCAATAATATCTTACTTTATTACTTCCTCTTGCTTTGCCTTTACTATATTTATAGGTATTCACCCCCTTACTTTAACTCCCCCTTTGAAATCAATGGAAAAGGATTAAAACTTTCAAATTCTCCTCCCTTGAGTATGCATTTGTTGATCTCTTTCTGACTTGTCTTCATTATGATAAGGAAATAATTTTCTCCCCCGAGTTCATGCTTCCTTTTAGTGACAAGATGAGAAAGATACCACACCCAATTTGTGTCTAAGATATTCAAATGTTTCTTTTGGAAGAGGCTTAGTGAAGATATCAACAATTTGCTCTTTTGTGGTAATATATTGCATCTTAACTTGTTATTCTACAACTTTCTCTCTCAAAAAGTGATACTTGATGGGAATATGCTTAGTTCTAGAATGCATAACTAGATTTTTGGATATGTTTATTGCACTAGTGTTATCACAGAGTATGGAAATTGGAAAGCCAAAGTCTACCTTAATTCCCTTCAAAGTTTTCTTCATCCATAGAAATTGTGTGTAACATGACACAACTGCAATGTACTCTACCTCTATGTAGATAAGAAAATAGATGTTTTATTATTTCTCAACCAAGCTACCGTATTATTTCCTAAAAAAATGCTCCTCCAATTGTACTTTTTCTGTCATCAACACTTGACATCCTAATCTATGTCTTACATGACTTCAATTGACTCAACTCCATGATTTCTCCAAGTAACATCTTTCAGTACTCTTAATCATATTTTCACGTGCCTCTTCTTGACATATTGTGAACACAAAATAACTCATTAACTGCTTACCACTATCCACATACCTTGAATCTTGCAACTTGAAAAAGATATTATTTCTTTCTTATAACATCTCTTACATTGCACATTTCTTTCCTGAAAGCCTCATTACACTCTCTCATGACATGTTGTTATTTTCCTTATAGCTTGTGCTTGTAACATCTTGAGAGTATCAATAGCTTTGTTATACTTACCAAAAAAATATATCAGATATATGTTGTTGTAGATACTTCTTATTCTCATTGAATATTGGTCACTCCACAAGTTTTCAATTCAATTTTTGACATCTGCATGACCTTTGCATCCGAATAATTTCTCATCCGGTTGTTGTTCGTGATTTTCCTTCTTCCATTGAGATCACTTAATTTTCCTTATAGCCATGTTGGTCAAAAGAAATGGATAAGTGTTAGCCAAGCTCGAGAGATTGTGTGAGATAACAAAGAGTTATGAAAAGAGTAGGGATGTACAAAATCATACACATAAGGACATGAAGTAGAATTAGAGGACTGTGTGTAGGTGCACACAAAAAATGGAACATGTCAGCACACAAAGGCTCGTACACATGCATGTAGGATAATAGATGGGTCTCAGATAGGATCTGCTTCATGCAGATAGGGAAATACCTCACCATTTCCTCCTACAAAAAAAATAAGGTACTATAGGCAACAAGGACCAAATTTCACCATGATTAACGATTTCCTTTTTATAAGAAACTTTAATGGGATCTTGATCAGTGCCGGAGAATGAAGAATCTGAAAGGGTCTTATGCGAGTTGCACCATGGAAACTCTGGGGACATTTTTTTCTACCCAAATCACAACTATAAAAATCCTCGCAAGCAGGATACTTTTGGCAAGCTTGTTTCTTTAAATCACAAGTGGAAACAAATAGATGTAGGGTTTGTCAAGTTTATATGGGCTTCTAGAGAAATGCAACATTACCTCTTAACCCCATCCTTATTGAGGAACCACTTGCACAATGGGGTTTAAAATTCATTGATATGGTCAACCCAACCTTGAGTGTCAGGCACAAATGAATCCTCACCACAACCGATTACTTCACCTGATGGGTGAAAGTAGTTCCTCTAAAAGAGGTCACCAAGAACATGATCCTAGGACTCCTACAAGATATCACTACCCACTTTGGACCCCCTAGCACTATTATATCAGATAATTCTAAGGAATTTTTGGGGCCAAAGTATCTGAATTCATTGTAAGGAATGGGATCTATTTCAAAACATCCTCTAATTATTACCCACAAGGGCATGATCGGCGAGTAATCCACTAACAATAATTTTATCGAGCTCATAAAAAGGATGGGAAATGAGCATAAGAGGTTGTGGCATGAACACGTCAAAAAAATCTTATGGGCTAATCAGATCACACCTAAACAAATCTTGAAAGCCTCACCATATGAGATAGTTTACGGGAAAAGTGCTATGATGCCAATTTCCTAGAAATCCTTGCATTACAACTATTAAAAAAATTGAGATAGAGGAAAATGGGGAAATGCAAGTAAGACTCACCGAGATAGTAGAGCTCCAAGAGAAGCGGAGGTAGCTCATGAAGCCATGATCAATTCTTTAGGATGTGGTGAAAAATTGGTTTGATCAAAAGACATCGAACTAGAATTCTAAGTTGGTACTATGGTTTTGAAATGGGATGCAAGGGATACCAAGCCTAGAAATCATGGAAAGTTCAACCCCTTATGGACATGACCCTTCAAAATCAGTGCATGCAAGCAACACAACACTTTCGAACTTGAGACCATGGAAGGCAACCCCTTGGCAATTCTAGTAAATGGGATTCACTTAAAGCCTTTGCATTAAGTATCTTCATTTAAAGTATTGTATCATATGTATAGTTTTTCTTTTCCTCATTCTTTTTGCTCCATTTGTTTTTGCCCCTTTCAATAAGTGTCTCGGACACATGTCCCTCGTGGAACACCCTTGCCTCTTTTGAAGTTTTAGAGGAAATGCATCTTCCTAATTTTCCTCAAAACTAATGATCCACCATATTTCTAAGATATTTGGGGAAAAAATTGAGAATTGATACAAAATCTCTCAGAAAATGTAAAGTTTGGTGCTTAGGGTCATTAAATAAAAAGGGTCGTTATATGATGTGACTATATCTGCACACGAGCCATTACTCTGCATAACCTAAGGTGGTTATTTAAGATAGTTGGGAGCGTCCAAAAATTCATTTAAAATGCTAAGATTTTTCCAACTAGCCTCTAAGTTTCAAGTAAAAGGAATAATAGCCTTCTCCTAGTCTTGAAAAATGCCATGGTGAATCTCAGCTCTACACCACAAGCCAAGTCTTATGCAGGAAAGTTGAACCTCCATGCCCTCTTTAACCAAGGTTGAGGTTCCTTGATGGGGATCATGGTTGGTGACCCCTTCGTGATTTCCAACTTTGTCGACGATGTCTTTGACCATGTTCTCAGCAAGAAGCCCTAAGCTCGTGGAGAGGAAGCCTACGCCAGGTTCCTTAACCTAGGGAATTCTAAGGCTTTTGGATTAGGAATCTGGAGCACACCACTTGCTCAATATATGGTGCCTCTTGTGCACCCATACCTAGATCTCATACAACGTGCGTGAAGCTGTTTCAACAATGACACCAATGTCATCAAGGACCGAAACATAAAGGTGGTAATCATACCTCAAGCTATTAGAGACATGTTGGATCTAATCTATGACCTAGCATCTAGTTTCTATAACATGGCCAAGCTCCAAAGTGTCTAGGATCAATGCTAAAAATATCTTCATTCCTCAGTAGAGAGTTAAGGCGGTAAGATTTAGGTGGTTTGGGTACCGCAGATTCCCATTCTCCCGAAGTCACTAATGGTGGATTCTCAAGATGCCTCGCTTCATGATAACATTCGTTTTGGCCAATATTTGGACATGAATGTCCATGATTGGTAGATCAAAACCCTATTCAAAATGAGGTATATGAAGAAAGAGCGACGTACCACTTCAACTTCACCAAAGTCATTTTTGAGTTTATTTGCGAGTAGTTAGCTATGTTCCCAATAAACTCCACATTCAGGTATTCCTCTTATTTTTCCACCTAATTTTATATCAGAATGCCCAGTACATGAATCTAACGATATGGGATGTGGAGGTATACCTGGAAAATATCATTCTAGTGTTTGCTTGGACTCATGTACTATCCCACTCGCAGACGTATATGAATTTTTTAACTCTTTTTTGGAGCCCCTCTTGCATGAATTTGACCCAAAAGGGTTCGATAATCAGAATGAATAGCTCTATTTAGTCCATCCTTGCATATCCCTTACACCTTTACGATTATTTTTTCAGGGAAGGACATTCTATGATTTGGCTACATGGTTTCCGAGATGAATCCTTCATGCTCCCGAGGGTCCTCACAACATGGGTGGTGGGTCTTGAGATAGCAGACAGCTAGTACTCCTAGATGTTGAATTCGGCTCTGTAAAAAGAAGGCACTTTTTGACCTCCCCTTGAGCAAGGGAGGAATTAATGTGATTAAAAGAAAGGCGGAGCATATGCTCACACAAAATATGGCTTCCTACACAACTTCGCCTTAATTCAAGAATCATGGAGGTATGATGTGGACGGGATGATGGCCTTGACTATAGTTCAAAAAAGAGTTTCATACTATTACAAACACGAGTCCAATTTTTTTTTTGAAGACATGCGGTCCCCTTGAGCAGAGTCACCTGACATGTTTGTCGAGCTCAACAACATTCCAATTCTAGAGTGGGATTCGTTCCATCCATTCTGACACATGTATGATCCCACCCTCACAATGAAAAAGGACTTAGAGTGGCCTTGCATAACAAGGACTAGAGCATAGAAAAATTGAAGCCTATTGGAAGTATAGGAAGGAGATCAGACAAACCACCCTCAATTTTGAGGGCGTATCAATGATGAAAAATGGGAGGAGTTTTGGGATGCGGATCATGGGTCCGACGCAGAGAGTGAGGACACAGTGAAAATCATCAAGGAGCGGCCCAAAAGATCAACCGCAAAGTCCTGGGGTCCTCTCAACAACAATTTCTAGTACAACCCCCACCCTCCACTTCTTAGCAAGGTCCTTCGGTTTAGACACCCACTCTGCAACCCACATTAGTTCCCGGGGGTAGGAGACCTATCGAGGAATTAGCTTTGAGCCCCAACAAAAATTTTACAGATGGTCGAGACCCCTGCATCTCCACCCCATCTCCCTCCTCCTAGGGCTGCCTTTTAATCTCCTCCTGCACCACCATTTTGCCCTTTAGGGGGTATCCCCTTATTAATGACCCCATCTCATACTCTCCCTCCACCTGGAGCCTCATTTTTGCCTCAACCTCCCTCCACCATACCAAATTTCTCCCCCCGCGTGATGATAGGCCCTTCTTCAGCTCTGGTAACTTCACAACCTTAACTACCTATTACAATCCCATATGGTCTACCACCTGGGTTCCCATTCACATGTGGGGTTGTCCCTTCTCCTTAGGAATTTTTGAGTTAAGATGAAACCACCAAGGTAGCCTGAGATAGCAGAAGGACAAGGAAAAATAAGAAGGAAATATTGGTAGGAGAGACAAAGCAGATGCGATCATTATAAGACCATAAAAAAACCTCCTTGACCATCGTACACTTAGTCCCCCAAGTATCCAAACCCGCACAATGTATACAATCCGATGAATATTCTATCAATGATGTCACAGTCAAACTCTCATAGTTCGACCTCAGGATAAGGTCGAGCTAATGAATGAAACTATGCGTGTAGTCACGAAAGACTACCTCAAGCTCAACAAAAACTCAAAAAGGCAAAATCCAGCCTCCGTAGGGTAGAAGCCACCTGTAGACACCAAATTTGGGTCTTACGACGCCCGTGCTCCGCATCTCATCTCACAACCTAACCCTACCTCACCACATAAACCTTACACACTTAATTATTTATTAATTACCTTATAATTAATAAATCCACATCTCCAACCCTACCACCTCACCTCGCCACGTCACCATGACCTAGCCCTAACCCTAACTAACCTAATTAAGACCTATAACTTGGTCCGGACTCCACACCCATGACTCATTACCCCTCATCCACACCAAAACGAACCTAATAATGACTTGAACAAGCCCATAACTCGACCCCCTCGGGAGAAAAGGAGGGAAAGTTGGCTATTCTACTAAAAATAGCCAACTTTGACCTAACCGACATCGGTCCCTACGTGACCGGCATCGGTTAGGTAACTACCATCGGTTCCCTATAAATGACCTCCCTCAACCAAAACAAAGGGATCCAAATTCATTTTGTAAGAGGGAGACAAGTGAGAGAGAGGAGGTTGCAGAGAGGAGTATTGAGCCCAAGACTGTAACTGAGCAACTAGATCACGGTCACACTCATCCAAACATTAGGAGAGTCAGAGGATAGCTTCATCATCTCACTTCGATTGCTAGATCATCCCAACTGAGCCTTGCCTTCACCACTACATTCCTTGGACCTGCATCCGCATCAGAAACTAGTAAGTAGTCTCTTTTATTACCTTGTATGCTTCTAGACACTACTTTGTGAACTTTTGATTCATAGTGATTATAAGCTCACTCCTGGATCTACCACCCGGCAGCACCCTGCACCTAACCTTCATTCATCCATCTCTATATTGCCCCAAAGACAACTTTCTCACTCTTCGAGTCTTCTCTATCACCCTACTACTCCCCTCAACCATCTACCAACCTTCTAAACCCCATAACCACCTTACAACCAACCTCCATTTAAAAAAACCTAAACCACTGCCCTTACCGATATTGGTTATCCCCCTAAATTACAGGTTTTATAAATCATGGTTAGTTATCCAGTGACCGACATCGGCACACGTGACTTATACAAAAACCAACCTTTCACCTATTTACCTCCAAAAATCTCATATCCAAAGCCTTGTCTACCCCCTCGTAACTTGATCTCAACGTATCAATAACTAGTGACCAAATAAACAACATGACATTTTATTATTGGTAGTTTAGTCTCTATTGCTTTTAGTAACGAGGTACCTAAATCATGATTTTGCATAATAGCTTCTTTATTATCATTTGCATTAATTTATATTAAAAGGAACCACCACCTTCAAAGGAAGTCTAATATTTCTTGGGCCCAAGCAGTTCCCTTACTTATTGTTTAATGAAAATCTGGTGGTCTTGCATTCTTATTTATAGGTAGTCATTCCCCAGGACAAAAAGGAGCTCTTCACAATTGGTCCGATATGTCTACGGTACGTGCACACCTTTCCAACACTCAATAGGTATTCCTCCTAGCCCTAACCCTTATCTACTTCTCAAGAGAATGAAAAGATAGAAATAAATCTATATTGGAACAAAACTTTTGTGTGAAACATTTTGCACGACTTAACGGTGGGACCTTCTCAGTTTCTTTCTTTCTTGCTTGTTTTCATATAGGGAGCACACTTCATTGCTGTTTCTTTCTTCTAAATATTCACAAAAATATTTTGTCATTTTGGTAAAAGAACTTGTCTTTCTTTCACATCTTTGCATTAGTGAAAGTCATCTTCTTAACCTCTTCTCTTTCTTTGCTTCATCGAATATCATTTTCAATTTAGGTTTAAAACACGTGCATCACATTCTTGCTTTGCTTTTAATTCTAGTGAACGTAGATTAAGTAATGTGTCATACACATGGGGGTGGTATCCATGGTATTGACGAGAAATTACTCTTACTCTCACTGCACAACACATACCAAATCACATGATAATCTACACAACATCTGAAACATCTCCCCTTCCCGTGGTATTCCTCTACCCGATTGAGGTAGCCTTACAAGCTAAAACATACTTGACATCTCCCTTAGGTCTTTTGTTTAGGATTGACATCATCTTCGCATCTAAGGCATAAGCCCAAAGTGATTAAAACTAATCCTAGGGTTAGTCTCTTGATTTGCTTGTGTATCTTGCTTGTTTTCTTGTTATCCCCAAACCAGTAGCCTCTTACATTCTCTCTTTTCCTTCACAGTGACCAAAACCGGTCCTCTTCTCATCGACATCTGTTTACACGACCGACGCGCTTACACATTATCTAACCGGACATCGTTACATTAGACCGATATCGGCAATGTGTTTCACAGTTCCTGACAAACCAACAACCTACCAATTCCAACATTTTGTTGTTGTTTCTATTCCTGATTGACTAATTCCCTGCTGTATCCTCTTGTCCATGGTTGTTATCACCCGGCAACAAGCCGCAGCCATGGTTTCACATGCTTGTTCCATGTCTTTGCCTGAGTCACCCCCTTTGCATCCTATGGGGAATCCTACGGACACCAGTGCTTTTCCCAAGATCCCTGTAGGAGATCTGGACTTTGCCAAATTTTTGGATGCTAATCCTAGCACCATACAAGTATTATTTGTCTCATACCCTTGACCGTACACCCGACGGTCAGCTCCTCTTTGGTATGCCTATTAGTATAGCCACTCACTTAGCCCCTTCCCCACCTAATAACTCCGCCTCACCGTCTTCATCCTTAGCCCCATCTCCCAACTCAGTGGCTTTGGTGGTTCATACTGCACCAATTGGCCTTCCTTTGGTTAATCTAGGGCCCCACATATCACTACCGTCCACTTCCCCTACCTCATCTCTCCCGCAGATTGCCTCTTTCATAACTCACTCTCTACCATCTATCCACACGAGCTTTCCCTCTCAGGCTCCGCCCACCTTTTCATTTCCGCAGACTCATCCAGTGGCCTCAACATCTTATATAGGACACCCTTATTCAACCACCCCAACACATTCATCATCATTACCTTATCAACATTCAACCCCACCATTGTCTAGTAGTAGATCTTGGCCAAATACTCCTCTATTTACGATGAAAACACCATCATCTGACCCAACCAATGATTTAATCAAACGGATGATGGACAAGATGCAAAATCTTAAGGCTTCTATTTCAGAATTTGTAACACCCGACATACGAGAAAGTTTGTAAGGAGCCTATTCATCCTTCGTCCCCTTCATACATATCCTCCGAATGGGAATTACTGAAATTTACTTGCTTTAGTAGTAAGGAGGACCCTCAACAACACTTGCGATCATTTAGACATGCCTCGCTATCTCGATTGCTCATGACGATGCCTTACTACTCAGCCTTCCCCATGTCCTTATCGGACTCGCCTTAGAGTGGCATGTTGCTTTAGCCTAGCACTCAATCTTCTCCTTTAACCAGCTTAGCCCAATCTTTCTTGGATCACTTCTCCATCAATATTGCAAGAAAGTATCCATGACCGACCTTCTATGCCATCCGATAATTTGAAGACGAGTCTATCGCAGATTTCTTTGGATGATGGTGGGGCCTCATCAACCAACTTACTTATGCCTTACCTCAAGCCGAGCTCATCAAACTCTTTACGCGGCCTGTGCTAAACACATTTCTCCCACCCTCCAAATTCAAACTTTCCGCACCTTTGATGAGGCCTTTACTATGGCTCGGAAACTAGAGATTTGAGCCTTAGAGGAGGAGAAATTGAAGTTGCGCAACAAAAACTCAAATTTCCAAACCCAAGACTCCACCAACAAACCCAACACCACCAACTCTCATGCATCGGCTGCTTCAAAATCAAAAGGATCCGTACACGCGGTGACGATCAAATCTCAATCACTGTCTAATACCCAGCCGAAACCCACCTATAAGTATAAAGCCGAGCCCATCAAGTACACTCCCTTGGGAGAAACTTATGATGTGATATTAGACAAATTTCTTAAAGCAGGAGCTATCACCTTGCCTCCTGTTAAACCTCACTCCGGGTTTGATTCCGCCCGCACTATACCTTCTTGGTATAAAGAAAATGACTTTTCAGTAACTTCCATCGCGTGAAGGGACACATCACAAAATCGCAAGATGTTGAAAAACATAGTGCAGAAATGGTTGATGCAGGGATATAACCTCGATAATCCTAATGACCCCGCTAATCAAAATTTAAAAATCTTCAACAAACCATTTCCAAACCATTCATATAACAAGAACACAAACCAAGAAACCTCATTTGAGGAGAAGAGTGTGTATGAGATCCATGTGGTTTTCAACTCCCAACCAAGGGCTTCCATCAAGGAAATTCTAAATCGAGCCTCTTCACCAACACAGGTTCCTCACCCCCTTCTCCTTCATCAGGACAAGAGGACAGGTACTGCTTATTCCTTTACCCATAAAGGAATCAACCACCCAGAGTTCTCTTCTCACATAAGAGCCTTCTTACACCACATCCCTACAAGACTGTGAGCGGATGTTATCCAACCTATCTATTTCCCAAACATCTCCTTCCACCACTCTTTCTACAAAAGAAGAAGGATCACCACTTTTTTGTTGTCCTTAGAGGATAAACCCCTCGAACCTACATCACCAAACTCCTTAACCATGATGGATCCTTTAGAACATGCCCTCCTCCCTATTAGTTCTTCATCACCTAAATCTTTCTAGAAGAACCTAGGTTGACCTCTTAACACCCATTTATATAAGCACCTCATTCGCCCCCTCGTATCACACCCATAGTGGACCGTAATCACAGCCCACTTCTCTTCTATACCTAAATTCCCGTCCACACATGACGATTGTCATCCCCAAGAAGATAGACGAGTCTTATGGGAATGTTTGAGTACACCATGCTCTACTCAAATGCAGATGACTAATCTAGACACCTCTACCATATGCCGAAGTTTTTACAAAAGCTCAAAATGCTTATGTCCTCACCTTCACCCCCTCATCTCTACCGAATACCTCATCCACCTCTATCAACCGAACTGCACCTTCCCCTACACTGGGACTTCACCCATACCCAGCCTAATGCACCCACCTAAATGGTTAGATTTATCCAAAATAAAGCCGTCAATCCAAGGAGATAGACCCAATCTCCTTGAGTCCAATCTATACCTCCGCCACAACTAAAACCTCACCCCGATCACATCAGCACAACAGCACAGATTTCAACCCTCATCGTCACACCTACCTTCTATATTGGGCCTAACCCCTCCACCTTGCCTTAATACACCATGCCTCCCACGTCTTCTTTAACATGACCTACACCTTCTCGCACCCATACGAAATCCACGGGTGTCTTAACACTGTTGCCGCAAGTATCCTACCTACCCACCAACCCTAAGCAAACTCGATCATCGAAGGACTTGTTCATTGTCGCCGCTCCTCTTTCCCCATGGTTGTTTCCTCGCCACCATTTCATCTTTGGCCTCATCATCTAACCAGCTAAACATGACTTTTGCGCAGAAGAAGCCACGCCTAGTTAAACCCAATCATCAAAATCCCTTGCCTAAACCACCACCCGCACGAACCAATCGTACCCAACCATTATGAAAACAATCAATAATCTCACTCGCTCAATCAATAGCCTCATCTTCATCTCGAATTTGACCCACTCAAAGGATCTTACGCTAAGATCCTTGATATGTTGGTAGGGGATGCGACCATTTCCTACCCCCACCCTGATCCTATGATCCATCTAATCCTTGACCTATAGGTTATGATGAATCTCAAATCAGGCCTACCACCGCACACCAGACATAATATAGAAGGATGCAAATATTTGAAAGCCATCTTTCACTAGTTGCCTATCTCGGATAGAAAATATAAAAAGACAACTTATTGAGGGAAAATCCCTTAGCTTCGATCCCTTCTCCTATACCACCCGTCCCCGCCGCCAAAATATATCATCATTGCAACCCCACCTCTCGAGAACAATGACTTAACCTTGCTATCTTCATCATCTCGTATTCACGAGATCAACATGATTAGCATTGCTACTCGAGGTTAGAAAAACAATGGAAAAGCTAAAGAGAGCACACTGCGCCTCTCTTTCTCCTTCCGCATCCCGATTACACCACCACCTAAAGTGGTTATTCATGGACCTGCCTATCCCATCTCTCGATGGAGTTTCCCATCGTACATGATCAAACAACTTCACCAATCTCCCGTAAAATGACACTCCATGATCTCATTCAAACATCTCGAATCTCATCGACAAGCTCTAATTGAGATCCTCTAAGGGATAGAGGTCCTACCTAACAAAACCCTACCCATTGCCTCCATCTTAACACCACACCATGTCACTTATCTCACCAAATAACCTACCTCCACAACCACCTCTCTGTCCCTCGTACAACAAGCCGCTTTCTGCTTTTTTCAAGAAGAAATTGTCGCCTTTGGTGTAGAAGATCCCCGACCTCGCTCTTTTCATCTCGGCTTACATCCAAAACATCCGGGCACGTCATGTTATGATCGACGGGGTGCTTAGCCTAAACATCGTCTCTTCCAAAGCCTTCGAATGTATGAATATCCCTCCTATTGCATGTGTGCCAACCCCACCATGTTGCATTCATTCAACGATGCTATTACTTCTACCCTAGGCACCTTGATACTTAACATTCGTGTAGGGCCATATACCTTGCCCGAACTCTTCTATGTCCTTGAGGGAGAGTTCCAATACAACATGTTGTTAGGCCGCCCTTGGATCCGGGCTATGGGATGCGTTCCCTCCACCTTACATAGATGCATAAAATTTGAGTATGAGGGGAAGTCATACACCGTCATAGCTGATGCTTCCCCCTTCAAAACTTGTAATATGTTATACCACCCTAATGATGTGCTTGTACTAGTCAAGGCACCCATTGATCCAACCCAACCATCTACTTCAACCATGCCTCAACCATCCACCTTAGCCGCACCCACACCTTCGACCAATGAAACCACCGCGCGAATACCTCTTCCTTCCCGCAGCCAACATCCCAACCTCGGATCCCTTGGTAGGTGTTTCTTAACGCATTATGCTGGGGGAGTACCACCTATACAATGTTAGCACCTTCCATACCCCACAAGAGTATGGATAGTTGCATGCACATCCTACCTACGACCGTCATGTGGGGGAGGTGATCTCCTATAGACCACCTAATGCGCACCATCCTAATGTATGGGGTGTCAATGCATCCTCTGTCACCCCTGAACCTCCCCTTGGTGTGGTTCCCTTCTAATCTAATTTTCAATATCTAACCAACCGTTGTTTCGCCCTCACCTTCTTGACTCGTGCTTGGAAAGGTTTTGGTTTGGCCTTTATGAACAAGGCCGACATACCATCATTCCCATGACTACACATAAACAAAAAGATCGTAGTGGTCTTGGATTTTTGAACCACCTACACCGAAGAAACCTCGTGTTAATTGTATCCAGAAGACGACGAAGTCACCCCTTCGAACCATCAACGCCCACTTTTCCATCTTTCACCACACTGAGTCGATAGACTTAATCTATCCCTCCTAACTTTTTTTTTTCATGAATGCTATCTTCCTAGGTCCTCTCACTTATCAACGCGATGGTGAAGACCCATATTCTCTCCCCCTTTTGAATCCGTGACATGATCAAAGAAGACTCGCCTTCGATTAATGTTGTGGAGTGCTAGGATGACGACTCCATCCTCACCTACCTTGGTGCGGACGACTTACTTATATTCAACGCGCCTTACCATTTGAAACCCAAACCATGTTGAATGAGTCGACTATAGAAATCAACATCCACATGGAGGATGATCCTCACATTGTAAAGATCGGACAATCTATCGACGCATCAGAACAAGCCACCTTCACTACCTTCCTCCATGCCCGTAATCAAGCTTTCGCTGTCCTATGCCAACATGCCAGAATCGATCCCGACATTGCTTGTCCATAACATCACTCGAAACTAGACTCCAAACTAGTTAAACAGTAAATTGAGAAAAATGTATCGACGCATTGCCCTCTTTGTTAAAGAAGAGCTTCAACGCCTAATTTTTGTTTCTTTCATCTTACCTATCGACTATCCTCAATGGATTTCTAATGTCGCACTGCACTACTAAAGAAACGGGGACTTCGCATATGTACGGATTTCCGTGATCTTAACCCTACTTGCCCAAAGGATGACTTCCCCTACATAGCATTGATCAACTTGTTGATCTCACCACTGTGGCTATGAGATGCTTTCTCCCATGGATGGTTTCTCGGGATACAATCAAATTTTAGTAGCCGACCGATCAACATAAAACCGCCTTCATTACCCCTTGGGGGACCTTTTGCTATCATGTCATGCCATTTGGCCTTAAGAATGCTAGTGTGACCTATCAATGGGCTATGACTTACATTTTTCATGACATTATGCACACTATCCTTGAGGATTATGTCGATGATCTTCTTGGAAAATCTAAACATCATAGTGAACATCTCGATGTTTTAACCATTATTTTCGATCGCCTGTTACAATACTGTGTTCGTCTTCAACCAAAGAAATGTGTCTTTGGCATCCTTTCAGGAAAAATCCTTGGCTTTATCATCTCTTTGCATGGCATTGAGGTCAACCCAGCTAAAGTCAAAGCTATCTTAGAAATTCCCCCACCCACTAACCTAAAACAATTGCGTAGTTTGCAGGGAAAACTCCAATCTATCCGGCATTTCATCTCACAACTCTCGGATCGATGTCAACCTTTCCATCATCTCATTAAAAAGGACATTGTCTTTCAATGGAGCGAGGAGTGCCACCAAGCCTTTGCGGCTCTTAAAGCTTATCTCTTGCAGCCACCCGTGCTTATCCCACCTCAGGACGATCACCCCTTCTACCTTTACCTTTCTGCCACCAACCATGCTGTAGGAGCCATGCTCACACATCATGACTCCAAGCATCAAGAGCAAGCAGTTTATTACATAAGCCGTACTCTTGTGGATTACGAGACTAGGTATACAAACATATAAAAGTTGTGCCTAGCCCTATCATTTGTGGCGACCAAAATTTGACATTACCTCCGAATCACAAAACTTTTGTCATCACTAATATTGATCCCATACATTATATGTATGCCAAACCTCATCTAAATCATCACCTAATGGCTTATGCTCCTCACCGACCTCGACCGTGAGTTTGTACACCAAAAATCAGTCAAAGGACAAACTATCACGCAGATCAACTCACTAAGCCCCTTTACCGGGGAACAATTTACAAATTTTACTTTCCCTTATGAACTCATCGCAACCATTTCGCTCAGTGATGCGTCTTATCCGATGACCCTCTTCTTCGAAATATCTAAATGTTAGCATGGCGAAGGGGTGGGCGTTGTCCTCATTCCTCTTGATGGTGAACCTATGCCTCTTTCATTCGTGCTCGATTTCCCTCGCACTAACAATATAGCGGAATATGAGGCCCTTAATTTGTTTCTCCACATTGCGTTACACTTAGGTTAATTATGATAAGATGTATCTTTTAATCTTAAAAGAATGTGTTAATGATATGGACCCTTGTTTTTGTAATTTGTTTACTTGGGATGGAGGATAATATAGCTTGTGTTTTGCAAAAATGAGACAGCAGACTTGTTGTATGTTTGATGAACTCTTATCGTTGATTGATAACACACCTTGAATCAATTCCATTGATCCAAGGTATGTTGTGGCCTTCTTGTGATCACTTTGTCGATTTACTTTAAATGGAATGAAGTCTAAAAAACAGATGAAGGTTGTTATAAATGTTACAACACCAGATTACAGTAGGAATATCGGTACCTTGATGCCAATGGAAAAGGTTGATTCCCAAAACAAATACAAACATTGTAATGCTAGACAGCGTAAGAAGACAATAAGAGTTTTGGATGCAAGTGACACAATGTATTGTGTGTCGAACATAGGATGAAACGTCCTGCATTGTGTTGAATGTGAACACCAGTCGGTAAGACTTGTTGGAAACTATTAAGTAGATGCTATGGGATTAAATCCTAACCTATAACTAAGTTTTATCCTATAACCTAACTACTACCCTACGTGGATTTTAAATTATATGGGATGCAAATTGTTGCAAGTCCTAATGACTTGTGACCTAGGTGAAAAACCTAAACTAATACTAACCTATGGAAGGGGACTATGGACCCATGTTGATGGTGAACGGATAAGATGGAGAGGTTAGAGATTTATTAGGACAGTAAATGATGTCCTTGCAATTCAACGCCAAGTTTGGCGGGAACATGGGAAAAGTTGGAGGGCATCCAACTAGCTAAGAAGCTAAGAAGGAATTACATGCAAAAATTTGAAAAAGGAACTCGCCAAACCTGAGTCGGTGGTGGCGTGAGAATTGAGGAAAAAGTAATGCATTCAATGCATTAATGATCTTGATCTTAGCGACCAGCTCGCCTTGGAAAGAGGATAGAGGAAAATTTGTTGGTCATTGTATTCATTCGGGTTTTGAAATTGCTCTGCATGTTTCTTCCATGGTTCTTTCGAACCTGCTACTATTTTGTAACTGTTGTTGTTATTTGGAGAAGCCACGGCTATTTTTGAGCCTGTGGGAGTTAGTGGACTATTGGGTAAGCTTTGTTGTGGATGCCGTGGAGAAAAATAGCTCCTGTGGATGCGGTTTTCTTCGAACCACAAGAAAAATTATGCAGCATGTTGAGCCCTTCTCTTTAAACCGTTTTGCTCTTGTTTAAGCATTTCATTAAAACAACTCTACTCTTATGATGGGTGTTTAGTTAAATGAAGTTGTTGATTTGTGTGAAGTGATTTTGGGTTGAGTGTTTTTCTTTTTTTTGAATACGACTTGAGTTATTCTTTGCAAAATGGGTAAATAAAAATGAATCATGTCCTGTTGTATGAGTTTGCTTTGATAGTATTGTGTAATCGTTCTACTACCCATTATGGATTGAGTTGGTAAATGTACCAACGATGTGTGTATTGTTTTCAGAGTTCTGTGCATTCTTGTAAAAATGGAAGGATGAGATGATTCTGTATGCCCCTAGTTTGAACTGTCATTATAAAAATGAACACGACTTGGGTATTTCTTTGCAAATGAGTAAAACAAAGGAAGCTGTGCTTGCTGTATGAGTTTGTTTTGATTGTGTTTAGCATTCACTTCTATTACCCAATATGGGTTTGAGTTGATGAATGTATTAGCTATGTGAGTATTGTTTTCTTAGTTCTGTGTGTGAAAACGATTGGGAAAAACAAATTCGTGATAATGTTGATGAACTGTTGTGTGAGTTATTTCTCCTAGTTGCTTTACATTGCATAGAATATGATTTTACCTGGGACAGAGAATTCATTTCATTGTCTTACCCTTGCTGGTTAAAAATGTTTCAATATTTTCTTGTGGAATGAAGGCCATGACTGGGTTTTTGGAGAAAATAAATTGTTTAAGCACTGAACTTGAATATTTAAGGAGTGAGAAAAAGGTATTGTTATCTTGCTTTGAATCTCTTTTGACAAGTGTGTATATAAATAACAGAGATGCTTATTTGAACTCCTTCAATACATTCGATTGGAACTGAACTTGAATAGATTCTTGTTCTTGTAAAAAAAAAAGGGGGTGGGGTTTCTTACTTCTTACAGTGAAATGATGGTAATATATTTGCTTGTACTTTTACTCGCTTTTGATTAAGTAGGTATGATCAATTGTTTTAGCAAACAAGTATGTTTTTATATAAATGTATATATATATGCATTAGTCTAAAAACTTCTTGCTATTGCATTAAAACTGAATCGGAATTGGAATTTTCCTTGGTGTTTGGGAAATGAGTCCTTTTATTATTATTACGATGAAAACATGAATTGTTATCTGTTGTACATTTTTACTTGTTGTTTCTGGATTGAAAATGTCTGTTGGGTGAAAAACTAAAGGAAATGAATTTATTTAGAGGGGCCGTTGATATTGAAACTTACGGACCAAGATGCAAATGAATGCTGGTAAGCTCCCTGGAATAGTAGTTAGTAATTTTTTAATTACTAAATTCTAACTGTTAAAGGAAATCACCCTAGGGGAAAAGGTGCCTTGAATAAGTTGATATTATTAATTTGAGTAAGCAAGGAGAAGAGGTAATAGGATGCTCTTTCCTTTCACTCGATTATTAACTTCAGTAGCTTTTTCTTTTGGCTGTTATCTTTGATTGATATCATTCTTGTTTAAACTATTCAATACAACTAGGAAGAAAAGAAAGAGAATATTAAATGGATAACTTGAAGTAGTGATTATTCTTCTCTTATACAAAGTTGGACATTCTATATTTGATGTTGAAGGAATTTCTTACGCCATAGGCGTAAGCATTTGCATCTAATTGTGTCTATTTTCTTCTGATTTGAAAGAAGTATTATTCTGTTGTTGAATTTTGAGGATTGACACCAATGAGTTCATGGTGAATGACTACTTTTCTCTTCAGCATTTGATTGTTTGAAATTAGATGAGTAGTATGAAAGGAAAGGAAAGTAGTCCTGTTGGAAGTCTTATTTAAAATCTATTTCGTGAATCTTTTTTTAACTATTGTAAGGGAATGGAATTGATAGCATTTACATTAGAACAACAATATATACATAGGTGTATTAGTTCTTACAGATGTTTTAATCTGGAACTGTTTGAAGGAAATTACTTCTTGTAGTAATTATTTGGGAAAAAGGGTAGTAATCCTTTTGTTTGATTGGGATGGTAATTAGATGATTGGGTTGTTAAGCTGTTCATCCTTATCACACTTAATTCTTGGATGATGTTCATCTCATTTTTTTTTAACGTTTCATAAAAGTAGGGTTCTTTTATTGAGATAGTTAATTAAGAGCACCTCATTTTAATGATAAGTGCTTAATATGCTCAGTTCAATGAACTGACCCGTGCAAGTAAATTTTGCAGATGGTCCCTTGAGTAAATGAAGACATGGTTGTTTTCTGATGCTTCTTCTGAGTAGCTAAGGATGGATCGTATTTGATAGTTATTATTCCTCTACGAGGAAATGGGAAAAGAAGAAGTTACATTCTTCTTTCCTTATGTGTTGTAATGTTGTTTGATATAAATGAAGTCCAGTTGTTTGGACTGGTAATTGTATAGATTGTAAATCTTATGGATTGAATACAAGGAAAGGTGTGATATTTTAATGGTTGTATCACTTTGAAACTGTTTGAATAAGATTGAGAATATAATATTATTCTTTGATTTGGAATTATTCAAATGATAGTGGATAGATTTTAAAAGGACATAATATCTATTCTTTACTTGAATACAACTTTTAAGTTGGAATGTGCAATTAATTCATACTTGGGTTAATATGAATTTTAAATTGACATTAAAAAGGGTTTAAATGAATATGAACTCTTAATTGAATGATATTCGGGATTAGTTTATAAGCTAAGGAATATCAAATAACAAAAGAGGTAGTTGAACCTTGTATTCGGACTTCGTTAATATCCTCGAAATGTTTAAATTCAGAAAATATTAGATATGAGGAAACATATCTATTCGTAACAAACCTTAACTGAAGTAAGGTTAAGGAGAATAATTGAATACCTTCTTTTAAGAATAGACCTCGTGTAAATGATGTCTAATAAGATGGAATTCTAAATTTGATTACAGTTGTGGGTAAAACTTGGTTAAGTTTAATAGGTTGAACTTACTACGTTAAGCTGTAGTGGACTATTAGTCCGAAGCTTAAAGAAAAGAACCAAGATGGAAATATGCGATCCTTTGGTATGGAGGAGTAAATGTATATTAAGCTATAAGACAAATTGAGTCTCTCTTAGCTATATACAACTGTAATGAACAATGAGGTTAAAGGATCAACACGGTTGCTGAAAATTGATCTTAAATATTTAAGATTAAATCCAATCACTCAAGTTGGATGTGTATTCTTTGATGAGAGGATTCCGTAGGACCTTGACACACACAGCTGCAATATGGTGTCTTCATGAAGGTGGGCCTTCATGACGACACAATGTTGTAGCTGACATGTTACAACACCCTCCCGAATCAAATCATCAAGTTTACATAAGCTGGGACTAAGTTACTTAGACGAGGATAGGAATGTGATCGCGTATATGGAGTGACTCCGGAGGACTAAAGGTAACTAGACACACGTAGTCACCTAGGGATGACACAGTATGTCTGTGTACCTTTATTTACCATGAGTGCCTTCCTATACTCAATCATATTGCTAGTTGGGGTTAGAGCTTGACCTTAGATGGAAGGACTGACAGAGATCAGGAAAGACCATTCTAGATAACAGATGAAGTGAGGTGAAGGATGTATTCCATTGATGTGTATAACATCTGGGAATATGATCATGCAAAGCATGTGAAAATCTTTGGCCAAAGTATCGCAAGTTGCTGGTTGCGTTGTCCTAATCACCTAGTTTAAGAAGCAGGATATCAGATGAATATCAGTAACAGATATTCAGATAGGCCTCTTAAATGGATCACTTCGATAACCAGAAATGGTAAGAGAACCCTGTATACTTAGTATACAATGCGTGGATTAACATGAAGGATCGGTAAGTCGCCGAGTCATGAAATGAGAGATCGCTGAAACTCGAGCCATAAAGTGGGAGATCGGTAGTTCTTCGAGTCATTTACAATAGCATATGGTATCTGTTATATGATTGAATGGCATTGAATGTGTGTTCCATATTGTAAATATGTGAACAGAGAACATTGGTTTTAAAAAGAAATTGTGTGATCCGAATTACATTAATTGGATAGAGAACAATTATTAAAACTTGAACGTGTGTTTGAATTACATAATTCAGAACAGAGAACGTTGTATAAAAATTTTTTTTTCCCTTGTTCTAGTATCTTAAAATGGGGATGTTACATCTTGGTATCAGAGCTGAAGGTTGCAGCTCTTGGACCTAATGAGTCCACAATTTAATAAGGTTTACATTTTCTTATTGAACAGAAAATGGTCAGAACAAGAGGAAATGCTGCGAACAACCCGTTACCGGGTGGAGAAGCAACTACTGCTCAAAAGTTGGATGAAATCCTTGCTGCCCTATTGGATACGAGAGATCATCTGACTATTTTGGAACAACAATCAATGGGAAATGAGGAGGAGGAAGAAGAAGCTGATATAAATGATCAGCCACCTCCTGTGGACAACACCAATGGAGGGAATCCGGGTGTTGATAATAGTAATGTGAACGCTCCTAATCATCCTGAAAATAAAAGGGCAAGATTAGTAGCTGAACTTACAAATGATATAAAGAGAATAAGTCCTCCAAAGTTTGATGGAACAACACTTGGGGATGGGGCTGAAAATTGGCTCAGTGAAATGGAGAAGTACTTTGCAATAAGAAACTTCTCGAGGAGACCAAAGTGATATGGGGAGCATATCAGCTTTCTCATGAAGCATCATCATGGTGGGACAACCGTAAGGTTGAGTTGAATATTGTCAAAATAGACATAACTTGGGATCAATTTAAGGGTTACTTTAGGCAACGGTGGCTGCCTCAACTCTATTTTGATAGGAAAATGACTGAATTTTGAACTAGTCGCAAGGAAGGTGACGGTGATGAGAATCTTTGGGAAGGGTTTACTAAACTCCTTAAGTATGTGCCAGCAGTACCAAGCTGATGAGAAGTTCAGAATACGAAAGTTCATAATGGGACTGAATCCCATCATTGGTGGCGAAGTGGATGTCCACGGTCCAACCACTATGGAAGGAGTTGTCGAAAAGGCAATAAGACAGGAACAGAAATTGAGAGCAATCTCTGCTCATAGAGAGGAGATTAGGAAGAAGATTCCCAACTCTTCTACATCTCTCGCACCCAAAAAGGGACCCTGGAAAAGGTTTGGTATGAGAAACAAGATTGTTGTGGATAGCAACAAGAAATTAGTAATGAACAAACCTGTAAATAGTGTGTGGAGCAGCTTTGCAAAAGTTAGTGGCAATGGACAAAAGTCCTATGGAAGCCAGAGTGATAACTTCAAGGCTGGTAGCAAATTCGAGCCTAGGAAAGGGCCAGTTGGAGGTTGCTTCAACTATGGAAAAGACCATTACGCGAGTCACTGTCCTCTGAAGAAGGATGATCGCGATCAGCAGACATAGGATACATGTTGTGGTGGCTAACAAACAAGCTGAAAAGCAAGTTACACCCATAGAAGTTCGGGTAAGTTATTCGGTACACCTGTAGTCATACTTTTTGATACTGGAGCTACTGAATGCTTTATTTCTACTAAACTTGCAATGAAATTAAAAAGGAAAGCTGAATGAATGGATAAGACTTGGACAGTGCATTATGGGAATAATGTTGTCCATACAGTCGAAATGTGCCTTTTTGGGGCAATTCTTGACTTGCCCAGTTTCTCCACCGAAGTTGACCTGTATGTCACTCCTTTAGGGTCATATGATGTCATTATAGGAGTTAATTGGTTGGTAGAACATAAGGCAAAGGTCGACTATTATGAAAAATAGATTTGTTGTTTTGATGACCTGTAGAAAGCAATAGTCATTCAAGGAGTAAAGCGTGAGGTTGCAGTTAGGAAGCTAACAACTATGCAACTGAAAAGGGCTAAAAATAGAGGTTGCACCTTGTATGCCATAAAAATGACAGAAAATGCTGAGGAAGATAATGATTTCATGGAAAGGTATCCATTATTAAGGGATTTCAGTGATGTATTTCGGAAGAATTACCAGGTCTTCCGCCCAAACAAGAGTTTGACTTTGCAATAGAGATCAAGCCAGGAACCGAACCCATATCTAAGGCACCCTACAGAATGACCACCCTCGAGTTGGTGGAGCTTAAGGCTCAATTATAGGAACTTTTGACTAAGGGGCTGATAAGACCGAGCGTCTCACCATGGGGAGCGCGGTAATTTTTGTAAAGAAGAAGGATGGCACACTAAGACTATGCATTGATTACAGAATGTTGAATAAGGAAACTATTAAGAATCGATATCCACTTCCTAGGATTGATGATCTATTTGACCAGATGCGTGGAGCATCAGTCTATTCAAAAATAGATCTTCGATCTGGATATCATCAGCTGAGAATAAAGGAAGAAGATATTCATAAAACAGCTTTTAGAACAAGGTACGGGCATTATGAATTCATGGTGTTACCTTTTGGGTTGACGAATGCACCTGCCGCCTTCATGAATTTGATGAATAATATTTTTCAAGAATACCTAGACAAGTTCGTGCTTGTATTCTTGGATGACATTCTTATATACTCTAAAAATGTCGAAGAGCACCAAGAGCATTTAAGGATAGTGCTGGAAGTTTTGAGAAAGAGAAGGTTGTATGGTAAATTGTCCAAATGTTCCTTTTATGATGCAGAGGTGCATTATTTGGGGCATGTTATAAGTAAGAACGGGATAGTTGTAGACCCTTCAAAGATCGTAGCTATAACCGAGTGGCCTGCGCCTAAGAACGTGCATGAGGTAAGAAGCTTCATGGGCCTGGCAGGTATTATAGAAAGTTCGTTAAGGACTTTTCAAAAATTGCTGCCCCAATCACTTCCTGCAAAAGAAAGATAAGAAATTTGTCTGGACTGACAAATGTGAATCTTCCTTTAAAATTTTAAAGGAACAATTAACTACAGCACCTATTTTGATTGTACCTGACCCAAATGGAAATTTTACGGTCATAACGGATGCGTCTGGAGAGGGTCTTGGAGGCATTCTGTTACAAAATAACCATGTCATAGCTTATGAAAGCAGAAAGCTTAAGTTACATGAACATAATTATGCTCCACATGACCTAGAGCTCGTTGCCATTGTACATGCACTTCAAATGTGGAGGCATTACCTTCTTGGCAAACCCTTGAGTTAAAAACTGACCATCTGGGGTTGAAGTATATTTTTACTCAACCAAACCTGAATGCAAGACAACGAAGATGGTTAGAATTTCTGTCTCAGTATGATTTTGATATAAGCTACATAAAAGGCAAGGAAAATAGAGTGGCAGATGCTCTGAGTCATAGGAAGCACATCTCTGCTCTTATAACGTTGAGAACTCAGTTTAAGGATGAGGTGAAAGATGTCATGGGTCTGACTCTTATTTCTAGCAAGTTAAAACAACACTTGCTGCTGATCCAAAGGATGTGAAGTATAAGGGATTTCATTTTGATAATGAAGGAATTCTGAGGTTTGAAAACAGGGTATATATACCCTTGGCAAATGATTTAAGAAGAAATTGTTAACTGAATTTCATAATTCACCTTTTCTGGACACCCTGGCATTACAAAAATGCTTGCTGATCTCAAGCAACAATACTTCTGGAAGGGAATGAAAAAGGATGTGGTGGAATTTGTAACACATTGCTTGGAATGTCAGCATGTTAAGGTGGAACATATGCATCCCGCTAGATTATTGTATCCCCACAACATTCCGCAGTACAAATGGCAAGTGATAACGATGGATTTCGTTCAAGGATTGCCTATGTCAAGGAATAAGCATGATATCATCCTGGTTGTCATCGAAAAATTAACCAAAGTGGCACACTTCATTGCTGGTAATTTAAAAGACGATGCACCAGTGTTAGCAAGAAGATTTGTACATGAAATTTTTAGATTGCATGGAATACCCGAATTGATCATATCGGACAGAGATCCGAGGATGACATCAAGGTTTTGGAAAATGCTTAATGCGGCCTTGGGAACTAAATTAAACTTTAGTTCTGCATATCATCCAGAAACGGATGGGACAGATTGAAAGAGTCAATCAAGTTTTAGAGGATATGTTAAGAATGTATTGCATGGACCAGCAGTATAAATGGGAGGAATACCTTTTTGGTTGAATTTGCCTACAATAATACATACCACGCCTCTTTAAAAATGGCACCTTTTGAAGCATTGTATGGAAGAAAATGTAGAACCCCTGTTAGCTGGGACAAGCGTAGAGGACAGAGAGGTAATTGGGCCAGAAATCCTCACGGAAATGGAACAACAAATTAAAATGATTTGGGAACATCTAAAGGAGGCTGCCAATAGGAAAAAGAGTTATGCAGACTTAAAGCGGGTTGATAGGAATTATAAACTTGGTGAGAAGGTCTTTCTTCGGGTTAAGCCGAAAAAGAGCTCAATAACTTTGGCAAGGCTGCCAAGTTATCGCCTCGTTATGTGGGACCTTTTGAAATTGTTGAAATAATCAACCCTGTAGCTTATCGTCTAGCATTACCTCCTGCTTTATCACAAATGCATGATGTTTTTCATATTTCTTTGCTTAAGAAATACATGTAACTGATTTATCACATGTGTTGAATTGGAATTCCTTGCAGGTCCAAGACCAAGAATAATCGTGGTTAAGCCCATTCGAGTCTTTGGGAACTCACACTTGATTGTACTTAAGAAATCGTGAAGTGAATCAATGTAAGGTCAATGGGACCAGTTTAGTGAAGAAAGTGCAACTTGGGAAAATCTCAAAGAAATGAGATCTACTTTTCCATACTTGTTTGATCGAAATTGAATTCGAAAAAACTGATAATTCTACCAAATTTAGACAATTACTGGTCTATTTTACAGTTATCTTAAAACACTGTTTTAATGAGTGAATCTATTTTTGGTATGAACTTATGAATGGAAGGATGATAATTGAATTTTGTCCTAGAAACTCTTTGAATTGGTTAATTTGATCATCGGGACGATGATTCTTTAAGAAGGGAGGAATGTAACGCCTTGATTTTATAAGCTATCATGGTAATCTCTTTTCATGATGTTGTAACTGTAGAAATGAAGATAATTATGTTAAGATATATCTTTTAATCTTAAAAGGAATGTGTTACTGATCTGGACCCTTGTTTACTGTAATTTGTTTACTTGGGACGGAGGATAATATAGCTTGTGTTTTGCAAAAATGAGACAGAGACTTGTTGTATGTTTGATGAACTCTTATCGTTGATTGACAACACACCTTGAATCAATTCCATTGATCCAAGGTATGTTGTGGCCTTCTTGTGATCGCTTTGTCGATTTACTTCTAAATGGAATGAAGTCTGGAACCAGACTGAAGGTTGATATAAATGTTACAGCACCAGATTACAGGTATAAATATCCGGTACCTTGATGCCAATGGAAAAGGTTCGATTCCCAAACCACATACACATTGTAATGCTAGACAGCGTAAGACAATAAGAGCTTGGATGCAAGTGACACAGGTATGTGTTGAACATAGGACGAAACGTCCTGCATTGTGTTGAATGTGAACACCAGTCGGTAAGACTTGTTGGAAACTATTAAGTAAATACTATGAGGATTAAATTCTAACCTATAACTAAGTTTTATCCTATAACCTAACTACTACCCTACGTGGATTTTAAATTACATGGGATGTAAATTATTGAAAAGTCCTAATGACTTGCGACCTAGGTGAAAAACCTAAACTATTACTAACCTATGGAGGGGACCTATGGACATGTTGGTGAGCGGATAAGATGGAGAGGTTAGAGATTTATTAGGACAATAAATGAAGTCCTTGCAGTTTCAACGCCAAGTTTGGTGGGAACATGGAAAAGTTGGAGGACATCCAACTAGCTAAGTAGCTAAGAAGGAATTACATGCAAAATTTGAAAAAGAAACTCACCAAACCTGAGTCGGTGGTGGTGTGAGAATTGAGGAAAAAGCAATGCATTCAATGCATTAATGATCTTGATCTTAGCGACCAGCTCACCTTGGAAAGAGGATAGAGGAAAATTGTTGGTCATTGTATTCATTCGGGTTTTGAAATTGCTCTACGTTTCTTCCATGGTTCTTTCGAACCTGCTACTTTTTGTAATATTATTCTTGTTATTTGGAGAGCCACGGCTATTTTTGAGCCTGTGGGAGTTAGTGGACTATTGGGTAAGCTTTGTTGTGGATTGCCGTGGAGAAAAACAGCTCCTGTGGCGTGGTTTTCTTCGAACCACAAGAAAAATTAACAGGCATGTTGAGCCCTTCTCTTTAAACCATTTTGCTCTTGTTTAAGCGTTTCATTAAAACAACTCTGCTCTTATGATGGGTGTTTAGTTGTATGAAGTTGATGATTTGTGTGAAGTGATTTCTGGGTCGAGTCATTTTTCTTTTCTTTGAATACGACTTGGTGATTTCTTTTGCAAATGGGTAAATAAATGAATCTGTACTTGTTGTATGAGTTTGCTTTGATAGTATTGTGTAATTTTTCTACTACCCATTATGGATTCGAGTTGGTAAATGTACCAACGATGTGTGTATTATTTTTAGAGTTCATGCATTCTTGTAAAAATGGAAGGATGAGATGATTTCGTATGCCCTACTGGTTTGAAGCTGTCATTATAAAAATGAACACGACTTGGGTATTTTTTGCAAATGAGAAAACAAAGGAAGTTGTGCTTCTTGTAAAATGATTTTTTTTGATTGTGTTTAGCATTTCTTCTATATTACCCAATATGGGTTTGAGTTGATGAATGTATTAGCTATGTGAGTATTGTTTTAGTTTGTGCGTGAAAATGATTTGGGAAAAAAAAACAAATTCGTGATAATGTGATGATGATATGTAGATTGTGTGAGTTATTTCTGAAGTTGCTTTACATTGCATGAGAATTTTACAGGACAGAGAATTCATTTCATTCTCTTACCCTTTGAGTTAAAAACATTTCAATATTTTCTTGTGGAATGAAGGTCGTGATGGGTTTTGGAGAAAATAAATTATTTAAGCATTGAACTTGAATATTTGGAGAGGAGTGAGAAAAGGTATTGTTATTTTGTTTTGAATCTCTTTTTTGAAAAGTGTTATATAAACGAGAGATGCTTTTTGAACTTCTTCAATACATTCAAATGGAAAACTTGAATAGATTCTTGTTCTTGTAAAAAAAAAAGAAGGGGTTTCTTACTTCTTACAACGAAATGATGGTAATATATTTGTTGTACTTTTACTCGTTTCAGATTAAGCTAGGTATGACTGTTTCTAGCAAACAAGTATGTTTTTATATAAATGTATATATATCCAGATTGCAGTCTAAAAACTTCTTGTTGTTGCATTAAAACTGAATCGAAATTGGAATTTTTCCTTGGTGTTTGGGAAATGAGTCCTTTTATTATTATTACGATGAAAACATGAATTGTTATCTGTTGTACATTTTTACTTGTTTTCGGATTGAAAATGTTTGTTGGGTGAAAAACTAAAGGAAATGAATTTATTTAGAGGGGCCGTTGATATTGAAACTTACGGACCAGATGCAAATGAATGCTGGTAAGCCCCCTGGAATAGTAGTTAGTAAGTTTTTAATTACTAAATTCTAACTGTTAAAGGAAATCACCCTAGGGGGAATAGGCTGGCACTGAATAAGTTGATATTCAGCTGAGCAAGGAGAAGAGGTAATAGGATGCTCTTTCCTTTCACTCGATTATTAACTTCAGTACTTTTTCTTTTGGCTGTTATCTTTGATTGATATCATTCTTGTTTAAACTATTCAGTACAACTAGGATGAAAAGAAAGAGAATATTAAATGGATAACTTGAAGTAGTGATTATTCTTCTCATATACAGTGGACATTCTATATTTGATGTTGAAGGAATTTCTTACCGCCATAGGCGTAAGCATTTGCATCTAATTGTTGTCTATTTTCTTTCTGATTTGGAAGAAGTATTATGCTGTTGTTAAATTTTGAGAATTGACACCAATGAGTTCATGGTGAATGACTACTTTTCTCTTCAGCATTTGATTGTTTGAAATTAGATGAGTAGTATGAAAGGAAAGGAAAGTAGTTCTTGGAATTCTTATTTAAAATCTATCTCTTGAATCTTTTTTTTAACTATTGTAAGGGAATGGAATTGATAGCATTTGCATTAGAACAACAGTATATACATAGGTGTATTAGTTCTTACAGATGTTTTAATCTGGAACTGTTTGAAGGAAATTACTTCTTGTAGTAATTATTTGGGAAAAGGGTAGTAATCCTTTTGTCTGATTGGGATGGTAATTAGATGATTGGGTTGTTAAGTTGTTCATCCTTATTGGCACTTAATTCTTGGATGATGTTCTTTTTTTTTTAACGTTTCATAAAAGCAGGGTTCTTTTATTGAGACAGTTAATTAAGAGCACCTCATTTTAATGATAAGTGCTTAATATGCTCAGTTCAATGAACTGACCCGTGCAAGTAAATTTTGCAGATTGTTCCTTGAGTAAAAATGAAGACATGGTTGTTTTCTGATGCTTCTTCTGAGTAGCTAAGGATGGATCGTATTCGATAGTTTATTATTCCTCTACGAGGAAATGGGAAAAGAAGAAGTTGCATTCTTCTTTCCTTATGTGTTGTAATGTTGTTTGATGTATATGAAGTCCAGTTGTTTGGACTGGTAATTGTATAGATTATAAATCTTATGGATTGAATACAAGGAAAGGTGTGATATTTTAATGACTATAACACTTTGAAACTGTTTGAATAAGATTGAGAATATCATATTATTCATTGATTTGGAATTATTCAAATGATAGTGGATAGATTTTAAAAGGACATAATATCTATTCTTTACTTGAATACAACTTTTAAGTTGGAATGTGCAATTAGTTCATACTTGGGTTAATATGAATTTTAAATTGACATTGAAAAGGGGTTTAAATGAATATGAACTCTTAATTGAATGATATTCGGGATTAGTTTATAAGCTAAGGAATATCAAATAACAAAAAGAAGCAGTTGAACCTTGTATTCGGACTTCGTTAATATCCTCGAAATGTTTAAATTGGAAAATATTAGATATGGGGAAACATATCTATTCAGTAACAAACCTTAATGAAGTAAGGTTAAGGAGAATAATTGAATACCTTCTTTTAAGAATAGACCTCATGTAAATGATGTCTAATAAGATGGAATTTTGAATTTGATTACGGTTGTGGGTAAAACTTGGTTAAGTTTAATAGGTTGAACTTACTACGATTAAGTTGTAGTGGACTATTAGTCCGAAGCTTAAAGAAAAGAACCAAGATGGAAATATGCGATCCTTCGGTATGGAGGAGTAAATGTATATTAAGCTATAAGACAAATTGAGTCTCTCTTAGCTATATACAACTGTAATGAACAATGAGGTTAAAGGATCAACATGGTTGCTGAAAATTGATCTTAAATATTTAAGATTAAATCCAATCACTCAAGCTGGATGTGTATTCTTTGATGAGAGGATTCCGTAGGACCTTGACACATGTCAGCTGCAATATGGTGTCTTCATGAAGGCGGGGCCTTCATGACGACACAATGTTGTAGCTGACATGTTACAACGCCCTCCCGAATCAAATCATCAAGTTTACATAAGCTGGGACTAAGTTACTTAGACGAGGATAGGAATGTGATCACGTATATGGAGTGACTCGAGGGCTAAAGGTAACTAGACACACGTAGTCACCTAGGGACGACACAATATGTCTATGTACCTTTAGTTACCATGAGTGCCTTCCTATACTCGATCATATTGCTAGTTGGGGTTAGAGCTTGACCTTAGATGGAAGGACTGACAGAGATCAGGAAAGACCATTCTAGATAATAGACGAAGTGAGGTGAAGGACGTATTCCATTGATGTGTATAACATCTGGGAATATGATCATGCAAAGCATGTGAAAATCTTTGGCCAAAGTATCGCAAGTTGCTGGTTGCGTTGTCCTAATCACCTAGTTTAAGAAGCAGGATATCAGATGAATATCAGTAACAGATATTCAGATAGGCCTCTTAAATGGATCACTTCGATAACCGGAAATGGTAAGAGAACCCTGTATACTTAGTATACAATGCATGGATTAACATGAAGGATCGGTAAGTCACCGAGTCATGAAATGAGAGATCGCTGAAACTCCGAGCCATAAAATGGGAGATCGGTAGTTCTTCGAGTCATTTACAACAACATATGGTATCTATTATATGATTGAATGGCATTGAATGTGCTCCATATTGTAAATATGCAAACAGAGAACATTGGTTTTAAAAAGAAATTGTGTGATCGAATTATATTAATTGGGTAGAGAACAATTATTAAAACTTGAACGTGTGTTTGAATTACATAATTCGAATAGAGAATGTAGACACAAATTTGTGTCAGATTTTCATTTGATCGGTAGAAGGAGAAATCATCGAGAGGATCCAGATTTTGCTTGGCCGAAAGCAGAGACAAGTGAAGAAATAAGAAGAGATTGTAGAGAAGGACATCAAGCCCAAGACTGCAACTGAATAACCAGAGCCCAGTAACACTCATCCGAGCATCAGAAAAGAAAACTGCATCCAACTTGGGTCCTGTCTTCATCATCACGATCCTGAAACTTGCATCCGCATCGGGGAAAGTAAGTAATATGTTATAAGCACCATTTTCTTGAGCCTGTTGATTAATAGTAATCATAAGTTTATTCCTAGATCTACTACCAGCCACTACTACACTTAACCTTCACCCACACACCCTGATATTGCCCAGAAGGCCATTTTACCACACTCTGAGTCTTCCCTATCCTCCCATCATTCCCCTCAGCCATCCCCCAATCTCAATAACCCCACAATCACCTTGCAACCAATCTCTACCCAGAAGCACCTAGATCACTGACCCTACCGGTGTCGATTATCCTATACCGGCGGTTCTCTAACCGTGGTCGGTTTCCCAGTGACCACCGTCGGTCACTGTGACTTATACCCAAAACCCTTTTGCTCACCTATTTGCCACCTAACAACCCCAAATCCAGCCTGGTTTATCCCTATAACTCAACCTGAACGTATCAACGACCAGTAACCGAACAAACAACGTGATGCTTTATTATTGATAGTTTAGTTTCTATTGCTTTGTAATGAGATACCTAAATCGTGATTTTGCAATAGCTTTCTTTATTATCATTTGTGTTAAATCATATTAAAAGGGGAACTGACCACCTTTGAAAGGAAGTTTTTATATTTCCTGGGCCTAAGGCAGATCCCTCATTTGTTGTCTAATTAAAATCTTGTGGTCTTGTATTCTTACTTGCAGGTAGTCCTTCCAAGACAAAAAGGAGTTCTTCGCAGTCGATCTGATCTCTCTACGGTACGCGCACACCATCTCAACATTCAACAGGTATTCCTCCTAGCCCTAACCCTTATCTGTTTCTCGAAGGAATGATAGGATAGAAGCAAGTCTATTCTGCAGAGCCGAAACATTCGCGCGAAACAAACGTTGTATAATTTTATTTTTTTCCTTGTTCTATTAACTTAAAATGGGGATGTTACACTTGCTTGGCCTCACAAATTCCTACCTCACCAACCGACTCGACATATTTGTCTTGGTCCAACAACTCTTTGCCCCATAATACTTAGTCCCGGATGTTTGTATGGTAATTAATGTATCTCGTTGATTCGCAGGATACCCGGTATCACCAATTTCACGACTACCTTACAACCTCTCGTTCTTCAACCCGACCTTACTAGTAATGGCAAACACACTTTTCTTAAAAGCGTTTCTCATTATGTCATCATGGGGGACTCCTCTATAAATGTGGCTTCGATGGTATCCTCCTTTGATGTCTAACCGCATCGAAGTCACCCATACCATCCAACAAGTCCATGACGGAATTTGTGGTGGAACTTTAGTAGCCTTTCCGTGGCCAAGCGGATCCTTCGCCTAGATATTATTGGCCTACCCTTAATAAATATTTCTATGAATACATTAAGCATTGTGTTATGTGTCAAAGCAGCATGCCAACCTTCAACATACTCCTAGCCACCGCTACAGTCACACGAGATCTTTGACATTTCTCACAATGGAGTTTAGACCTTATTGGTGAGATTCACCCACCTTCTTCGCAGCAAAGATCACCATTAGATCATCACGACAACCGAATATTACACTAAATGGGTGGAGGTGACTCCACTCATTTCAACCAAAAAGAGAAAATCGTTGAGTTCATCAATCATCACATTACCTATCGTTTTGGTGTTCCTTATTGCCTCGATAATAGATAATTGAAAATATTTCAAAAATAAGTCACATGAGCCCTTTGTGACAACTTTGATATCAAACTTAGCTTCTCTTCACCCTATTATCCACAAGAAAATGGTCGAGCCGAACCTTCTAACAAAACCTTAACCAAAATTCTCATGAAAGTCATTAATAATTCGGAAAAAACCGGCATGATCACATCCCCTTTGCCCTTTGGGCTTATCGTACCAAAGCATTCGTACTTCCACTAATGCCACACCATTCTCTTTGGTGTATGGTATCGAGGCTATCTTGCCTCTTGAAATACAAATCCCTTCCCTTAGAATATCTCTCCAAGATATTCTTACCAATGATGACTTCCACCAAGAGCAAGTTAGCCCAATTGGAGCTTGACAAGCGTCTGTCTTACAACTCTTGACCACCTTCAAATTTATCAAAAGTGCATCAAACGTGCTTATGATAAGTGAATTCATGAGCATACCTTTAAGATTGGTAATATTGTCCTCAAAGAGAATCAACATGTAACCAAACTAGAAAAGAGAAAATGTGGAAAATTTACTCCTAATTGGATTGGGCCTTACATTATCACTCACACTTATGGATCAGGTACTTATCATTTAGCTTCACTTAATGGTAAACCTGAGCCTAAACCCCTTAATGCCTTACATCTCTGACCATTATACTATTGAATTTAGTGTTACATCACTTCTTATCTACCTTGTGCTCATCCCTTGAGCTCTTTTACCACCTCATACACCTTGTTTCGTGCATCTCAAAGTAGAATCAAACTCACGTGGTTTGATCATCACCTCCTCTTAAAGATGCCTTCCCTTTTTAGTCTGGTCCATGACTTAAAAGTATCAAAATAACACGTTCTCAATTATACAATTTTGGGATATTCTTGAGTCAAACTTCCTGTAAAACTAGATGCTTCATGCCAAATGGACATCTAGACCTCTAAGCTATAAACTAGACTGCTCCCTCGAAGGACAGCTATGTGCAAAGCCGCATCTGCTACTATAAGTAGATTGCTCCCTTGAAGGATAGCTATACAAAGTCAGCCTCTATCAGAAGCTTCTCTCATTGATTAGCTTCGTGAAGACCTCAAGAACAACAAAATGCATATCCCATATAGACTTCCCGCATCGATCAGTCTATATCTAGAAAAATAAAAGTAGTATTCAAAAGCACTTTTGAGTCATGGACTTGTCTATTTAGGTTTGGTTCTCTTTCATCAGAATAATCACCTTATAACAAGTTCTCTGCGCCCTAGCTATACCATCCACCTCACCTCACCATTCTTCAAAACAACAAAACTCAAGGGACGTGACGTATATCCGATATATTGTGATTATACAACTCTTTTCACCTATCGACTTCTCACCTATACAAGGTACCTAGGGATTCAAGCTCATCCTATGATAATACGTGGTTTGTTTAGCTCTTTCCAACTATGGGACACTTTTGCCTCTTTTACCCGAATCTAGGATTATGTGTTGACCTTAATCAGGACATGGTTTCCTATGCTTGGGTAAGCTAACCCTCGCTTCACCTATACCCACACCAACACCGCCAATACCTTACCAACACCAACAACATTACCCTACCAACATCAAACTTTTACCAACCAACAAATTGCCTAACCACAACCAAATTGCCTGAATTCACCTCTCCCTGGTCCTAAGGGAGAACTACATCGGTCTGAGGCCCCTCCTTGCTTTGTGCAATGGGCTATGTAGGCAACACTTAGGAGACATGGGGTCTCCCAAGGTTAGCTCGACCATCCCCTACCATAACCTATCATGTGTTGTGTTTTCCTTAAAAATATAAATATTTTCACGTATTTATATTGATAACACTCACCTTTGTCCTTTATCAATCCAAACATTCTTATTATTATCATAACTCAAATCAACATACATATTCAGTTTTATTTAGATGTTAAACAAATACATCTTCTCTATTATCGACGCGTAGGTCAGAGTCCTTATTTATTCTTCTACCCCTATGTATGAAACTCACTTAGGCCCCGCGCCTCGTCCCGAACCAGGTAGCGATGGTGATCGTCGACGCCGCTCACCTAGCCTCTCCATCCTCAAAGGTACCACTGCTATTGGTTCCTCCCACTGATCCACCAATCTCTCCTGTAACATACGAATATGCCCTCTCACGTGGAGGAGTCTTGCCTCTAGTCTCTCCACTCATGACTCTGAAGCCTCTAACAATCCCATGGTCTTGTTCACCTGTGTTTGAAGCTGGTGAACTAAACCCTGTAGGTGGTCTCTCTCCACTGTAATCACAGCTATGTCAGGATGATCGACCCTCTCGTGTGTACCTCGCAGCTCTGCTGCCCACCATAATCTATAAGACTCTATCACTCCTACATCCATTACCCTGCGATCAGCTGCTATCTCTTCTGGTCCTTCTGGAAGTGTCACCGTGGAGGTGAGAATGGTGCCTCGGTGTTGATCCTCCTGTATGGTCTATGATCCATGGGTATATCCTGAACAAATCCAAATTGTCACCGCACGTGATCTAGAGGAATCCTCTCGTACTCACCTAGCCTATGTCCCGCGATCCACCTCAATCGCTCTACACCCCTCAAATCCTCGGCTATGTTTGCCGTCACCATGTAGTTCCCGTAAGGCCTCCAACGGATATCTGCAATCGTCACCATCTCCAACATCTACCTATAATACTCGACATCATCTGTCATAGTCTCGGCTCTTGCCTCTTGCTCTGTCTAGGACCCATCGCCTGAATCCCAACCTCAACAATCCTATCTCTCCTACCTAGATTGGTCAACCTATTGGTCGCACACACACAATGTGCTCATAGGCCCAACAATGTAATAAGTATGCACAATCCAGTGTAGTCCTGTGATTTCTCCTGCATGCCCATAAACCCCTGTATAGCTCCGCCAGATATGCGGGTGCCCATGCGAAAGTAACGCTACCTTCTATCATCTCATGAATAATACACATCAATGATTTTGGAAATCTTCCCCCGTCCACTCTAGGTAATGCATAATACCCCACCGCTATCATTAATACCATGGCCAACCTTGTTGCCTCAGGGTGTGCCGCAAACATTATACCAAAAGTAAATGTCAAGCCTCACTGTGTCAAATCTCGCGGAGCTGGACCAAATACTACCATTATCGCTGCACGCACCACATTGGGCCCTGCTTGATACACTGGTCTTCCTGTAATTGGAAGTCTCAAAATTTGAAACACATATTATAATGTCACTGTCATCTCCCGTGTTGGTAGGTGGAAGGTATTCTTTTCTAGATTCCATCTCTCAATCAAGACCTGCAACATAGCATGATTGTGTGTGATTCGTGAATAATAGTGGATTCCGCTTAAGCCACACACAGTTTATTAATGCCCAATCAGCCTGGTGTTACATCCGCTCGCACTGTGTGACAAAAAAAGTTGGCACCCTATCATTCATCCTCAACCCTGCCTCTACCTGCACACATCAAACCAACAAACAAAAATAAATCCCCAAGTGTTTTTTTATCAAAATCTGCAACTTTACATAGTAACCGATATTGGTTACCTAACCGATACCGGTTAGGCATAAACCGATATTGGTCATCACAATTCTATCCACCCTACTCAAAAACACCACCTCCGATAACTTATTCACTTTTGCCCCTCTCTATACCTAAAACATATATGAAACATCTAATTACCTACCCCATAACACTCACCCCATCCCAAACCCTCGCATATCACCTTTCTTTTCATCTCTACCCACTTACCTTACCACATCCTATTCATAAGCATGTAAAAACTAATTCCAAACTTATACCTCTTGGGATGCAGCAGCTTGAGGTGGAACCTGTCTTCCTTCTCCTCTCTGCCCACTGGACGCTTCTCCTTGTTTAGCCATGTTCACCACCCTCTTCACTATAACTTGCCTTTACGCCTTCTTAATCCAAGCCCATGATCACTTTACTTGTCTCTTTCCTCCTTATCACTCAATTCTCCCATGCAACTAACCTGTATGGATGTCAACAGCCTCGCATCCTCGTATTTAACATGTTGCATGACTCTAAAAATAAGAATTTAAGTTGCCTCCCAAGCTTTTCTATTTTTAGAAAATCTCGTTTTTAGCATAACCGATATCGGTTACCTAACCGGTATCGGTCACATAGTGACCGACATCGGTTAGCTAACCGATATCGGTCACCTATCTCCTTTTTGCTTATACCTAGGCCTTTTCTTTGTTTTTTGCAAATTTTTAGTGAGCCCACCTCTTTTCCCTACATAACGACATCACTATCAACATCCATCATCATAATAACATCAACATTTCAAAACATATGCATATCATCAAAACATCATCAACATCATCTATATACATCAAATTCCAATACCATCGACAAAACACATGAAACATTATAATATATGCATCAAATCAAAAATTATACACACCATGTGGATCAAACTCATCATCTATATATCGTCAAATCAATGTCAAAATATACAAATTGCCCTGCATGGGGCCTCTGTAATCCAAAATACAAAGTTGGCATGCAGCCGTCTCTGTCAAAATCTCGACTCAGCTTGCACGCCAATCTCTCATGTCAAAAATATACTCGGCTCGCAGGCCGGTATCAACTATACAAAATGTACTCACTCGCAGGCCAGTATATACAACAAAAATGAATACATAAATCCTATGTGGGCACGCAAGCCCCTATATGCACACTCGGTTCGTAGACCGGTGTCTCTATCAAAAATCATCTATCCAACTCGACCAAAAATTTCTCTCGCTCCTAGGGCGACTCAGCTCTCTCCCCCTCCCTCGGCCCATCCCTCAATTGGCCCCTATGTCAGGTCTCACCTCCTACCTGTAACCAACCCACCGGCCAGCCGGCTACGATCGCCTGTGACTCGTGACTCAGGAAGTCTCGGCTCTATGAGCCACATATGGATGATAATCTACACTGGTACCATCTAATAGGTCCTGATAGTAATGGGCCTCCTCTCTAGCCTCCATGTAATGGGCCCGTGCAACCATGGTGGTGGGGCTGGTCCCCGGCTCCTAATAAAAGTGGGCTCTTCCTTGCCTATGTGCCCGAACTCGAGCCGGTACTGTGGTGGCAAAGTGGAGCTGCCATCGAGCCTGAATAGGGACTCGAGGTTACACTTTGAGCTCGTGCCTATGCTCGTGCCTAGCTAACCGCCCCGTAACACCCTAATTGTGCTCATGCTGCAAAGCAAGCTGCCCATGTAGTAATCTTGCACACTGACCTAGAGACGGTCCCTCTCCACCGTAATAGCTGCTAAATTTGGCTGTTCTAGCCGTGTGCTCTCATGGCCACCCTCTACCTTGCCCACTAAACCAAAAATGATCCTGTAACCCAAGATCGTCCACCGTGTCATCTATCGGTCTCTCTGTTACCCAGACTGGGTCAAATGGTTGTGGTAGAGGAAGTGGTGCCTCTACATCCTCCCTCGACATTGGGAGGGGATGTGGCACATCCTGCCGTAGTCCTAGCTGTCGTCATACCCTCTCTAGGGGAATCCGCTCATACTCCCTGGGTCTCGCGTCCGCCTATCCGTAAGATGTACTGGATCTATCGCAGCTATGCTTGGGCTCCTCCACTGGCCTGATGGCATCGGTATGGCCTCCATATAATATCTAATGTAGTCGGGCCCTCTAACATATGCCTCGTAAAAGGTAATATCTTGCCTTGCGACCATTACTCGTGTCGGCCACGACCCCCAACCACCTCTGAAACCCATATCTATAGACTGCCTATGGCCCTGGTTGCTCGGGAAACCCTACTGGTCATATACACATGATGTGCTCATATGCCCAATAGTGTAACAAGAATTTCAAACATATACCGAATCGCCTCATACAAAGTGATAGCCCTAGAGTTCTGTAGAGCCTGCACTGCATACACCGGTGCCCATGTGTAGCAGTGTGCTCCTCCACCATCTCTCGTAAAACTCCCATCGAGCTCAGGTGGGAAGTAGCCTCCCTCGAGTCGGGAGGGAAAAGCAGGTGATACCGACCATCATCAACGTGACAAGCCATGTCTCCTGTTGATGAGTGTGATACATCTCGTTATAGCCGATACTCGCACTATGATACGTAACCAATGGGGTTGCATCCCTAAATACCTGTAGGATGCTATCCATCGCTCGCCTCAAGCATCTACTTGAAAACCTCCTCACCTATGATCGGTAGTCTCGGGATGTGATACACATCCTCTAGGGTGGTGACCGTCATCTCTCTAGTAGGGATATGGAAGGCATTGGTTACCGGATCCCATCTCTCGATGAGGGCAACCATCAAACTGTGGTCCCTATCCACAACCCTATACCTCTGGACTCTGCCAAGTCTAACCTCCTGCATAGCTACCCACCGCTTTGTGGTCACATGTGGCTACATTCACTCTAATAGGGGTGGCATCCGATCTCACATGGTCAACCGCCGCGTGCTCGAAAAAATAACCCACTCGTCAAAGCCTACCCTTAACAAAACAACCCTATGTCCAAATTTTATGAACCGATGTCGGTTGACACATGACCGACGCCGCCTTGATCTCTGCACTTACGAATCTACACCTAAAAACTATGACAGATGCTTTGGGTCGACTAGTGACCGACATCGGTCACTGTGGGGTTTAGGGGCCGAACCGAATACGGCCCCCAAACCCCTTTCCCCTATTTCTCCCAATTTACCCAACACAATTTCCTAAAACCTTACCCACCCTGACGTTTTTGCCTACCTAACATATCTACCCAATCCATTTTACTGTTTACCTTCATTTATTCATTATTTTATCAAATTTTGGATTCCTACCCCAATACCCAAATCCCAGCTAAATTCATAAAATTGACAGAAATAGGGGTTCCAAGCCTACCGGTACGACTACACGTCATCGTGGTGGGATAGGTGGTGGTGGTCCAGCTCCTCTAGCACCTCCTACTCCTCCAGCCTGTGCCATAGCTCCAAATCTCCTCAGCAGGGTTCTCAACCAATCAAGCTCTACCTCCCGATCTCTGGGGCCTACCAATAACTCACTCACCCACTCAACTAGTGCCAACTCAGCCCAAACACTTGACACAATCAATTCAAAACTCAACAAGAGATGTTTTGGCGCTCAAATTCACAATGTGAAAATGACATGCCACTTTTTTTTTTCTTTTTATAGGTTTTGACCTCTAACCGATATCGGTTAGGTCATGCCCTAGAAGACCGATATCGGTCTTCTAACCGATATCGGTCACCCCTAACCGATATCGGTTACCTACTTATTTTAACCTAACTCCTGCCCTTATCCACCAATCTCCATTTTTCACCACATCACCTACCCCCGGCTTTGCTAAATAGCCTTATTTTGAATTCATTAGCCCGACCTAAGGCCACAACTCACCAATCGGCCCGACCCAAGGCCGCAACCAACCAATCGGCCCAACCCAAGGCCGCAACCAACCAATCGGCCCAACCCAAGGCCGCAACCAACCAATCGGCCCGACCCAAGGCCGCAACCAACCAATCGGCCCGACCCAAGGCCGCAACCAACCAATCGGCCTGACCCAAGGCCACAACCAACCAATCAGCCCAACCCAAGGCCGCAACCAACCAATCGGCCCGACCCACGGCCGCACCCAACCAATTGGCCCGACCCACGGCCACACCCAACCAATCAGCCTGACCTAAGACCACACCAATTAAGTACCTCGATCGAGGCCCGCAAATTATGATTCTATCCACCCATCATGTAGCTATTTATTCAATCGAGCTCACCTGTTCGTGTTTTAGCATGACTAGGATACTTGAATTGATCAGCCGACCAACTTTTCCTAGATCGAGACCATGACATTTATCTCAACCAAACCAACCATTTGGTACTACCGAACATGCCTAAACATTCTGGTACCTTACCCGTTATATACCCTCGAGCTACTTCCTATGCCTTGGATACCAAGATTATATCAACCTTGTTTGGATAAACTATCAACCTTTGCCTATGAATTGCTTGTTTGCTCTTCAAATCGTACCTGGTCGCACTACTACATTTCAATGTGCGTCTGCTTCCTTGAACTTACCCCACCATCTTACCATCATCTCATCATCATTCACCCTTTATCAACCCTATCCCTGATTTCACGTCGCCTCAATCTATGATAGATTTGAGGGGGATTACCTATACCCTTAATCGGGCAACCACTTCTTATTATTGTCGGTCAGATTCACAAGAGAAGCTACACGACAACAAGGGGTAAATGTAGACACCAAATTTGGGTCTTACAACACCTTATACCCCGCATCTCGTCTCACAACCTAAACCTACCTCACCACCTAAACCTTACACAATTATTTATTAATTACCTTATAATTAATAAATCCACATCTCCAACCCTTCCACCTCACCTCGCCACCTCACCATGACCTAGACCTAACCCTAAAATAACCTAATTAAGACCTATAACTTGGTCTAGACCCACACCCATGACTCATCACCCCTCACCCGCACCAAAACGAACCTAATAATGACTTGACCAAGCCCACAACCGACCCTCGGGAGAAAAGGAGGAAAGTTGGCTATTTTACTAAAAATAGCCAACTTTGACCTAACTGACATCGGTCTCTACGTGACTAGCGTCGGTTAGGTAACCGCCATCGGTTCCTTGTAAATGACCTCCCCCAACCAAAACAAAGGGATCCAAATTCATTTTACAAGAGGGAGACAAGTGAGAGAGAGAGAGAGGAGGTTGTAGAGAGGAGTATTGAGCCCAAGACTATAACTGAGCAACTAGATCATGGTCACACTCATCCAAACATTGGGAGAGTCGGAGGATAGCTTCATCAGCTCACTTCGATTCTTTGGATCATCCCAACTGAGCCTTTCCTTTGCCACTACATTCCTTGGACCTGCATCCGCATCAGAAACTAGTAAGTAGTCTCTTTTATTACCTTGTATGCTTCTAGACACTACTTTGTGAACTTTTGATTCATAGTGATTATAAGCTCACTCCTAGATCTACCACCGGCAGCACCTTGCACCTAACCTTCATTCATCCATCTCTATATTGCCCCAAAGACATCTTTCTCACTCTCGAGCCTTCTCTATAACCCTACTACTCCCCTCAACCATCTACTAACCTTCGAACCCCATAACCACCTTACAACCAACCTCCATTTAAAAAAATCCTAAACCATTTCCCCTACCGATATCGGTTATCCCCTCACTGGTACCCATTTTATAACCATGGTCAGTTATCCAGGTGACCGCATCGATCACCGTGACTTATACCAAAAACAACCTTTCACCTATTTACCTCCAAAATCTCATATCCAGCCTTGTCTACCCACGTAACTTGATCGAACGATCAATAACCAAAGTGACCAAACAAATAGCATAACATTTTATTATTGGTAGTTTAGTCTCTATTGCTTTTAGTAATGAGGTACCTAAATCATGATTTCGCAATAGCTTCTTTATTATCATTTGCATTAATTTATATTAAAAGGAACCACCACCTTCGAAAGGAAGTCTAATATTTCTTGGGCCCAAGCGCAGTTCCCTCAATTATTGTTTAACGAAAATCTAGTGGTCTTGCATTCTTATTTATAGGTAGTCCTTCCTGCATAAAAAGGAGCTCTTCACAATTGGTTTGATCTCTCTACGGTATGCGCACACATTCCTAACACTCAACTGTATTCCTCCTTTCCCTAACCCTTATCTGTTTCTCAAGAGAATGAAAAGATAGAAATAACTCTATTCTGGAACAAAAATTCTATGCGAAACACCACCATGGCCAACCAAAAAGCTGAGATTAAAGGAAAAGGTAAGGAGATCAAATAACTCCACAAGGAATTGAAGGAAGCTCCATCACGAGAAGTCCTTACGGCTTCTCAGAGGAAGCTAAGAGCCTAGAAGGTAAAATCACCACATCCAAATCCTTGGCTAATTCGTTCTCATAGAAGAAAGGAGCCCTCCAATAGGAGGTTGATTCAAGAAAGGTGAAGGTGGCTACACTCCAGGTAAAGTTGCGCATTGTCGACGCTAAAAGGGTAGCCTCTAGAAAAGGTTGAAATCATCTAAGGATGTGGTCAAGGACTTGACCTGTAAATTAGGACAACAACCCTAGAAAGGGGGAATTGTAACATTGGTGCAGGAGCTATATGCCTCTTGTTGTGACCAAATTGCCACCATGACAATGAATCTAGCCCCTACACTTGGATTTATATCTAATGTATAGGGGTTATGCTTAAATGTGGAAACCAAAACCTCCACCATCAATAACACCATATTTTCTAAGGTCCCTAAATAATTACTAATAATTCAGAAACTTTACGATTCTTTTGAATCCTCCCTATAAGGCACCTAATCACAAACAAGTAGATGATTGCTATGAAGATCAATGAGATCTTGAGCTATAACAAAGCATCCATCAAATGTCTAGAATCTCTTGACCCAACTCTAACAGGGGATCAAAGAATGGAAGAAAAGTATTAATGAATTGGTTCAATTAGGCTTCCCTTCCCCTTTCCCAATGACTCTACAGTCTTATCAAAGGACCAAATTCAATAGCTCTTGATCACTAAATGACAATAAAAGACTATATTTAAGTATTTAAAATAGATCCCCAACATCACCGAGGTGGAAGCCATCCTGAACCCAATCGTGTAGTTGGAGTTATGTTTGCACACAATAGTGTAGAATCTCTAAACATTTTCTCACAAGGAGATAATTGAGTTGGATTGAGATTTCCAGGCCTTGCAGTGAAGAACCTACCCTACAGAGGCGGAATGGATTAGATATTAGATTGCTTTGCAACAACTATGAGTGGCATTTCATAAGCCACATTTTGAATTTTGAGATAAATAGGATTTTTAGATCCTTCCATGATCGACACAGATTCTGTTGGTGAGTCGCCACAATCAGTAGAGTTTTTTTATATGAGAATCTTTTACCACCACTTTCTTTTTTTTCACCCGGCCCTAGTTCTTTTTTTTTTTTTTGTTTATTTGAGCCCAAATTCGTCTAAGTATGGAGCTAAATGTAGAAGATATCCATGTGTCCCTTTGGCGCACTCGGGGAATGATGCAGAGAAAGAAATGTTCTCAAACTTGCACCACACCACCCACGTGTCTTAGGCTCGATAAAGCTACTCCCGATGATTAAATAGTAATGACATACAATAAAATGCACAGTGGTCTCCATGTGCCACCCAAACACAATTTCAAATAAAGAGAGAGAATTAATGCTCTCAAATAAGCATGTAACCTCCATACATCACTTAGGTGTAGGTTTGAAGACAAATCCCCAAGAAAGAACCTCAAACAAGTGCACGAATGCCACGTGGAAGGGAAGAATCATTACCAACTAAAGGTGCGCAAGTTGGACAAATTAAAGGAAATTGTAAATATCATTGACAAGTAGTTGAGATCTTTCCTAGAAAAATAAGGATTTTGTAAGAAAATTGAATGATGGCAGTGGAAGATCGATTCCCGATATCAAGAGAGAGCCAAGGGGGTCTATAAAGGAATGTTCTGATCCAAAAGGGAGAAAAGGAAAAAATAGAAAAGAGAAATAGACCAGAGATGTGAAAAAGATTCTAGGCTTAGTTATTGTGTTTGATAGCCTTTGGAGGGTTCTATTGTAGAGAAAGTTATAATTTGTGCCGAATCGGCATTATGTATTATTTTCTCTATGAATAAAGGGCTCTTGTGCTATTCATTTTAGCTCTCAATAGTTTGTTTCTTTCATCCTTTATTGCTGGTAGTTTCTAGATAATTTTTGAATATCTATCATGTTATATGCCCTTGGGTTTTCTATATGCATCTATCATCTACATATTATTATGTTTTACACTTTCTCAACCTTTGATAATTTAAGATACTTCTAAAAATTATAGACCATGGTAAATGATCTTCACCTATTCTCAAAGCAATTTCCTAGGATCTATCTATGTGTATTTTAAGACCGGTTTCGACGTTTATTTTTCCTCTAATCCTTACCTCGCTCCATAGAGAAGATCCAACTTCTTTTAAACTTGGAGGTTATCTTAGGGTGCACATCCTACTTCCCTAAGGTATCCCACAACTCTAATGGTTCATTCACAAAGATAATTGTCAACACCTATCAAATGTATATATTAAAAATACAACTCAAGGTTAAATGTGACGAAAATTCCAAATAAGAAAAAAATAAATCATGAAATATGGTATTAGTACCAAATAATAGGATTTTCCTTTGTAATCAATGAGGAAATAATAATATATGTTTTGGATTGATCCACCCCATCCCCTCTTTCTATTTAAGTCATCATTCCCATCTAGAGTTCAAGAGTGGTTGAAACAAGTAAATGATTCAACATTTGAGTGATTTCATGAAATCCACGTGTCATATATAGTTTCCCTAACTATCCCCTCTCATCTTGCTCGTATTTATTATTGAAAACAATGAGACACTAATGAATGGAGAAGGTGCAAAATGTAATAAACATTTAAATATATTCATAAATCTTATTTCCAATCGTAATAGAAAAGTAAATAATAATATTCATACCGTATATGACATGTCATTAATAAACTAATACTATTAAAATTTGAAATTAAACATCGTGTATATTTCCTCACAAGTTTACTAATTATCCTATCAATTAATTTTAAATGCAAAAATAACCTAAAACATGGCTATGATAATGTTTAAAATTTATATTTTATTTTATATGCAATAAACCAAAAAAATTAAATTTATTTTAAGTGCAATTATTAAACCTAAAACATGGCTACGATATTGTTTAATATTTATATTTTTTTTGACCATGGCATAGTGAGACCATTAATTTGCAAATAAATTGTTTTCCACTGTTTTTTATTAATTGAAGGTACTTGTTTGTCAAACATGTCTTCGACCTCCCGTTGGAGGGAAATTAGTGAAATTAATGGAAATTAATTCATGCCACTCCATGAAAATGTAGAGAGATTGACAAAGGTTATTGTTTTCGATGATGGGATAGGTCTTGGGAATTGCAAGGTTCACCATGGGTCAACGAAGCTATCTCTTTCTTGTTCATCCTTTCGTTTTCTTTTTCATCTAATTTCAGCTTTTTTGTTTGTCCTTCTCGCTTTGGTTATATGTATTTCATTAGACCCTTTTTTTCCTGTGAAGCAAAATATTTGAAGAATATTTCTAAGATATTGTTTGTTCTCTCGTTAAATTTTTGTTGATCCTTTCCGCTTTGGGCTCCCTTTGTTTCTTAAGACCAATTCAGCTTGTGAAGCACAAGATTTGAAGAAAATTTTAGGCATGAATTATTCTAACTCTTCTCTGTTGAATTATTATGAGATGAAGAATATCATTTGGTTTTATTTCCTTATATTTTGTTATGGGTTTTAATATAATGCCTTATTTTTATCTTCTAAATTTTTTGATCTGGGTATTAATAATATTAATCAAATATTTGTAAGACATGCGTAGTTGTTAACCTAATCATAGTTTCTAATACATGGAGTTATTTGTTATGATTCTACCAAAGTATAGAGTGGTTTTACCACCTAGGAGGCATTTCTTATTTTCCGTGCTTTTTGAAAGCAAGTTTTGTAGGTGAGAATGACTCATTATTAGAAGAAGAATTTAATTTTCTATAGTGAAGAAAAAATTTACTTCTTTTTTAAATTGAAGATAAGTTTCAGAGATACTTCAAACTCTTCTCTGTTGTATTCCAAGTTTTTGGGTATAAAGATAAATTATAATGTCGTATTTTTGATCTTTTGTATTTTTATAATATGGGTTTTAAGAATATCACTTCAATGTTTTGTAAGACTTACATAGTTATAAAAGGATTCATCTAAATATGACTATTTCTTTCATGTTTCAGAGTCTCAACAAGATCATTCCCTTGAAAAAATGTATATTAATATGATTCTAAGAAATCCACTTCCAATCCTTCATGCTAAGATGGGGAGTTAACTTTTTTATTACCAAAGTATAATGTGGGGTTACAACCTAAGAAGCATTACTTCTTTTCTAAGCTAGGTAGCCTAGCATGCAGATGAGGTTGGTGGGTGAGCTGACCCACCGAGCTCAAAGCAGATCAAGTTGGGTGGGCGAGCTGATCGCATGAGCTAGCCATGAATCGGCTTGTTGAGCTGGCCTGTCAAGCTGGCTCGTTGATTTGGCTAAAGCGAGTTGGCCATTCGAGATGGTAATCAATGACATATATAAATTAAAATGATTAAGTTAAATGTTGTATCTAATGATAAAATTCCCATTCTCATAATTGGAATCATAAAAGAAGAACATAGATAAAATCTAGCTTATTTTATAATGGACAGTTTCCCATTCTCATAGCCTTCATAGCTTTATTGAAAAGAATAAGTTTAGAATTAGTTGTATTTTAATGATTAGAATTGGCATACGCCCATTCTCATAATTTTTTATCTTCCATTGAATGGTTAGGTATCCATTCCTATAGAGGTATTAAAATGTTTAAGTTCAATATTGCTTGTATTAGAATGTTTAGAAGGATCTTATGCCCATTTACATACAAACAAGAATTTATTTCTTGTATTGAATGGGAAGATGCCCATTGTCATATAGGAATCATATATGAATAATATAGATAAAATTTAATTTGTTTTAGAATGGGCAGTTTCCCATTATCATATATGAATCATATAAGAAAAATAAATCAAATTTACTTTGTTTTTGAATGGGCAGTTCCCCATAATCACAACCTTCATATGTATTAAAATGATTATGTTCAATCTTGTATCGAATGAACAACTTCCCAATCCCATATAGGAATCATAAAAGAAGAATATAGATAAAATCTAATTCATTTTAAAATGGAAAGTTTCCCATTCTCACAACCTTCATATAGTTTTTAAATTGATTAAGTTAAATATTTCTTGTATTAGATTGACCATTCCTTTTCACTCTTATATCCTATTACTTTTCCCATTAGTAATGATCAAGTTCAATATTTCTTGTATTGCAATGATTAGAATGGGAATATGCCCATTCTCATACAAATAAACATTTTTATCTTGAATGGGAAGATTCCCATTCTCTTATAGGAATCATAGAAGAAGAATAGAGATAAAATTTAATTTGTTTTAGAATGGGAAATTTCCTATTCTCGTATTTGAATCATATATTAGGAAAAATAGAGAAAATTTAATTTATTTTAGAATGGGTAGCTCTTCATTATCACAAGTTTTAGACAATAGAACAAGTCAAATTTTTTTTTTTTTTTTTTTTTGATAATTGCATACTGGTTCTAAATACATAATTTAGAACTCACAATTCAAATAACCATTTATATAACAGACAACCATATGCAGCTGTAATGACTCGGAATACCTCCGATCTATTCATTCCATGACTCGGTAATCTACCGATCTATTCATGAGTAAAAAGAGTTAGTGTTTTTATTTAACACAACACTCTGGCGGTTCTCTTCCCTAATCTGGGATTCAGAATGCTCTGTCCAAGGAATCTAACTGAATAACTGTTACCATTATTCATCGGCATCTCATCCCTTAGACTAGGTGAATTAGGACAACGCAATCAGCAGCTTGCGATACTTTGGCCAAAGATTTGAAACATACTGTTCATGTCTCGTATTCCTTAACGGCATACTCGTCAATCTGGAATACGTCCTTCACCCCATTCATATGTTATATAGAATGTCTTATACTGACTACTGTCAGTCCTTCCTTTCACAGCTGAATCACTCGGAGGCAGATTAACAAGGTGATAATGTTATATGGATGCCCACGAGGATTAGGGATATGATGACATACTGGTTCAACCTTGCAGTTCAACCAGTGTGTCATGATACCCCAAATCTCCGAGGCAGTCTTATAACATGACCACGTTCTTAATCGGTCCCAGGGTAACTCGTGCGAAATCAAGTGTAAATCTTAGCGATCAATGCAAAGGGTGTCGCCATAAGTCACCTGCATTGTTGTAACTTCGAGAAGATCCTAATCTTCTCGGAGGTACAGCCCTGCAGTCGACTTTATGTCGTCAACCTTTAAATCCGCCTCGAGAAGATCTACCCAATAACAAGCGTTACGCACTTGAGATTAAATTACTTTTAAAGACTTTCCTAAGGTTAGCCTTTTTAAATCCTGGATTCTTTGTCTTAAGACGACCCTCCTCTAAAAGACTCATTCTTGGTAGAGGTATTACGGTCACGCTCTCATCAAGGAGTCATTAGAATACACCTGATTCTAAAGCAACAGAATGGGACAATATCTCATAACCTTTACTTGAGATTGCCATCTGAACTCCTTTGATTGCCTATCAGTTCTCTTAACTGAATTTATATCATACTTTTTAGTTTAGAGATATAAATGATTAAGAATCCAATTTACTATTGTCCTGTTATACTTAGGACTAGGGATTAGTAATTCAATCCAACTTGTTTAGCGTTCTCTTTTAGGCTCAATTTTAACCTATCTTCTAGAGAGACAATAATTAAATTACAATATTGCTTTTGCTAGAACAAATTAGAACTACTAAATACTCATAAGAATTTAGTCTAATTACTTACAAGCTTTCATTGTCAATCACAAAAGCATCCATATTATACAAAGATAACTATGCCCCTTCGTTACATAAACCGAAGAAGTTCATCTTTCAGAATAGAATACAACACATAAGTATCAAACACTTATTTTCATTCCTTTCGAAACTCATACAATTACATTTTATGCAACAGCATGCTTAATATAATGCTAACGGAAAAGAAACATCTTTTCACATATAGTACATCTATAAAATCAAGCTGTAATTCTTTATAAATCAAATAAACTATCTGATCAGCCTGCCAGATCTGCATTGTTTTTACCTCTTACGGCAACCATCTGCAAAAATAGTCAACATGAGTCAGTTCAATGAACTGAGCATGATAAGCACTAACTTTTAAAACAATTGCAATCCATCAATTGTTTTCATTAAACACCCTGTTTAAATGAGATCTGATATTCACATAAGTAAACATAATCAGACTATGCCCTTGTAACACAAAATGATTACAAATATGTAACTCTATCATTGTTACAAATAGTCTTAATCACTTTCTAATATTTCATCAAATATTAAGAAACAAGGAACGAATGTACACAACAATCATTAAATCCAAAATCACAACATTGGTCAGATTGTTTCATTCTCCAAAAAGGAAATAACATAACAATTCGGGATTCCACCAATATGTTACAACAATTTCCCACTGCTAGTCAATTATCAATAATTTTAAATAAAGGAAGAGAAAGAACCAAACCATTCATACTTCCTTTCTCATAAGTTCATCACTGTACTGCCTTCACATATGAAAACATTCAACCAGTATAAAAATGAACAAGTTAGACAAGCCTCAACCAAGATCACTGTTTAATCAAGAAACAGAAACACAGCAAACTCTTGTACAGCAACTAACACATCAACAAAACATGTATCAACCCTAAGCCTAATGCTAGTTCCTTTTACACAGTAAGGCATTGACACAAGTTGAAAACAAGAAATACAAGCGTATCGCTGAAAACAACAACCTTATTGTATCAAGCGATCGAAGGTTTCCAATGGACTATGCTATGTTGCCCACACGGTATTTCCAAATCATGCACAGTCAAATCGGACAGATTAATTGGAAAAGAACATAGCATACATATTCTTGCTCAGTCAAAATCGGACTGAAGTAAAAGAAAGGAATTCAGCCAACGATCCTTACCTTGCTGCATACAAGTCTTGGAGTGATATTCGCGACTTACCCAACAAGGTCAGAACACGAAACGGTCATCCATACTCAAGGACCTCAAAAAGTAACAAAGACAGTCCAAGGTCAAGCTCAAAAGGAGACAGAAGTACTAGTTACCTTTCCAGAATTCCAATGATTCAAACGGAGGTATCAATTCAAGCAAATGCATAAGAATTCATACTGACATTCATCAACAAAGCATAACAATAATCAGACAACAAATTACTCTCTGCCAATCATTTTACACTAATTTGCAAGGTCGAAGACATACATGTCCACCTAAGAATCTGTACCTCAAAATCCCAAAAACACGAAGGAATTCCAATCGCAATAACAAAATCGAAATACATGTTATTCCATTAAGTCGCGGCACTTAAAATACCAACACTTAACTTTATTTGGCTCAAAAATAAAATGAATCATTCAATCGACTCCTCAGAGTCGTCCAAGCCACAATAGTTTAAATCTATATAATCACAATGTAACTGTTAAAGGTTTTGCACTTATAACCTCTGTACCTACAGCAACGTACTATGAAATTGGTTGATAAATCCATATATACCACTCATGGCTAACATTCAGAATGAATAAGTGAAACAAATCGAATACCCATTTCAAGCAAGGACAGCAACTGAGCCGCTTCGAACTTTCGAACAGCTTTCTCATAGAAAAGAAAATGCCTACACAGGAAGTCTTTATCCTTTAATTATTTCAAATATACAGTAGCCAAAAGCCCTGTTTCATCTTATCAGGCTTTCACAAAAATCCATTCACAAAACTTATGGATGAATCTACATTTCCAGCAATAGATAGCAATACGATTCAATCATCGACTCCACTGAGTCGATACCACAAAGTACAGGTGTATTTATATTATACACAGTGCGCAAGTAATCCCGCTAACCTAATAACAAGGAAAACAACTTCCGCTAGGTCGAAAAGACTATGGTAACACTACAGTTGCCTGTTCCAAGCTAAAAATTGAAAACAAATGAAACCCGAAAGTATCATTAGTCGCTGTCAACAAATCCCACGACGAGTTTTCAAAAAGCGATAGTACAATCAATCTTACAAGTAATCACCCAAATCATTTTATACGGTTCAATAACAAGACAACGACCACGAATCAAAGACATACAGTGGTCTCATACTACACATAGGTATATTCTAAGGGCTCACGCCAAACAGGCCGAACACTCGAACCTTATAAATAAATACCTCACATGCATAAGCCAGAACGAATACTCAAACAAATAGAGTTGAAGTTCGATTTCAACAAACACCCATCAAGAGGAAATTGAAAAATCGAACCAGAAGAGATACAGTGCCAGAAAATCAAACTAGATCTCATAGAAAATTCATCCAATCTTCACAAAACATTTGAACAGAGTTGTTTTAATGAAAGCACTTGAAAAACAGCAAGATATTTAAAGGTTAGGGCCTAGCATGCCTGTATGTTGATCAAATTTCCGAAGCAGACCACAGGAAGAGCTCAAACTCCCTTTTCTTTTTCCACGATAAAGCAACCCACAAAATTTCGCTGTCTTCATCGCATATATATCTTCCATGACAGAGAAAAGAGCTATGGCAGTTCATACATGCCATGCAACTCAAAGAGAACTGGTGCGAAGAACCAGTAAACGAGCAGAGAGAGAGAGAGAAGACCGAAAATCGCGACAAGCCAAACAAACCCCCAAATTTCCGCTTGCATGCCTTCTCGCGAGTTCCAAGCTCGACTTCCGAGAGTATTGAATGCCATTAACCAATTTTCCCGCTTAAACTCTACTCCCACCGACCGCCAGAATTGGCGACAGTCCAACTAAAAATTTAAGTCCATTTCCAAACTTAGCAATTGCCAAGTCTGCACAAATTAGCCGCCACTTAAGCCTCCGCCATGACCTGTCCCTCATCCTTATCCCTTACATTTATTGCCATAGAAAACACCGCCATGGTTCGCCACCCTTCATCGGCCCCTTCATAATCTCCTCCAAAGTTAGGTTAGTATCTTAGGTTAGAGTTTAGGGTAATGCCCACACTAACAAATTTATACAAAGATACTAACTTAGGATATTAACAAATAGCCTAGGTCTAGGTTAGACTAACAATAATCTAACCCCTAGGTTAGGTTTTAGTTTTAGGTTACTAACCCTTAATAACTTCGTTTGGTCCTCGTTCTGAAAACTCGGAAAGACCTGTATCATACCTTCTAGAGTGGAGTTAGCTCCTGTTCTTAATGCAGAATTGTATGTCAACGAATTATTACCTGGTCTACAATCGAGACCTTCCAGATATACTTTGATATCGGGAACCATTTCATTTCCCAAGATCAGATTAATATTCAGACGCAAAATGAAATAAATAAAAGAGTCTATTCATATTTTGACTCAGTCGAGATCTGCAATCTGCCAGAAATTCAGTACATTGCAAGCATGATTTCTGAATCGAGGAACACATCCTTTTACAAGAAATCACATATCAACACTTGAATGCTTAGGAGAAAGTAACAACAGTTCAGGGTGTTACATGCTTCCCTCCTAAAAAGATTCATCGTCCCGATGAATTACATATTAAATTTAACCTTCAGGTCAATCAATTTATTAGTACACAAACAATGTGACTACTTCCATATTAAATAGTTTCAGAAATCAATGTCACAACACTTTTATTCAACTTGAATAAAGTCTGCCTTCATCTGGCTTTCATAAATACTTAAAAACAATAAGTTCATAACAGTATTTTATCAACAGATTTCATTCTGTTGCAAAAAGAGAAGGAAAAGCAATTTTCATCTCTTCCAGGTTTTCCCAAGTTGCACTTTCTTCGCTAAACTGGTCCCACTGGACCTTACATTGCTGAATATCACGATTTCTCAAATGCAATTGGCGAGTTTCCAGTACTCTTGTGGGTTTAACCACGATTATTCCTGGGTCTTGGACCTGCAAGGAATTCCAATTTAAAACATGTGACAGATCTGAAACGTATTTCTTAAGCAAAGAAATATGGAAAACATCATGCATACGAGATAAAGCAGGTGGCAATGCTAAACGATAAGCTACAGGATTGATTATTTCGACAATCTCGAAAGGTCCCACATATCGTGGTGACAACTTGGCAGCCTTGCCAAAAGTTATAGAACTCTTTCTGGGTTTAACACGCAGAAAAACCTTATCACCAAGCTCAAACTTTCTATCAACCCGCTTAAGGTCAGCATAGCTCTTCTGTCTATCCGCTGCTTCCTTTAATCGTTCACGAATCAGCTTAACTTGCTGTTCCATCTCTGTGAGAATCTCTGGTCCAATTACCACTCTATCCTCTACACTGTCCCAACTTAGGGGGGGTTACGCACTTTCTTCCATAAAGTGCTTCAAAAGGTGCCATCTTAAGCGAAGAGTGATAAGTGTTGTTGTATGCGAACTCAACTAATGGGAGATACTCTTCCCATTTATACTGTTGATCCATGCAATACATTCGCAACATGTCCTCCAACACTTGATTTACCCTCTCAGTTTGCCCATCCGTTTCTGGATGATATGCAGAACTGAAGTTTAGTTTTGTTCCTAGGGCTGCGTTAAGCGTTTGCCAAAACCTTGACGTCATTCTAGGATCCCTGTCAGAAATAATCAGTTCTGGTACACCATGCAATCTGAAAATTTCGTGTACGAACCTCTTGGCCAGCACTGGGGAATCATCCTTTAGATTTCCAGCGATGAAATGAGCTACCTTAGTCAGTTTATCTACAACTACCAGGATAACATCATGCTTATTCCTGGACATAGGTAGTCCTTGTACAAAATCCATGGTTATTACTTGCCATTTTATCTTTGCGGTATGCTATGAGATATATATGATCCAGCGGTGCATATGCTCTGCCTTCACCCGCTGACATTCCAGGCAATGAGTCACAAAATTTATCACATCCTTTTTCATACCTTTCCAGAAGTATTGCTGTTTCAAATCAGCTAGCATTTTTGTGATACCGGGTGCCCAGAGAAAGGTGAATTATGAAATTCAACTAACAACTTCTTTCTCAAATCATTCAGCACAGGTACATATACCCTATTTTCATAACGCAAGACTCCTTCATTATCAAGATGAAAACCTTCATACCTTTTATCTTTAGGTTCTGTGGCCAAGTTGCTTTTACTTTTGAAAATATGCATCGATTCTGAGGCACTTTTTACCTCGTCTTTAAACTGAGTTCTCAACGTTATGAGAGCAGAAATGTGCCTCCTACGACTTAGAGCATCAGCTACTCTATTCTCCTTCCCTTTGATATAGCTAATATCAAAGTCATATTGTGATAAAAATTCTAACCACCTTCTTTGTCTGGCATTCAGGTTGGGCTGAGTAAATATATATTTCAGACCCAAGTGATCAGTTTTCAACTCAAAAGGTTTCCCTAGTAAGTAGTGTCTCCAAACTTGAAGCGCATGAACAATGGCAGCAAGTTCCAAATCATGAGGGGCATAATTCAGCTCATGAATCTTAAGTTTTCTACTTTCATAAGCTATGACTTGATTATTTTGTAGCAAAACACCTCCAAGGCCTTCCCCAGAAGCATCAGTTACAACAGTAAAATTCCCATTAGGGTCTGGTACAGCCAATATAGGTGCAGAAGTCAACTGGTCTTTCAGACTTTTGAAAGCCGCTTCGCACTTGTCATTCCACATGAATTTCTTATCTTTCTTCTGCAATGAAGTTATTGGTGCAGCTACCTTAGAAAAATCCTTTACAAATTTTCTATAGTAACCTGCAAGACCCATGAAGCTTCTTACTTCATGCACATTCTTTGGTGCAGGCCACTCAGTTATTGCCACTATTTTTGAAGGATCTACAGCGATTCCTTCCTTACTTATGACATGACCCAAATAGCGAACTTCAGAATCATAGAAAGAACATTTGGATAACTTACCATACAACTTTCTCTTTCTCAAAATTCCCAAAACTATCTTCAAATGCTCATTGTGCTCCTCAACGCTCTTAGAATAAATGAGAATATCGTCCAAGAATACAAGTACAAACTTGTCCAGGTATTCTTGAAAAATATTGTTCATTAAATTCATAAAGGCTGCAGGTGCATTAGTTAACCCAAAGGCTAGAACTGTGAATTCATAATGTCCGTACCTTGTTCGGAAAGCTGTTTTATGAATATCTTCCTCTTTAATTCTTAGCTGATGATAACCAGATCGAAGATCTATCTTAGAATAAACCGCTGCTCCACGCATCTGATCAAACAGATCATCGATCCTAGGAAGTGGATATCGGTTCTTGATCGTTGCTTTGTTCAACATCCGATAATCAATACACAGCCTCAGTGTTCCATCCTTCTTTTTCACAAATATCACTGGTGCTCCCCAAGGTGAAACACTTGGTCTAATCAATCCTTTAGACAAAAGCTCTTGTAGTTGTGCCTTAAGCTCGACTAACTCCGTAGTAGTCATCCGATAAGGCGCCTTGGAAATAGGTTCAGTTCCAGGCTTGATTTCAATGGTAAAATCAAATTCTCTCTTGGGAGGTAACCCTGGTAATTCCTCAGGAAAAACATCCCTGAAACTTTGTAACAGTGGAATTTGCTTCATGAAATCACTATCTTCTTCTGAAGATTCAGATATCTTTACTGCATAAAGGGTACATCCTTTATTCTTAGCCTTTTTAAGCTGCATAGCTGACAGCTTTCTAACTGAAATTTCTCGTTTCACACCTTGAATCTCTGCTGATTCCAGCTGATCATCTAAACATTTTATGTTCTTCTCATAGCAATCTACCTTTGCTTTATGGTCAGATAACCAATTGACACCAATAATAATGTCATACGATCCCAAAGGTGTAACATAGAGATCAACTTCCGTGGAGAAATTAGGTAAATCAAGAACTGCTCCAAAGAGACACATACTCACTGTATGAACAGAATTATTACCATACTCTACAGTCCAAGATTTATCCATTTTCCCAGCTTTTCTTTTAAGTTTAGAAGCAAGTTTATTAGAAATAAAACATTCAGTAGCTCCTGTATCAAAAAGAATAGTGACAGGTATGCCGAATAACTTACCCGGAACTTCTATAGGTGTTGCTTGCTTTTCAGCTTGCTTGCTTATGCGCTTTTGCATGCATGTATCTTATCTTTGCGATTACGATCGTCCTTCTTTAAAGGACATTGATTTGCGTAATGATCTTTACCACAAGTGTAGCAGCCTCCTACAGGTCCCTTCTTAGGCTCAGCATTACCTCCAGCCTTGAAATTGTCACGCTGTCCTCCATAGGACTTCTGTCCATTAATATAGTTTTTAACAAAATTATCCCTTATATTTCCAGCAGGCTTATTTACTGCTGCTTTCTTATTGTTATCCCCTGGAAACTTACTCTTGTTTCCAAACTTTTTCCACGGTCCTTTTCTGGGTGCAAGAGAGGTTGAAGAAGGGTTTGCAGTCTTCTTCCGCACTTCCTCCTTATGCGCAGAAATAGCCTTTAATTTCTGTTCTTGCCTTATGGCCTTCTCAACAACTCCTTCCATAGTGGTTGGACTGTGAACATCGACCTCTCCCCCTATCACAGGATTCAATCCCATGATGAATTTCCGTATCCTGAATTTTTCGTCAGTTTGATACTGCGGCACATACTTGAGGAGTTTTGTAAACCGCTCCCAGAATTCAGTTACTGTTAACTTCCCTTGGGTCAAGTTCTGAAATTCTGTCATTTTCTGATCATAGAAAAGTTGTGGCAGCCAACGTTGCCTAAAATAGCCTTTAAATTGATCCCAAGTGATATTGGTCTCATCAATGTTTAGCTCAGCTTTTCGGCTATCCCACCACGAAGATGCTTCGTGTGAAAGCTGATAGGCTCCCCATATAGCCTTGGTTTCTTCTGAGAAGTTCCTTATTGCAAAGTACTTCTCCATTTCGCTGAGCCAGTTCTCAGCTCCATCTCCTAATGTGGTGCCATCGTACTTAGGTGGACTTATCCTTTTTATATCATTAGTGAGTTCTGCTGCCAATCTGGCCTTTTTATTTTCTGGTTGCACAGGTGCATTCACAGCATTAACATCAACACCCGTGTCGGGATTGCCCTCAGGAGGTTGCTGATTATTATTATCAGCTTCTTCATCCTCCTCATTTCCCGTCACCTGCTGTTCAAGTACAGCCAAGCGATCTCTTGTGTCCAACAGGGCAGCAAGGATCTCATCCAGTTTCTGGGTTGTTGCCGCTCCTCCTTCAGGTGGAGCATTACTCGCAACGTTTCCCCTTGTTCTAACCATTTTCTGTTACAAGAAAATTCAGGTTTTTATCAGATTATGGACTCAATAGGTCCAAGAGCTGCAACCTTCTGCTCTGATACCAAGATGTAACATCCATATTTTAGACAATAGAACAAGTCAAATTTTTTTTTTTTTTTTTGATAATTGCATACTGGTTCTAAATACATAATTTAGAACTCACAATTCAAATAACCATTTATATAACAGACAACCATATGCAGCTGTAATGACTCGGAATACCTCCGATCTATTCATTCCATGACTCGGTAATCTACCGATCTATTCATGAGTAAAAAGAGTTAGTGTTTTTATTTAACACAACACTCTGGCGGTTCTCTTCCCTAATCTGGGATTCAGAATGCTCTGTCAAGGAATCTAAGCTGAATAAGCTGTTACCATTATTCATCGGCATCTCATCCCTTAGACTAGGTGAATTAGGACAACGCAATCAGCGACTTGCGATACTTTGGCCAAAGATTTGAAACATCTTGTTCATGTCTCGTATTCCTTAACGGCATACTCGTCAAACGGAATACGTCCTTCACCCCATTCATATGTTATATAGAATGTCTTATCGACTCTTTGTCGGTCCTTCCTTTCACAAATTTGAATCACTCGGAGGCAGATTAACAAGGTGATAATGTTATATGGATGCCCACGAGGATTAGGGATATGATGACATACTGGTTCAACCTTGCAGTTCAACCAGTGTGTCATGATACCCCAAATCTCCGAGGCAGTCTTATAACATGACCACGTTCTTAATCGGTCCCAGGGTAACTCGTGCGAAATCAAGTGTAAATCTTAGCGATCAATGCAAAGGGTGTCGCCATAAGTCACCTGCATTGTTGTAACTTCGAGAAGATCCTAATCTTCTCGGAGGTACAGCCCTGCAGTCGACTTTATGTCGTCAACCTTTAAATCCGCCTCGAGAAGATCTACCCCATAACAAGCGTTACGCACTTGAGATTAAATTACTTTTAAAGACTTTTCCCTAAGGTTAGCCTTTTTAAATCCCTGGATTCTTTGTCTTAAGACGACCCTCCTCTAAAAGACTCATTACTGGTAGAGGTATTACGGTCACGCTCTCATCAAGGAGTCATTAGAATACACCTGATTCTAAAGCAACAGAATGGGACAATATCTCATAACCTTTACTTGAGATTGCCATCTGAACTCCTTTGATTGCCTATCAGTTCTCTTAACTGAATTTATATCATACTTTTTAGTTTAGAGATATAAATGATTAAGAATCCAATTTACTATTGTCCTGTTAAACTTAGGACTAGGGATTAGTAATTCAATCCAACTTGTTTAGCGTTCTCTTTTAGGCTCAATTTTAACCTATCTTCTAGAGAGACAATAATTAAATTACAATATTGCTTTTGCTAGAACAAATTAGAACTACTAAATACTCATAAGAATTTAGTCTAATTACTTACAAGCTTTCATTGTCAATCACAAAAGCATCCATATTATACAAAGATAAGTATGCCCCTTCGTTACATAGACCGAAGAAGCTCATCCTTCAGAATAGAATACAACACATAAGTATCAAACGCTTATTTTCATTCCTTTCAAAACTCATACAATTACATATATGCAACAGCATATTTGATATAATGCTAACGGAAAAGAAACATCTTTTCACATATAGTACATCTATAAACTCAAGCTGTAATTCTTTATAAATCAAATAAACTATCTGATCAGACTGCCGGATCTGCATTGTTTTACCTCTTACGGTGACCATCGCAAAAATAGTCAACATGAGTCGGTTGATGAACCGAGCATGATAAGCACTAACTTTTAAAACAATTGCAATCCATCAATTGTTTTCATTAAACACCCTGTTTAAATGAGATCTGATATTCACATAAGTAAACATAATCAGACTATGCCCTTGTAACACAAAATGATTACAAATATGTAACTCTATCATTGTTACAAATAGTCTTAATCACTTTCTAATATTTCATCAAATATTAAGAAACAAGGAACGAATGTACACAACAATCATTAAATCCAAAATCACAACATTGGTCAGATTGTTTCATTCTCAAAAAGGAAATAACATAACAATTCGGGGATTCCACCAATATGTTACAACAATTTCCCACTGCTAGTCAATTATCAATAATTTTAAATAAAGGAAGAGAAAGAACCAAACCATTCATACTTCCTTTCTCATAAGTTCATCACATCTTGCCTTCACATATGAAAACATTCAACCGGTATAAAAATGAACAAGTTAGACAAGCCTCAACCAAGATCCTTTGTTTAATCAAGAAAGCAGAACACAAGCAAACTCTTTGTACAACAACTAACACATCAACAAAACATGTATCAACCCTAAGCCTAATGCTAGTTCCTTTTACACAGTAAGGCATTGACACAAGTTGAAAACAAGAAATACAAGCGTATCGCTGAAAACAACAACCTTATTGTATCAAGCAATCGAAGGTTTCCAATGGACTATGCTATGTTGCCCACACGGTATTTCCAAATCATGCACAGTCAAATCGGACAGATTAATTGGAAAAGAACATAGCATACATATTCTTGCTCAGTCAAAATCGGACTGAAGTAAAAGAAAGGAATTCAGCCAACGATCCTTACCTTGCTGCATACAAGTCTTGGAGTGATATTCGCGACTTACCCAACAAGGTCAGAACACGAAACGGTCATCCATACTCAAGGACCTCAAAAAGTAACAAAGACAGTCCAAGGTCAAGCTCAAAAGGAGACAGAAGTACTAGTTACCTTTCCAGAATTCCAATGATTCAAACGGAGGTATCAATTCAAGCAAATGCATAAGAATTCATACTGACATTCATCAACAAAGCATAACAATAATCAGACAACAAATTACTCTCTGCCAATCATTTTACACTAATTTGCACAGGTCGAAGACATACATGTCCACCTAAGAATCTGTACCTCAAAATCCCAAAAACACGAAGGAATTCCAATCGCAATAACAAAATCGAAATACATGTTATTCCATTAAGTCGCCGGCACTTAAAATACCAACACTTAACTTTATTTGGCTCAAAAATAAAATGAATCATTCAATCGACTCCTCAGAGTCGTCCCAAGCCAATAGTTTAAATCTATATAATCACAATGTAACTGTTAAAGGTTTTGCACTTATAACCTCTGTACCTACAGCAACGTACTATGAAATTGGTTGATAAATCCATATATACCACTCATGGCTAACATTCAGATTGAATAAGTGAAACAAATCGAATACCCATTTCAAGCAAGGACAGCAACTGAGCCGCTTCGAACTTTCGAACAGCTTTCTCATAGAAAAGAAAATGCCTACACAGGAAGTCTTTATCCTTTAATTATTTCAATTATACAGTAGCCAAAAGCCCTGTTTCATCTTATCAGGCTTTCACAAAAATCCATTCACAAAACTTATGGATGAATCTACATTTCCAGCAATAGATAGCAATACGATTCAATCATCGACTCCACTGAGTCGATACCACAAAGTACAGGTGTATTTATATTATACACAGTGCGCAAGTAATCCCGCTAACCTAATAACAAGGAAAACAACTTCCGCTAGGTCGAAAAGACTATGGTAACACTACAGTTGCCTGTTCCAAGCTAAAAATTGAAAACAAATGAAACCCGAAAGTATCATTAGTCGCTGTCAACAAATCCCACGACAGAGTTTTCAAAGAAACGATAGTACAATCAATCTTACAGTAATCACCCAAATCATTTTATACAGTTTCAATAACAAGACAACGACCACGAATCAAAGACATACAGTGGTCTCATACTACACATAGGTATATTCTAAGGGCTCACGCCAAACAGGCCGAACACTCGAACCTTATAAATAAATACCTCACATGCATAAGCCAGAACGAATACTCAAACAAATAGAGTTGAAGTTCGATTTCAACAAACACCCATCAAGAGGAAATTGAAAAATCGAACCAGAAGAGATACAGTGCCAGAAAATCAAACTAGATCTCATAGAAAATTCATCCAATCTTCACAAAACATTTGAACAGAGTTGTTTTAATGAAAGCACTTGAAAAACAGCAAGATATTTAAAGGTTAGGGCCTAGCATGCCTGTATGTTGATCAAATTTCGAAGCAGACCACAGGAAGAGCTCAAACTCCCTTTTCTTTTTCCACGATAAAGCAACCAACAAAATTTCGCTGTCTTCATCGCATATATATCTTCCATGACAGAGAAAAGAGCTATGGCAGTTCATACATGCCATGCAACTCAAAGAGAACTGGTGCGAAGAACCAGTAGACGAGAGAGAGAGAGAGAGAGAGAAGACCGAAAATCGCGACAAGCCAAACAAACCCCAAATTTCCGCTTGCATGCCTTCTCGCGAGTTCCAAGCTCGACTTCCGAGAGTATTGAATGCCATTAACCAATTTTCCGCTTAAACTCTACTCCCACCGACCGCCAGAATTGGCGACAGTCCAACTAAAAATTTAAGTCCATTTCCAAACTTAGCAATTGCCAAGTCTGCACAAATTAGCCGCCACTTAAGCCTCCGCCATGACCTGTCCCTCATCCTTATCCCTTACATTTATTGCCATAGAAAACACCGCCATGGTTCGCCACCCTTCATCGGCCCCTTCATAATCTCCTCCAAAGTTAGGTTAGTATCTTAGGTTAGAGTTTAGGGTAATGCCCACACTAACGAATTTATACAAAGATACTAACTTAGGATATTAACAAATAGCCTAGGTCTAGGTTAGACTAACAATAATCTAACCCCTAGGTTAGGTTTTAGTTTTAGGTTACTAACCCTTAATAACCGTTTGGTCCTCGTTACGAAAACTCGGAAAGACTGTATCATACCTTTTAGAGTGGAGTTAGCTCCTGTTCTTAATGCAGAATTGTATGTCAACGAATTATTACCTGGTCTACAATCGAGACCTTCCAGATATACTTTGATATCGGGAACCATTTCATTTCCCAAGATCAGATTAATATTCAGACGCAAAATGAAATAAATAAAAGAGTCTATTCATATTTTGACTCAGTCGAGATCTGCAATCTGCCAGAAATTCAGTACATTGCAAGCATGATTTCTGAATCGAGGAACACATCCTTTTACAAGAAATCACATATCAACACTTGAATGCTTAGGAGAAAGCAAGAAATTAGGTTTTGAACTGGGTTGGTTTTATTTCCATTTTAATAGAGAAAAAAACTATGGGTAGTGATTTGGTTTGTCTAGAACTTGATTCAACTAATGGGATTAGTAGAAGAGTTTGGATGATGCTAGAAAATGCAGGTATGTCATCTCTATTTCAAAGTTTTAAAGGCCATGAAGAAGCCTTGAGAAAGGATTTTGCTACTCATTGGAAGGATGGTCGGGCTAGTATCAGGGGTTTTTCTATAAAAAATTATGTGGATTTTATTGCTATAGTGGTTGGGATGAACAATAAGGGGAGGGAGATTTAAATCAAAGAAAAATGTGATGAGGAGATGGGAAAATTTTTGGTGGGTAAAGAGAAACTAAGACATCACTATGTAAGTTTTGAGAGAGATTATTTACCTGATCCTTTCAATAAAATTTCCCTACACTTGATGTAATTTATCACCTTGGAGGGTAGGTACAAGGTAGTTTATGCCCACCATTTCCCTATGTTAAGTCATATCTACCATGGTATGCATTATAATTTTCCTTTCTTTCTCAATCATTCCCTACACAAATCAATCGAGAATTTCCAAAAAGGAAAGTTGAAAATCCCTCTTCATCAGGGATTGATGATGGCCTTATTTTGTTTGGGTTCTATAGATTTCACTAAATTTGAGAAGTTTAGGGGCTTTTTGAATGATGTAAAGAATGTTGAGGATGAGAAGTATATGGAGCAGGAGGATTCCTCATCCTTGGGCTCAGATGACATAAAAGAGTCTGTTATGCCATCGATAAATACTATAGATGTTGTTGGTAATATGGAGAGTGAGGATTTGGAGCCACTATTGGCTAATGATTTGGAGCCAAGTTTGGAGGACCTTGATGACAATTGTACTCTAACCGAACAAATGAATAAAGGCGAGGAATAAGAATGGTATTGATATCATGTGGCTAGTTTTTATTTTTGTAATATCAAAGGGAAACAACCTTCTAAAGGAAAAGAAAAATTAGAATATGATTGGAGTACAACATTGGAAAAAATTTCCCTCGGGTTTTACAGCTAGAAAAGGATGTTGATTTTATCCATGAGGTTGGGGCAAACAAGGGATATAGTTTCATGAACTATATTGAGGCCTCAAAGAAAATTTTTACTTCTCAAAATTCCATCAGAGAGGAGTTGTCTGGGCTTAAAAATATGGTTATGGAAATTTAGAGGAGGCTGGTTCAACTGGAGCAGAGAAGCAAAAGCACAGAGTTTAAGCTTTACCTTAGCAGCTCAAAGGAGGACGAGATGGTGAAGGATGATATGAGGGACATTATTGGTAAGGAAGAAAAAATTGTGGAATAAGAACTTTATATGAAAATTATAAATTAGTAACTACATTCTTATGCACAAATTCATACTCTTATAAAATGATAATATTGAAGTAGTGTTGTTGAGTCTTATGGGTGTCCTTTAAGTTGCAATATGAGTGAAAATTTGATAATAATGTAAGACCTAGATTATTCAAGTAGCAGTATGAGTGAATATGAGATTAAAAAATGATAATAATGAAGTAGCATTGTTGATGGTTTTGGTTGTCCATTGTGTAATGAACCTAAATAAATAGATGTTACATTTGCATTTAGTATTGAAAAGACAATATATAATTCCTTCTCATATTGAATAGATGTTATATTTTTATTTTGTATAGAATGGGAGTATGTCCTTTCTCATACACAAAATACTGAGGAAGAAGATGTTGCTTAATATATGAAAATGATAAAAACTCTATTATAAAAATTGTTGTAATGAGCAGAGGCCCATTCTCATATAGGAAATGTAGAATAAGACTAGATGTTTAGAAGGGGCATATGCCCATTCTCATATAAGAATCGTAGAGACACAATTTACTTTATTTTAGAATGAAAATATGTGCATTCTCACAACCTTACTTTAAAAAAAAAAAAATTTATGCATTCTCACAACCCTTATAGATAGAAAATATTACTAGTGAAAGAAGGTTTACAATGGGAAATATCTCATTATCATATAAACATAAATTTTTGTTTTTGTAATTATTAATAATTATATTATACTAGCTGGACTATCCTTGGTAGAGCTAAAGGTTGCATTACATACCCTTGAGAGGGATCAATCCTTATGTAGTTCTCATCATATTGAAGACCGATGTTTATCAAGGTAGTAATAGAAGTGAAGCATTTCATTCTGAAGACGAAGTGAAGCATCAAGGTAGTAATAGAAGTGAAGAATTTCATCTTGAAGATATCATTCATGCACATAATGTTCTTGCATTACCAAACATCAACATGAATCACATATTTAGGATTAAATGATAAACTTCCATTGTGACTACTAGTTGAATAATTCCTTGTTGATTAAATGATTCAAGAATCAAATAGTTCAAGTTATTTTTTATAATTATATAGTTTTGGTTGGATTAAAATATTTAAGAATAATAAATGTTTAGAATGAGTGTATTATGCTCTACATACCGTCGAGAGGGATCAATCCCTATGTAGTTCTCATTTTATTATAGATATATATCCATTCACATTTAGGAAACATAGAAGAAGAATAGATATTTTGAATGGGCATATGTCAATTCTCATATAAGAATTATAGAAGATAGAATTAGAAGATGTGCATTGTGATAGTTTCAACAAGATTTGAAGAAAATGTTTATGCTAGTTTTACACTCTCCACTTTATTTATTAATCCTTTACGCTTTAAAAGGGAAGATAAATCTTCTCATTCTCATGTATAACTAATAGAAATCTCATATATATATATAATAGAAGAAGAATAGAGATAAATTTAAGTTCAACATATTATATTTACTTTATTTTAACATGGGAAGGAATGGGAAGTTGTGCATTGTGACAACATTTATAGAAGTTGTGCACATTTATAATGGGCACAAGCCCATTCTCATACAAACAAACATTATTTGTTTTGAAGTAATTAATAATTGTATTATAATAGTTGGACTATCCTGGTAGAACCAAGTGTAGACACCAAATTTGTGTCTTACGACACCTGTGCCCCGCATCTCATTTCGCAACCTAACCTCACCACCTAAACCTTGCACAATTATTTATTAATTACCTTATAATTAATAAATCTACATCTCCAAACCTGCCACCTCATTTTGCCACCTCATCATGACCTAGCCCTAACCCTAAACTAACCTAATTAAGACCTATAACTTGGTCTACATCCACACCCATGACTAATTACTCCTCACCCGCACCAAAACCAACCTAATAATGACTTGACCAAGCCCACAACTAATCCCTCGGGAGAAAAGGAGGGAAAGTTGGCTATTTTACTAAAAATAGCCCACTTTGACTTAATTGACATCGGTTCTACCAGGGTTCATTTTAAGACACCCCTATAAAATTGAAGGTGGAAAATACCTGGCGAATATCCCCGTAACCACTTTCAGCGAAAGGCGAATTTGACAGTATTAAAAAACAAAATTTTCGCCTGGTTTTTCAAGGCTAAATCAGAATCCTTAAAGACGCACGTCACAGGCGCGACAATAGCTCCTAATGACGTGCGACACTGGAGCGACACTAGATCGTAATGACGCGCGACATTGTAAACAAATGACGCGCGACATCCACAAAATGACGCGCGACATTGTAAACAAATGACGCGCGACATTGTAAACAAATGACGCGCGACATTGTAAACAAATGACGCGCGACATTGTAAACAAATGACGCGCGACATTGTAAACAATTGACGCGCGACATTGTAAACAATTGACGCGCGACATTGTAATCAAATGACGCGCGACACTGTAATCAAATGACGCGCGACACTCTAGACAAATGACGCGCGACACTATAACCAATTGACGCGCGACACTATGAAGAAATGACGCACGACATAGCAACCTATTGACGCGCGCCAAAGCAATCTATTGACGCGCGACACTATAATCAAATGACGCACGACACTGCTTCCTATTGACGCGCGTCATTTGAAGCAAATGACGCGCGTCAATAGGGGCAGTGACGCCTATATCTAGGTTATAAATACCCTTATTCCGCTCATTTTCTCGTTTACGTTTTCCTATTCTTGAATTTTTGCAGGTCGAAATCTTCTTCAAAGACGCAATTTCAGCTACAATGTCGACTTCACATGCCTCCCAATTGCAAGTTCAGCAAGAAAATGAAGAGAATCCAAGTCAATCGATTTCCAAGATAACCTACAGGAATCCCTTATGCCCTCACATCCATACGGCTTTAAGGATGTCTCCAGAATATCAAGGTATAATAGAAGAGTGTGGATTTACCGGGTTAGTTAATATGCCCCATTTCGAAACAGATCCCGATATTTTGAATTACCTTCTGTCATGCTACAATTCAGAGGACGGTATATTTTATGTGACTCTGAACGATGGCCACATGTTCCAATTCTCTATCGATCCGAATGACATACATCGGTTTACCGGCCTTCCTATCAGAAACTTACCAAATGTTACAACCAAAGCAACACTCGTGGAAGAAAACAAGAAATTTCTCGAATCAAAGTACGGTTTCCATGTTGATTGTAAGTAATTTATTCTGTTTTTTATTCTGTTTTTTATTCTGTTTTTTATTCTGATACAATTTGCTGTTATAAATTGATGCTAATTTTCACTGTTTCGCATTTGCAGCCCATGTCAATAAATCCAGGCGTGGTGTAGATACACAATCAATTGCACACCACTTTCTTGCTGCACTTATTGCATTTTTTCAAGCCAGAATTGTTATGCAGGGTCGCCAAACAGATATCCCAAATTGGGCCATTGCATACATTTGTGCCACTATCTCAAAACAACAATTCGATTGGTGCACATTTATATCAAAAAAAATTAGAGCTGACATATCAAATTCGAAAATGTCAGAAAAACCTTTCATTTATTCAACCAACTATCTCCTCGGCTTCTACTATGAGGCACTTTTAAATTTAAAAGCTAAAGAAATTCCTACTTGCTCTGATGAGGCTTTGATGAAATTCTCAATTCCATTTGCAGAACAACAGGTATAAACTTTTTAGTTTGTAAATTGTATTACAATTTTCTTCATTACAGTGCGAAGTTATTAAAACTTAAATTTTAATGTTTTGCAGAGAAGATATCTTGAAGCCATTCCCAAAAAAAAAAAGATGTCGAGAGGAAGAGGCCAACTACACGCGGAGGCTTCGGGGGACTCCCATTCCGAAATGGAAGCTCACTCCTCTCCAGACCCTCAACAATTTGAACTCGTTAAACGCCAGAGAAGTAATACATTCTCATATATTAATTACAAATTCCAAAGTTGCAGATTTATTTTTCAATTTAAATTTTATCAAACTGAATTGACAACACTTAATATTGATGAATAGCAGGGACTATGGAACCTTCTTCCCCAACTCACTCAATACAGTCCCATGCATTGATATCTTCAGAACAGCCACTGAGTACAACTCCTACAAGGCCACCCGTAGCACCGAAAAAAACAACCCCTCGACAACAAGGTACAATTTTTGTATAGAACGTTTAATTTCGTAGTTTTTAGTTTATGAAATGTTTTAATATTTTTAATTTTTTCTTGTACTTTTCAGCACATGTCAGTCATGAGCAAGCCACGGCACCGACACCCACTCAACCATTAATTTTTAAAATGCCAACCAGAGGAACAGTGAAAAAGACCATTGGTAAACGAATGCCTTTTGCTCCGGCCCCTAGTGGGACACTGAACCTTGACTCCTCGTTTCGAATTCCATCTCTCTCACTTGGTGGCTTGCCCAGTGCAACGGGCATATCTGTTTTGAACAATATAAATTTAGATGAAGATTATTTGGGCATTGATAGCAATGACCCAACTGGTTTTTTCGATACCCGCGAGATGATTCAAGGCCAGCAGGTATACTTCAGTCTTCAAATTTCAATTTTAATATTCTTTACAATTTTTAATTACATTCTGATTTATCTAAATCTAAATATTCAGTTTTCAAATTTATTTATCTAAATCTTGATTTATTTTTTCAACAACAGGATCAGCCCACCCAAAGACAGAAACAAGGAGCAGTTGATCTTGGTCATGGTGAAAGCCCCCACTCTTCTCCAGCAAGATCTTCTGCATCAGATTCAGAAAGTGAAGAGTTTCCACATTTTCCTTTGGAGAACCTAATTGGTAATGATTGTCAATCCCATGTCAGTGAGTTTATAATTCCTCAAATGCAACAGCTTATAGAATGGGAAAAAAGGGCTAAAATTCTTATCAATGAGATTATTAGTCGTTATGAAAATTATTGGCAAAGGGATAGTTTATACGCTGCAGTCCAGAATCAACCTGCAAAGATGGATTCCCTACTTACCCAAGTAAAATGTGGGACTGTCACTTTTAACAACGACTATAAAGATGGCATTTTAGATAAAGCACTAAACAGATTGGAAAATATTAGTGCCGAGGCCCAGGCATATTTTAACAAATGGTCAAAGGACAAGGATTTGGTATCAATCGCAAATGCCGAAAGAGATAGAGCGGTTGTAAGTACTATTACATTCTAACAATCATTTTTGTTAATTTGAAATTTTGAATTTACATTAATACTTTGAATTGACGTTACTCTTTTTGTGCAGTTGAAATATGAAAATTTGAAGAGTCAGGCGAAGGTTTTGCAAGTTCACTTGGAAACAGCAAAGAACAGCTTATCCGCAGCAAAAAATTTGAAGCAAAATATTGTTTTGGTTAACAAACAAAACAATACACTAAAGCGGATCATTAAAGAGCACGGTCTCGACCCTGACATCTTGTTCAAAGCCAAAGCAGTTGCTGATCCAAATTTGCTGTCTCATGGAGATGCAACAAATCAAGAAGAAAGAATTATAAAAAATCTGGACAGTGCTGCAGAAGATCTTATAAGTTCAGGGGTTATTTCTGCTGTTGGGGAAAGGGTTACAACCATAGTGGAAGAAGCCGTTGGGGAAGGGAGCAGAGTTGTACAACTGGATAAAGAAAAAGAGGGTTGAAAACTAGAAACTTTTATTATTATTGGGGAAACTATAAATATTGAGTTTGAAAACTTCTAATATTGAGTATGGTATTTGAATTTAATTATATACAATCTTAAATTTTGATTACATTAGATGGTTGTGAAAATTAGAAACTTTTATTATTGACTAAACTTTTAATATTGAATTTGAAAACTTCAACTATTGAGTTTGTACTATGCTATTTGAATTTAATTATATGGTGATTAGATGGTGATTATCATGAATTATATGTATGTTTCTTGTTTACTTGCATTGTCATGAATAGTATGTGGACGTAGATGATGAATGATGACAATTGATAATCAATGATAGATGATGATGAAATACGATGATCGATTTAATGTGTATAATCTAAAATTTAGTGCCTGAATATCTTGTGGGACTTTAATTATCTTTAAAATTATGTCGTGGGACTTTAATTGTATCTGTGGGGTTATACTGTCTATGAAAGTAGACTTAAGGTTGATAGGTTAAGAATCTCTGTTGTACTATGATTTTTCAACGTGTTGAGGACTTCAAAGTGTGTTTGGATTTTATGAATGACCTTTATCAGTCTAAAATAAAGATAGCCAAGTCAATGATGCTAAGGTCTAGCAATCTGTCCTGTTATCTAGTTGGTAAAGCTCAATCAAATGCAAGTTACTCTGTCAGTGCTTCAAGCTGACTCAGTCCTAGTTGGTGATGAAAATTCTCTAAAAGTGGTATAAGTGGTAATTGGAAACAGTCTCTTCCAGTACAAGAAGATTCATGGTGTATGGTCAGGTTATCTAAGATGAGCTTTGTAACTTTGTTTGACCTGAGGAGTGCAGTGGAAAAGTTTAAACAAAAAAAAGATCTTAAGAAAACTGATGGAACCAAGAAGGGGAAATTAATTGATGTTCCCAAACTTGATGCAAATCAAGCAGGAGGGAAGAATTCTGATCAATGTACTTTAATATTAACGGAGGGTGACTCAGCCAAGGCTCTTGTGGTTTGAATCAGGGAAATGTGAATATTGAATTTGGTAGTATTGTGACATGTTTCGACATCACTTTCCAATTTAATTTTTTGTTATTTTAGGTATCCTTATCCTATCAGGTGGCAGGAATATCTATTTTTTGGGAAGCTACCACTCACCAACAAATGGAGAATAAAGAGATAGTAAATAGAAAAAAAATCCTTGGTCTACAGGAAGATAAAATATATTAAAAATAAATAAAATATAATTCTAAGAAATCAAGAAAGAATCATCACTGGTAAGAAATTAAACATAATTGCAAATATGCTAGGATTTAGCTTACCTCTTGCGTATTAGATTGCTGTGAAATCATCAAGGGTAACGTGCTAGATCTTTGTTTCACATGACATTGTAGATGGAGGGGTGAGTTGCTTGACATTGTCAGTCCTGAGAAGTGCCAGCAACATCTTTAAATATATAGACCAACAATATCTTTAAAGGTCAAGTAAATATAAATATTATGTTGAAGAAGATACCTATTTAAAATTGAAATCATCAACGGTAATGTGCTAGATCTTTGTCTTAAAAAATTCAACACAAAAAATTGATTAGTAGATAGATGGGTGAGTTGCCTGACGTTGTCAGTCCCGAGAAGTAAAAACTTCCTCGGACGGATGTCAACCCACGTTTTCAAAAAATAAAAATTTTGTATTTAACTAAATGTAAATACATACACCTGTAACATTTTTAATTATAACCAGAGTTGAAAAAATGAATAGTAACAAACAATAAGATTAAGGGGAAAAAGATACCTGCTTAAAGTTGAAATCATCACTGCCACTGGTAACAATATAGATCTTTGTTTTAAAAAAATCCAACACGAGAAATGGATTAGTAGATAGATGGGTGAATTGCCTGACATTTTTAGTATATAGACCTGTAACATCTTTAATGATAAAGATAAAAGATAGATAAAGAAGATACCTACTTAAAGTTGAAACAATCCATTATCAGTAGCTTCATCAAAGTCGATGTTGTCTTCTGTAGAATGTGACGAAGAGCCAACTACACTCTCAAGGTTAAGGGGAAAAAGATACTTGCTTAAAGTTGAAATCATCACTGCCATTGGTAATGAGCTAGATCTGTGATTTAAAAGAATCCAACACGTGAAATGGATTAGTAGATAGATGGGTGAATCGCCTGATATTTTTAGTATATAGACCTGTAACATCTTAAATGATAAAGATAAAAGATAGATAAAGAAGATACCTACTTAAAGTTGAAACAATCCATTATCAATAGCTTCGTCAAAGTCGATGTTGTCTTCTGTAGAATGTGACGAAGAGCCAATTACACTCTCAAGGTTGGGTATATTTGTACTTGTAGCTGTATTATTTACACCTCTTCTTTCGCAAAGGGAATTCCAGTGCGCAATTGCTCTGTCAAACGGAAAGGTTTCGAGGGAGTATCGTGAAACGTAACACCTCATGCAACTTTCCAGATTTTTATCCAACCTGTTTCTCAGTTTTGATTTTATAAATGACAATGCACTGAAAACTCTTTCATCCTCCACAGACCCCAAAATCATTGTCTGGCATAATTCATATAGTCTGAAATACTCACTGATATCTTCTTGTAAGATAGAACTTTGATAGATTCCTCTCCACAGCCTTGTAATAGCACCACTTTCAGAAGGTTGATCTAAATTCTTATATTGGTTCCTCATTGTTGTTGCAAAATTGGTTGACTGAAACTTTAATAAATCGGCATTCAGTATACCTTTGATTTCCGTACCCTTGAGCTCTGACGTCTTAGTAAATTGTTCCATTATTGTACCCATTGATTTATGGAAATGCTTACTGACAAAGTCTGCACGGCCACCTTCTGTATTCCAAAAATTCGGATTCATCACACCCATGGCTTCGTAATTTTATCTTTGAGTAAACGTTCCTAATTTCTGACGACAAGGTTTCTGAAATTTTTTTAAGCTTTATTCTGGTTTCAACTATCACAGACTCAAACAAATTACGTGTTACAGGAACATCTTCTCGCTCCGAACCTGTAATATCTTGACGTCTTTGCAAAATGTGCATAGGTATTTCCTTCCCATTAACAGAGATGCATAGGTGATCGTGAATATTAAATCTCAAATAGGTGTTAGGATTTTTAAGATCTAATAAATCTCTCCAATTTTTAAAAACAGGTGCATCAAAACTATCCTGCGAACAATACAATATATCAAGACTTTGACATACCATTTTCCTCATCCTTATAAAATCCACAATATAGATCAATCTGCCCTGTGCATGCTTCATCAGTGTATTGATCTCCTTTAACATTGGAAGAATACCAAGCAATGTAAGCAAAGTCTCCAAATCAGTTAAGCGGAACAACAGGTCCCTTGCCCTATCAACTTCATGACGGTATTTGTGCATGAAACCAACCAATGAAGGATACTCCTCACGAACTCTGCATGCTGGTTCATACAAAGAGATCCATCTAGTCTCCACATCCTTCAGAAGTTTTTTGCCGTCTGTAATTCCAATTGCAAATTTTTGGAACTCCAGAAAACGTTTTGGGCTGCTTGACATATAGGCATGGAGTTCTCTTATTATGTCTTCTAATTTAGCAACATTTTCATGGTTGCTTACCATTTTATACGCTAAATTCATTCTGTGAGCCATGCAGTGAATTGGTAGCATATATGGGGCCACTGTTGTTTGTAATCTAACACAGAGCCCTGTTCGGTGACCCTGCATGACAGATGCACCATCTGCTCCAACGCATACCAACCGTAGCAATTTCATAATCGGTCATACCAAGAACATCTTTCAAATGAGAAACAACTATTTTGTATAGGTTTTCAGCATTGCAGTTTTCAACCATTTTCATAACACCCAACAGATGAGGTGTCCTTATATGATTTTCTAATGTATAGATGTGGATACATACCCATGCGGTGTTGTCATTTCTTTGTCACTTCATCAATTGAAACAGAGATAAAGTTTGCTTTTTTTACATTCTCTTTCAAATCTTCCTTCTCTATCATCGAGAGGCATTTTGCCATTTCCCATCCACTACTCTCAGACCAATGAGACTGAGGTACATTCAGCATTCCGTTAAATTGATACAAAACTTTGAAATCAAGGAAATCTGACATCGCCCTTCCTTTTTTAAGTATTTGAAAAAGAGTAGAGAATTGTATGAATTTTGCATGTAGATTTGTTTCTTTCATCTTACCAATATGTGATGTGATTGTTCCTCCCTTTTCCAACAGGATATCTGTGTTTTTACTCGCTTTCTGCCTCATATTCCATTTGCGTATCGACATGCATGCACTCCTTTTCAGTTTTCCACCTATGTGTTTTGATTTTCGGCCATCCGCCCTATTATGAGTTAAATATTGTTTTCCACAATGTTTTTCTATTGTGTCCACTTGATTTGCATTTTTGTTGCTTTCCCAATTTCCACGTACATATTGTACATGTACATTCACATGGGATTTCTTCAGAATTTGATGATTGTACAGGTTCAATAAATGGAAATTTAGCTGCCCAATCAAACTTGTATGTCCTGCCAATGGTCCACATATTCTTGTTTGTTTTCAATGCTTTACTTTTTTGAGTCGAATTTTGAGCAATATCGCAATCACCTGGTTTCCTCTTTCTTGGACCAGAGTTTGATATTGATTTCTGTCTTCCATTTTGCTCAGTGTTTGTATCTGTGATATCTAGCTGCACTTCTGGTTGCACCCCAACAGGAACAATATCTTCAAGATCTGGCATATTATCGTAGGTTTCATTTGTTTGACTGTGATACTGTGCAGAATGCATGTCCACCTCAATAATGCCTTCCACCTGATCGGTATTCGATTCTTTTTGGTGGCATCTATATGATTGGTATTTACATTATCTCGTATCATGAGTTTCCAAAATACTTGAAGAGTGATTTCTGAGATTTCTTACTTACTTTTAGGTTATTCGTATTCTTTGAGGTGGCACCTTCCATTATTCTGAAAAGAGTCGTGTCGTCAAAGAAAAGAACCAAGCGCGACTCGCATGAGTCTCGAGGTCTTGTCGCGCGTGAAGCGTCGGATGTCGCGCGTCAATACTACCCAGTCGCGCGTCAAGCCTTCATCATCGCGCGTCAAGCCTTCTCTCTGTCAGCGTCGGGGCCTTCTCTGCCGCGCATCAAGCCTTCCTCGCCGCGCGTCAAGCCTTCCTCTCTCGCGCGCGCGCCAAGCCTTCTCGTCTGCGCGCGTCAAGCCTTCCTCTGTCGCGCGTCAAGCCTTAGCCCAAGTCGCGCGTCAGTATTTCTCTTGTCGCGCGTCAATAATGCATTTGTCGCGCGTCAACAATCACAGGATAACAGTAATACGAATCTCTGGTGCAAAGGGTATGCGAGTTCAAATTTCACAGTATTGGTAATTTGGTAAGCTACTTGAGGTATACTACCCGGCGAATCAAATAGGTTTTTATAGGAGATGTTTTCAAATGAAGGCGAAGCCGACCCCCCAAAAAAAATATACTTTATATTTTAGGCGAACAGGACACCGACCCACTCCGAATAATTCGCCTTTTCAAATTTTCCTAAAATGAAATTTTCGCCATATTACGAATATTCGCCGCTAAAATTATCCTGGTTCCTACTCGACTGCCATCGGTTACGTAACCGCCATCGGTTCCCTATAAATGGCCTCCCCCAACCAAAAACAAAGGATCTGGAACTCATTTTGGAAAGGATCCGGAAATTCATTTGCAAGACAGAGACAAGTGAAGAAAAGAGAAGAGGTTGCAGAGAAGGGCATCGAGCCGAAGACTACAACTGAGCCACTGGATCACTGTCACCCCCATTCAAGCATTGGAAAAGACTGAGGATAGCTTCATCAGCTCGTTTTCCAATACCAGATCATCCCAACTGAGCCTTACTGTCACTACCACATTCCTTGGACTTGAATCTTCATCAAGAACGAGTAAGTAGTGTCTTGTATGTTTCTAAGCACCATTTCCTGAGTCTTTTGATTGATAGTAATTATAAGCTCACTCCTAGATCTACCACCTACCAGCACCCTGCACTTAACCTCCATCCATACATCCTTGTATTGCCCAGAAGACAGTTTTATCACTCTCTGAGTCTTCCCCATCATCTCACTATTCCCCTCAGCCATCCACCAGTCTAAAGAAAAAACCCCACAATCACCCTACAACCAACCTCTATCCAGAAGTGCCTAGATTACTAACCCTACCGGTGTTGGTTATCCCCTACCGGCAGCGGTTCTCTAACCGCGGTCGGTTATCCAGTGACCGACATCGGTCACTGTGACTTATACCCAAAACCTTCCTCTCACCTATTTGTCTCCTAACAACCTCAGATCCAGTTTGGTTTATCCCTGTAACTCGAGCTGAACGTATCAACGACCAGTGACCAAACAAACAATGTGACGTTTTATTATTGGTAGTTTAGTCTCTATTGCTTTGTAACGAGGTACCTAAATCATGATTTCGCAATAGCTTCTTTATTATCATTTGTGTTAATTCATATTAAAAGGGGAACTGACCACCTTTGAAAGGAAGTCTAATATTTCCTGGGCCCAAGGCAGTTCCCTCATTTATTGTCTAACTAAAATCTGGTGGTCTTGTATTCTTACTTGCAGGTAGTCCTTCCTAGACAAAAAGGAGTTCTTTACAATCGATCGATCTCTCTCTACTAGATGCGTGCACACCCTCCCAACCCTCGATAGGTATTCCTCCTAGCCCTAACCCTCATCTATTTCTCAAAGGAATGAAAGGATAGAAGCACGTCTATTTTAAGAATAGAAACATTCATGCGAAACATTTTTTTGCATTAGGTGGGACCCTTTCTTGGGTTTCTTTCTTTCTTGCTTGCTTTCATATAGGGAGCACACTTGCTATTTTCTTCTTCTAAAATGTTCACAAAATATTTTGTTATTTTGGTAAAAGAATTTTTCTTTCTTCCTCATCTTTGTATTAGGAAAGTCATCTTCTTTGCTTCATCAAATATCATTTTCGATTTGGGTTTAAAACACGTGCATCACATTCTTGCTTCTTTGTTTTCAATTCTAGTGAAAGTAGATTAAGTAATGTGAAGTCGTATACATGGGGGTGATATCCACGGTATTGATAAGAAATTAATCTTACTTTCACCGCACAACACATCCCAAATCACATCATAATCAACAAAACAACTCAAACATCCCCCTTTTCCGTGGTATTCCTCCACCCAATTGAGGTAACCTTATAAGCCAAAACAAACTTGACATCTCCCTTAGGTCTTTTGTTTAGAATTGACATCATCTTGCGTCTAAGGAATAAGCCCACAATAATTAAAACTAATCCTAGGGTTAGTCTCTTGATTTTCTGTGAATCTTGCTTGTGTTTAGTTCTGTTTCTCCGTCATACCTTTGCTTTGAGTAATCACTTGTAAGCAGTTTGGTCGGTATACTAAGCATCGTCAACCCCAAATCAACAAATTTTTACTGAGCTTCTTACACCGGTCCTATTCTACCAACATCGGTTAACTTACCGACGCGCATAAACAGTCTGACCGACATCGGTTACCAGACCGATATCGGTTACTGTCTTTCACGGTTCCTAAAACCAGCAACCTACCAATTCCAACATTTTGTTGCTGCTTCTGTTCCTGATAGATTACATCCCTACTGTCTACTCTTGTCCATGGTTGTTATCACTTAGAAACAAGCTGTAGCCATGGTTTCACATGCCTGTTCCGTGGCTTTTCTTGAATCACCCCCTTCACATTCTATGGGGAATCCTACGGACACCAGTGAAGTTCCCAAAATCCCTGTAGGAGATAAGGAATTTGTGAAATTTTTGGATGCTAATCCTAGCGTTGTATGACCCTATTTGTCTCATACCCCTAACCGTACACCCGATGGTCAACTCCTTGTTCATATGCCTATTAGTATAGCTGCTCACTTAGCTCCTTCCCCACCTAATAACTCCACCTTGCCTTCTTCATCCTTAGCCCCGTCTCCCACCTCGGTGGCTTTCGGGGTTCATACAAAGCATGATTGGCTTTCCTTTGGTTAACTGGGGCCCCACATATCATTACGCCAACTCCTCCTACCTCATCTCCCTTGCAAACCGCCCCTTTCATAACTTGCTCTCTCGCCACCTATCCACATGAGCTTTCCTTCTCAAGATCTCGCCCACCTTTTCATTTCCGCACACTTATCCGGTGGCTTCAACATCTTATATAGGACATCCTTACTCGGTTGCCTCAACATATTCATCCGTAATACCTTATCAACATTTAACCCCACCATTGTCTAGTGGTGGCCTTCGCCCAATCCTCCTCGACGACAACCGCACCATCATCTCATCCAACCACCGATTTAATCAAACAAATGATGGACAAGATGTAAAATACGGAAGCTTCTTTTGAGAAGTCAGTAGCACCCTGACATACGAGCAAGTTTGTGGGAGCCTATTCATCCTTCTGTCCCCCTTCAATCATATCCTCCTAAATGGGAATTACCAAAATTTACTCATTTTAATAATAAGGAGGATCCTCAACAACACTTGCGATCATTTAGACATGCCTACTATCTGATTGCTCATGACGATGCCTTACTACTCCGCACCTTTCCCATGTCCTTATCAGGACCCACCTTGGAGTGGTATAGTGCTTTAACCCAGCACTGAATATTCTCTTTTAACCAATTAGCCCAATCTTTCTTGGATCATTTCTCCATTAAAATTGCTAAGAAAGTATCTATCACCGACCTCTATGCCATCGACAATTTGAAGATGAATCTATCGCAGATTTCATTGGACGATGGCGGGGCCTTATCAACCAACTTACTTATGCCTTGCCTCAGGCCAAACTTATCGAACTCTTTACGTGGGCCTATGCTAAGCACATTTCTCCTACCCTCCAAATTCAAAATTTCTGCACCTTTGATGAGGCCTTTACTATGGCTCGAAAACTAGAGATTCGAGCCTTAGAGGATGAGAAATTGTGGTTGTGCAACAAAAACCCTAATTTCCGAACCCAAGACTCCACCAACAAACCCAACACCACCAATTCTCACACATCAAGCGCTTGAAATCAAAAGGAGCTGTACACACAGTGATGGTCGAATCCCAAGCACCGTCAATACCCCGCCAAAACCACCTATAAGTATAAAATTTGAGCCCATCAATTACATTCCCTTGGGAGAAACTTATGGTGTGATATTGGAAAAATTTCTCAAAGCGGGAGCTATCACCTTACCTCTGTTAAACCTCACTCGAGTTTGATTCCATCCATGCTATACCTTCTTGGTACAAAGAAAATGACTTTTGTAACTTCCACCGCATGAAGGGACACGATCACAAAAGCGTAAGATGTTGAAAAACATAGTGCAAGAAATGGTTGATGCAAGGGATATAACCCTCGATAATCGTAATGCCCTCGCTAACCAAAATTTGAAAATCTTCAATAAACCATTCCCAAACCACTCATAAAATAGTAACATAAACCAAGATATCTTAGCCGAGGAGAGTGTTCATGAAATCCATGCGGTCTTCGACTCCCAACCAAAAGCTCCTATCGAGGAAATTCTGAATCGAGCCTCTTCACTAACGTAGGGATCCGAACCCCCTCCACCCCCATCAAGACAAAACGATAACCTTACCATTCCTTTACCCATAAAGGAATTAACGCTTGAGTTCTCTTCTCATAGATGAGCCTTCTTACACCACATCCTGTAATCACGTGAGCGGATGTTATCTAACTTATCTATTTCCCAAAAATCTCCTTCTACCACTCTTCTTTCACAAGAGGAAGGCTGCCATGCTTCAATTTTGTCATCCTTAGGCGAGAAACCCCTTGAACCAACATCACCAAATTTTTTTAATCATGATGGATCCTCTCAAACATGCCCTCTTACCTATTAGTTCTTCATCACCTAAATCTTTTCAGCGAATAGGTTGACCTCTTAACGCCCATTGATACAGTGCCTCATTTACTCCTTGTATCACACCCACAGTGGACTAGAATCACAACCCACCTCTCTTCCATACAAAAGTTCCTATTCACACGTGAGGATTGTCACCCCTCAGAAGATAGATGATTCCTATGGGAGCGTTTGAGTACACCATGCTCTACTCAAATGCAGATGACCGATCCAGACACCTCTACCATATACCCGAAGTGTTTACAAAAGCTCAAAATGCCTATGTCCTCACCCTCACCCCCCTCATCTCTACCAGATACCTCATCCACCTCTATTAACCTAACCAAACCTCCCCCTATGCTTGGGACTTCACCAATATCCAGCTTAACACACCCACCTAAACGCTTAGATTTATCCAAAAATAAAGCCGTCCATCCACCTAGGAGACAGACCCAATCTCCTCAACTCCAATCTATGCCTCTGCCACAACTAAAACCATCACCGTCACACCTACCTTCTATATTGGGACCTCACCCCTCCACCTTGCCTCAATACATCATACCTCCTGCATTTTCTTTAAAATGACTTGCGCCTTCTACACTCATCACCCACGAGAGATCCATGGATGTATCAACACCGTTACCCTAAGTATATCTGTCCACCTATCAACCCTAAACAAACTCCATCATCAAAGGATTTGTTTTCTGTCACTCCTCTTTCTCCGTGGTTGTTTTCTACTACCACGTCATCTGACCAGCTAAACATAACTTCTGTGTCAAAAAAGCCAAGTTTAGTTAAATCCAATTATAAAAACCCCTTGTCCAAACCACCACCCATACGAATCAACCATACCCAATCATTACCAAAACCCACCCAGTCAATAGCCTCATCTTCCTCTGACTTTGACCCGCTCAAAGGATCTTACGCCAAAATCCTTGATATGTTGGTGGAGAATGCGACCATTTCCCTACCTCCACTTAGACCCTATGATCCATCTAAGCCTCGACCTATAGGTTATGATGAGTCTAAAATTTGTGCTTACCACCGCACACCAGGACATGATGTAGATGGATGTAAAGCTTTAAAAGCCATACTTTGTTAGTCACCTATCTCGGATAGAGCACTGACCTAAGAAAGACAATTTGAGAGAGATAAGCCCTAGCTTCGATTCCTTCTCCTATACCACCTATCCCCACCTCGTCAAAATCTATCATCATTGCAACCCCGCCTCTTGAAAACAATGATTTATCCCTGCCATCTTCCTCCTCTCGTATCCATGAGATCAACATGATTAACATTGCTACTCGAGGTCATAAAACCAATGGGAAAGCTAAAGAAAGCACACCTGCGTGGCCTCTCTTTCTCCGTCCGCCATCCCGATCGCACCACCACCTAAAGTGGTTATTCGTGGACCTACCTATCCGTCTCTGATGGAGTGGCCCACCATACCATGATCAAACAGCTTCACCAATCACCTGTAAAAATGACATTGTATGATCTCATTCAAACCTCTGAATCTCATCGACAAGCTCTCGTTGAAATCCTTCAAGGGATAGAGGTCCTACCTAACGAAACCTTGCCCGTTGCCTCCATTTTAACACCCAACCATGTTGCTTCTCTCACCAAACAAACTACCACTTCCGTCCCTGTACAGCAAGCCGCTGCTGTCAGTTTCTCGAAGATGAAATTGTCAACTTTGGTGCAGAAGATCCTGACCCCACTCTTTTCATCTCGGCTTACATCCGGGACATCCGAGTACATTGTGTTATGATCGATGGGGGTGCTAGCTTAAACATCATCTCTTCCAAATCCTTCCAACAAATGAATATCCCTTCTAGCTGCATGTGTGCCAACCCCACCATGTTGCGTTCATTCAATGATGCTATTACTTCTACCTTAGGCACCGTGATCCTTAACATTCGTGTAGGGCCACGTACTTTACCTGAACTCTTCTATGTCCTTGAGGGAGAATTCTAATACAACATGTTGTTAGGCCGCCCTTGGATCCGAGCTATGGGATGCGTTCCCTCCACCTTATATAGATGCATAAAATTTGAGTATGAGGGGAAGTCCTACACTATAAAAAGCTAACCCTCCCCTTTCCAAACCTCTGATATGTTATATCGCCCTAATGATGTGCTTGTACCAGTCAAGACACCCATTCATCCAACCTAACCATCTATTTTGACCACACCTAAACCATCCACCTCAACCGCACCTACACCTTCAACCAATGAAACCGCCACCGCAAATACCACTTCCTTCCCCGCATGAACAACATCCCGACCTCAGATCCCTTAGTATATGTTTTTCAACGCCTTACGCTGGGGGAGTATCGCCTATATAATGTTAGCTCTTTCCATACCCCACATGAGTACGGAGACAGGTTACATGCGCATCCTACCTACGACCGTCGTGTGGGGGAGGTAATCTCCTACGGACCACCTAATTGCCGCACCAACCTAACATATGGGGGTGTCGATACATCCTCTGTCACCCTTGAACCTCCCCTTGGTGTGGTTCCCTTCCAATCTGATTTTCAATATCTAACTAATCTTCGCCGCCCTCACCTTCTTGATGCGCTATTGTGCTTGGAAGGGCTTCTTTTTCGGTCTTTATGAATAAGGCTGACATATGATCATTCCTGTAACTACACGCAAACAAAAAGATCGTCATGGTCTTGGATTCTTTGAACCACCTACACCAAAGACACCACATATCCGTTGTATCCAGGAAGACGACGAAGTCACTCCTTCCGAACCATCATCACCCATTTTTCCATCGTCATCCACAAAGTCGATAGACCACTGAATCCATCCCTCATAAATGACCCATCTTCTCTTCCCCTTCTATATCCAGACATGATCAAAGAGGACTCACCTTCAATTAATGTTGTTGAGTGCCAGGATGACGACTCCATCCTCACTTACCTTGGTGCGGACGACTCTTATATTCAACGCGCCTTACCATCTGAAACTCAAACCATGTTGAATGAGTCGACTATAGAAATCAACATCCACACAGAGGATGATCCTCACATTGTGAAGATCGGACAATCTCTTAACGCATCAGAACAAACTGCCTTTACTACCTTTCTCCATGCCCGCAACCAAGCTTTCGCTTGGTCCTATGCTGACATGCCAGGAATTGATCCTGACATTGCTATCCATAACATTACCCTGAAACCCGATTCCAAACTAGTTAAATAGAAATTGAGAAAAATGCATCCACGCATTGCCCTCTTGGTCAAAGAAGAGCTTCAATGACTCCTTTCTGTTTCCTTCATCTTACCTATTGACTATCCTCAATGGATTTCTAACATCGTACCTGTTACTAAAGCAACGGGGGGACTTCGGATATGTACAGATTTCCGGGACCTTAACCTTGCTTGCCTAAAGGATGACTTCCCCCTACCAAGTATTGATCAACTTGTTGATCTCACTGCATGAGTCATGAGATGCTTTCTCTCATGGATAGCTTCTCGGGATACAATCAAATTTTGGTAGCCCGGTCGATCAACATAAAACCACCTTCATAATTCCTTGCGGAACCTTTTGCTATCGTGTCATGCCGTTCAGCCTTAAGAATGCTTAGTGCGACCTATTAGTAGGCTATGACTTACATTTTCATGACATTATGCACATTATCCTTGAGGATTATGTCGATGATCTTCTTGGCAAATCTAAACATCACGGTGAACATCTCGATGTTTTAACCATTATTTTCAATCGTTTGTTACAATATCGTGTTCGTCTTGACCAAAGAAATGTGTCTTTGGTGTCCTTTCTGGAAAACTCCTTGGTTTTATTGTCTCTTTGCGTGGCATCGAGGTCGATACTGACTAAAGTCAAAGCTATCCTAGAAATGCCCCCACCCACTAACCTCAAACAATTGCGTAGTTTGCGGGGAAAACTCCAATCTATCCGGTGTTTCATCTCACAATTCTCGGATCAATGTCAACCTTTCCATCATGTCCTTAAAAAGGACATTTTCTTTCAATGGAGCAAATAATGCCACCACGCCTTTGAGGCTCTTAAAACCTATCTCTTGTAGCCACCCGTGCTTATCCCACCTCAAGGCGATCGCCCCTTTCTACCTTTACCTTGCCACCGACCATCTTGTAGGAGCCATGCTTGCGCACATCGTGACTCCGAGCATCGAGAACAAGTTGTTTATGACATAAGTCATACTTTGGTGGATTATGAGACTAGGTATACACATGTAGAAAAGTTATGCCTAGCCCTATCATTCGTGGCCACCAAACTCGACACTACCTCCCTGAATCAAAAAAACTTTTGTCATCACCAACGCAGACCCCATCCATTATATGTATGCCAAACCTCATCTAAACCAATGCATCGCTGATGGCTTATGCTCCTCGCTGACCTCGACCTTGAGTTTGTACACCAAAAATCAATCAAAGGACAAACTATCGCAGACCAAATCACAGAAGCCCCTTTACCTGGGGAACAATTTACCAATTTTACTTTCCCTAAAGAACTCATTGCCACTCTTTCACTCAGTGATGAGTCGTATCCAATGACCCTCTTCTTTGATGGATCTAAATGCTAAGCGTGAGAGAGGGCTAGCATTGTTCTCATTCCTCTTGATCTTTGAACCTATGCCTCTTTCATTCCGGCTCAATTTCCCTGTAATAATAATACAATGAGAATACGAGGCCCTTGTTTTAGGTCTCTCGGGTTGCGTTACACTTAGGTGTAAAATCTATTAACATTTTCGGCGACTCTCAGTGGTCGTCAATCAAGTTACGGGCATCTACCAATGTAAAAATGAGGAACTTCAAAAGTACAAACATTACGTGGATTCACTTTTGAACTTATTTACTCATTATTCTATCCAAACCATTCCCCGCTCAACTAATAAATTTGCGGATACTATGGCTTGCTTAGCCTCATAAATTCCTGCCTCACCAACTGACTCTCACATATTTGTCTTGGTCCAACAACTCTTTGCCCCATCTTACTCAAATTTGGATGTTGGTATGATAAATAATGTCTCCGCTGATTCGCAGGATACTTGGTATCACCAATTTCACAACTAGCTTACAACCTCTGTTCTCCCACATGACCTTACTAGTAACGACAAACGTGATTTTCTTAAAAGTGTTTCTCGTTACGTCATCATGGGGGACTCCTCTATAAACGAGGCTTTGATGGCATCCTCCTTCGATGTCTAACCGGCGCGGAGGTTACCTATACCATCCAACAAGTCCATGACGGTATTTGTGGTGGACATTTTAGTGGCCTTGTTGTGGCCAAACGGATCCTTTGCCTAGGCTATTATTGGCCTACTCTTAATAACAACTGCTACGAATATGTTAAGCGTTGTGTTATGTGTCAACAACATGCCAACCTTCAACATACTCCTAGCCATCCGTTACAGGTCGCACGAGATCTTTGGCCTTTCTCACAATGGGGTTTAGACCTTATTGGTGAGATTCACCCGCCCTCTTCGCAACGCGTCACCGTTAGATAATCACAGCAATTGAATATTACACTAAATGGGTGGTTGCCATTCCTCTCATTTCAACCAAAAAAGAAAACATTGTAGAATTCATTAACCATCACATTATCTGTCATTTTGGTGTTCCTCATCGCCTGATAACAGATAATGGAAAATCTTGTAAAAACAAGTTATTACAAGACCTTTGTGAAAACTTTGGTATCAAACTTAACTTCTCATCACCTTACTATCCACAAGAAAATGGTCAAGATGAATCTTCTAACAAAACCCTAACCAAAATTCTCATGAAATTCATTAATGATTCTGGAAAAAATTGGCATGATCACATCCCCTTTGCCCTTTAGGCTTATCGTACTAGCATTCGTACCTCCACTAATGCCACACCATTTTCTTTGGTATATGGTACCAAGGCTATCTTGCCTCTCGAAATACAAATACCCTCCTAAGAATATCTCTTGAGGATATTCTCACCAATGATGATTTCCACCAAGAGCGGTTAGCCCAATTGGAGCTTCTTGACGAGCGTCATCTTACATTTGTTGACCACCTTCAAATCTATCAAAAGCACATCAGCGTGCTTATGATAAGTGAATTCATGAGTGTACCTTTAAGGTTGGTGATCTTGTTGATTGAGAAACAGGGACGGAAGCCTGTGTAGATTTTATTGATCTCAATCAGTAAAAAATTACAGAGGATGGGCTGCAATATTTATAGATATTGCACAGCCAAATACATCCGGGAAAATGAGTTGCACAGGTGCAACCACAAACCAGAATAAACAAGCTTCCAAATCACCCGGGAAGCAACAATTAAATAAAAAACAAATATATTGTTGAAAACAATATAACAATATGCATACTGACAAATATGGTTGATTAACCATATAACAATATAACTATTTAAAATTAATTAAATAATTAACCTATGCATAATTAAATAATAGGATAATAAAATTTATCCTAACATTCCCCCCCTTAATTGTGCATTGTCTGAAGAGATGAGGAGAGAAATGCTCTGAACAACTCGAACTTGTCACGTGCAAGTGACTTTGTGAAAATATCGCTCGTTGTTCAAATTTGTTGGACAAAGCGAAATTTGGATGTTGTGCTTCAACACATGTTCGCGTATGAAATGAACCTGAACTTCAATGTGCTTTGTTCTCTCGTGAAAAACTAGATTGCGAACAAGTTTGAGAACACCTTCATTGTCTACATACATGGTAGTCGGTTTGTCCTGTGGTATTCCAAGTCCTTCCAGTATGCGACGTAGCCAAATCGCTTCATGCATGACCTTCTCTGCAGAATGATACTCGGCTGTGGAACAGCGAGAAACAAAGTGTTGTTTCTTACTTCCCCATGATATTGGTCCAGATCCCATAAAGAATACAAATCCAGAAGTGGATTTTCTATCATCAATGTTACCTGCATGATCTGAATCCGAATATCCAGTCAAGAAGAAGTTTTCATTCTTCTTGTATTCTAGACCAAGATCCACTGATCCTTTGAGATATCTCAAAATGCGCTTTGCTGCTTTCAATGACAAATTTTGGGTTCTGCATGAACTGGATAGATAGCTCACTGCAAAGCTGATATACGGTCTAGTGTAGGTCGGGTAAATGAGACTCCCAATCAGTTTGCCAATAGAGAGTGGCACTTACCTCGGGGGATGGATCTCGAATGAGATAAGCGTAATCTTCTCCATAGGTGTACCAATTGGTGTGCAATCCATCATCCTAAACTTCTCGAGCGTTGTCTTCGTATATTTCATCCGAGAAACAAAGATGTGATTCTCTTTCTTCCATACTTCAGTCGAAGACAGGTAGTGCATAAGCCGAGATCTGTCATGTCGAATGATCGCTTAAGATCTTTCTTTGTTTCATCAATCATCTTCACTGAACTGCCAGTGATGACTAGATCATCGACATAAACTACAACAATCACCATCTCCCCCCCTTGCTTTTTGAGGTAGAGATTGGGATCGTATGGAGCGACGAATCCATGTTTGCACGAGATGCTCATCAATCTTGATGTACCATGCCCGGGGTGCCTGTTTGAGGCCATACAGAGATTTCCTGAGTCTGCATACCTTTTCTTCTTGACCAGGTACAACATATCCCTCAGGTTGAGTCATGTAGACTTCTTCTTGTAAATCTCCATTCAGGAAGGCACTTTTTACGTCCATCTGATGGACTTTCCAACCAAACTAAGCAGCTAGAGAAAAGATCATCCTGATCATTTTGATCTTAGTTGTGGGAGCAAATGTCTCCTCATAGTCAATGCCTTCTTTCTGTGCATACCCCTTTGCTACAAGTCTTGCTTTGCACTTGTCCACTGTCCCATCTGCTTTGTACTTAGTTTTGAATATCCATCTACAACCAATGGGTTTCTTCCTTGGTGGAAGATCGACAAGCTGCCAAGTGTTATTCTTCATCACTGATTGATATTCAGAATCCATGGCATCTTTCCAAGCTTTTGACTGTAGGGCTTCCTGGACTGTAGATGGCTCGTCTGTTTCAATAACTCTACTCATCAAAGAAAAGTTAACTTCTTCTCTTGCTTTACTCATGAGTCCGTGGTCCAGGGGTGGATGTATCCGGTGGAGCATCCAATCTTGCATCTCGTAATGTGCTTGTACACCATTTAGGCATACGTTGAGCTGTTCCCATGGGTTGTGGTTCTATCTGATCAACACCATCATCCCCATCATCACTTTCATATTCTGAGGGAACATTAGCTTCAATTTTTACAACTGGTGAAAAATCTACATCTTGCGAGTCCGGAGGAGGAGTCTCTGCTTCCTTCTTCTCGAAAAACTCAACATCTCTACTTGTGTAGACTTTTCTGGTCTTAGGATCCATCAGTCTGTACCCAAGAGTCTCTTCACTGTATCCAATGAAGATGAGATTTTGTGACTTCATGTCCAATTTCTTTCTATTCTGTTTGGGTATGTGCATGCTGGCTTTGCACCCGAATACTCTGAGGTGTGTAATGGATGGTTTCCTCTTTGACCATGCTTCTTGTGGTGTAATTCCATTAAGAGCGATTGTGGGCGCTCTGTTTAACAAATACATTGCTATTTTTTTCATACGCCCAAAATGTCTTTGCAAGTTCGAGAATCATCGATCATGCATCACACCATTTCCATGATAGTACGATTTCTTCTCTTGACAACACCATTTTCTGTTGTGGTGTGTGTGGAGGAGGAATTTGTCGATGAATCCCGTGAGTTTGTAGATAGTCTCTAAACTCATCACTGGTGAATTCCCCCCCTCGATCTGAGCGGAGAGTTCTGATGTGATGACCAGTTTCTTTCTCAACTGCCACTTTGAACTTTTTGAACATTTCAAAGGCTTCACTTTTCTTGCGAAGACAAAAAATCCACATTTTTCGTGAATAGTCATCAACACAGAGCATGAAGTACTGGAACCCTGAATGACTTGGCTACATTGGACCGCATAGATCAGTATGAACCAGGTCAAGTTTACCATGAGCTCGAAAAGTACTCATTTGGAATGAAACTCTGTGTTGTTTTCTGCTAAGCAATGAGGACACTTATGTATCCTTACGAAGAGATGGTAGCCCATGTACCATATTACACCGGCGAAGTGTTTGAGATATTTGAAACTTACATGACCAAATCTCCGATGCCACAACTGAGTTGAGGTGGAGTTTTTAGCCACGAGTGCTTGATCATTTTTGTGAATGAAATCAAGTTGAAACATTCGTCCCACATTTGAGGCTTTTGCAATTATTTTCGAGCCTCTGGATTTATCTCGAATCAAACACATTTTCTTGCCGGATTGACTATCAAAGTCAATTTTCAGGTTGTGATCTAGGAGTTGACTGACCAGAAAGAAGGTTCTTTGTCAACCCAGGGACATATAGAACATCGATAGTTTGCATTTGCGTGAACCAAGGGTAGAGAAATGTTTCCAATCCCCAGAATCGTATATGAAGAATCATCTCCCAACGAAACATGATTTTTGATGGTGTGTCCTCTTTGAAATAAACCAATCTCTATGGCTGGTCATGTGTCGAGTGGCTCCCGAATCAACATACCAGACGTCACTAGATGACGTGGATGGTTCACTTGATCGAAGCGATGAACAAGAAGTCTTCATTGTCTGATGATCTTGTTGCTCGCAATATTACCTTCTTTGGTGTGGTCTTCTTTTCCAGTTCCCCTTTTCGCCCGTGATAATTGTTTGAATGTCCCTTGTAAGTTTGTTGTTGTTGTGGTCCAAAATTACTTGATGAACCTTTCTTATATGTGTTAAACCGACATTCTTGCAAGTCATGTCCTCTTTTGCAAATGGGACATCGCTTCTTACGTTGATTGTCCCCATGATCCGATTTTGATGTGGGGACTTTGATAGGATTTAGGTTTACCTTTACCTTTTCCTTTCCATTTTTGATGTGAAGACAGGTGCTGCTCCTCTTCATCATCCTTGTTGTACATTGCTTCCTCTTGTTGCGGTAGGTTTACTAACTTTTCAAAACTAATTGTCGTATCTGACAAGTTTAGAGTTGTGACAAAAATTCGGTAAGAAGAAGGGAGAACTCTCAGAACAATGGGAACGAGAGACTCATCTTTGACCTCTTCTCCTAGGGCTAGAAGGAAGCCCTCAACTCTGCAACTCTTCTTAGGAAGGCTTTAATTTTCTCATTCTGTTTGAATTTCAATGTATGTAACTGACTCTACAAATTGAGTATGACATTCTTGTTCTTGGCCTCATATATTGTGCTCAGCTTATCCCAAGCTTCTTTTGCTGATGTGGCATCTCGAATGTGGACTTGCACATTGTCGGATACTCCAAACAAGATGATGAGTTTTGCTTTCTGATCTGCTTTATCAAATTGTCGTTGTTGTGTTGCATCCGTTGGTGATCTGGTTAGAGTACCAGTCACAACAGGCCCGATTTCTTCAAACTCAAGTTGTGTTTTTATTTTTGTCTTCCAAGCAGCATAGTTGCTTCCTCTGAGCAATTGTGAATCTGGAAGAAAAAATTTGAGGGCATTGGTGCCCATTTTGCAGAGATCACTGATAGGGTTTGGCTCTTATCACTCCAGGTATAAGGTCTCCCAATCTATATACCATCAGTCCGATATACCAAACCTTTCTATATACGCGCCCTTCCGATATACCCGTCGGTACGTGGAAGAAGCTCGCCCTTTCTATATACCCGGCGGTACGTGAAAGAATTTGATACGTGGTACCAAGACAGTACTGATGGGGTCTGTGCGATTATTGACACCGGCTCAAAGAAATATCCTCATACGCGCGTAACTTCGCTATATACTCGGATAATTTCTCAGTCTGGATTTATGTCTTGCAATCGTTCACAGACGGATGGGATGGTTCATAGTGTGTGCACTGTGACCTTATTACTCCCCGTCGATTTATAGGGACGATGCCCAGATGACGTTGTTGCAGCTATATTAGGCGTTAAGTGCAGTAGTAGTCGTGACGGCTTTACCCGTAAGTGCTTCCCTGCAGGCCTTTGTATATACCGAGCAATGTGAATGAGATCTAGGATCTCGTGAGTGTTCTGAGAACCAATTTTACTTTTTTTTATTACAATTACGCGGTTTCGAAAGCGTTACAAAGTTTTGCGATTGACTATGGGAACTGCAAATTAGTACAATATGCGATACAATTTTGAATAACGAGCAAAAAATTTCAGTTTTGGGGTCCTGGTGACCTCCTGAGCCCTAAATGCTAAAAATTGCAAAAAAATAGCTGAAAATGCAATTTTTAGGTGGGTCTCCTTTTGCAAAAAATGTCTGGAATGAGAAAACAGACCAAATAGGAGAAATTTTTTTACCCTAAGTTAGGGATTTCTCCGCTAAATTTAGTTAGTCGTAACTAAATTCAAAAAAGCCTGCTAAATTTAGCAGTTCCGCCAAAAAATCCGCCAGATGCAAAAGGAGAGTTTTTGAGTGTTTTTGGTGGGATTTGATCCTCAAACCTCTCACTCCTAAGGCACATGCACTAACCAACTTGCCCACTTGGGGCGCTTGGACTATGAAAGGAAGAAATTTGTATTTATTGACAAGTAAATGGACTTACCTCTTGGAAAATGAATGCCACGTGGCGCATGCTGGTGAAGAGGCGTTTTTAGGGTTGTAATTGCCCAAAACCGGATCTGAAGCTTTATTTTGCTTGCTCAGGCCGCATTTTCTCCTTCCCACGCATTGATCAGGCCGTATTTTTGTTGTATTTTCTTCCAGGCGCGTTTTTGTTTGTGGGGCGCATTTTTAACCTTCCTTGGCCGTGTTTCTTCCTGCCTGGCCACGTTTTTTGATGAATGTGCTTCTTGTTTGCTTGCTGTTTGTTTGTACAGGTCGGTGGAGACAAAAATGGCACGTTTTTCCTTGCTTGGGCGCGTATTTAAGCTTTGCACACACTGTATTGCATGTACAGGCCGCGCATCTTAGTTGGGTCACTGTTTTTTATTGCCTGGGCCGCATTTTTTGTGTTTATTTGCTTGCACAGGCCGTGGGGGACAGCAAAGGGCGCATATGCTCACGTGAAACATTTTTTTTCTCCTCATGTACGGAGTTCTTTGGAGGCGCGGGCAAGGGAGAATGGCCCTTTTTGCTAAAAAAAAACATTTTTATCTCCTTCCACTGTATATTTTCCAGCTTGGGCGCCTCCTTTTTTATTTTCTTTGCTCTGTTTGATGCTTGATCACTGTAGGTACATATACAGACCTCCAAAACAAGCAAAACAACCTCCACATACAGTAGATAAAAAACCTTTATTGGAAAAAAAAATATTATTTCCAATACCTGTAGCTAATTTTGCCTGGTGCTGAGTGCACCAGTCAAAAAAAAATTTGCCTTCCAAGTACCTGGAAGGAACAGGCGGATGTGGGGGAGGCAGGGATGGGGCTGGGAGTTTGCACGAGGCTGCACAGGCTCTCAAATGCTGCAAACACGTCTCCAATCTCTCTCTCTCTGCTGCTCTCTCTTCCACACCTTCACAGGGCCAGAATTTTGCTCTGGTACCAAATGTTGATTGAGAAACAGGGACGGAAGCCTGTGTAGATTTTATTGATCTCAATCAGTAAAAAATTACAGAGGATGGGCTGCAATATTTATAGATATTGCATAGCCAAATACATCCGGGAAAATGAGTTGCACAGGTGCAACCACAAACCAGAATAAACAAGCTTCCAAATCACCCGGGAAGCAACAATTAAATAAAAAACAAATATATTGTTGAAAACAATATAACAATATGCATACTGACAAATATGGTTGATTAACCATATAACAATATAACTATTTAAAATTAATTAAATAATTAACCTATGCATAATTAAATAATAGGATAATAAAATTTATCCTAATGAGATCTTGTCCTCAAAGAGAATCAACATGTAACCAAACTAGAAAAGAGCAAACGTGGAAAATTTGCTCCTAATTGGATTAGGCCTTACATTATCACTCACACTTACGGATCGGGAACTTACCGTTTAGCTTCATAATGGTAAACTGAGCACGAACCCCTTAATGCCTTGCATCTTCGGCCATTCTCTTGTTGAATTTAGTGTTATATCACTTCTTATCTACCTTGCGATCATCCCTTTAGCTCATTTACCACCTCATACACTTTGTTTCATGCATCTCAAAATTGAATCAAGCTCACGTGGTTTGGTCATCACCTCCTCTTAAAGATGCCTTCCCCTTTTAGTCCGGGCCATGACTTAAAAGTATCAAAATAACATATTCTCAATTATACACTTATGGGATATTCTTGAGTCAAACTTCCTACAAAACTAGATGCTTCATGCCAAACGGACATCTAGACCTCTAAGTTATACATAGACTGCTCCCTCGAAGGACAACTATGTGCAAAGCCACATCTGCTACTATAAATAGACTACTCCCTTGAAGGACAACTATACAAAGTCAGCCTTTATCAGAAGCTTCTCGCATTGATCAGCTTCGTGAAGACCTCAAGAACAACAAAATACATATCCCATGTAGACTTCCGCATCGATCAATCTATATCCAGAAAAAAATAAAAAATAAAAAATAAATAAAAAATAGAAGTAGTATTCAAAAGCACTTTTGAGTCATGGACTTGTCTATTTAGGTTTGGTTTTCTTTTGTCAGCATAATCACCTTATAACAAATTCTCTACGCCCCAGCTCTACCAGCCACCTCACCTCACCATTCGTCAAAGCAACAAAACTCAAGGGACGTGACGTATATCCGATATATTATGATTATACAACTCTTTTCACTTATCGACTTCGCGCATATGCAAGGTGCACGGGGATTCAAGCTCATCCTACGTTAATATGTGAGTCTGTTTAGCTCTTTTCAACTATGGGACACTTTTGCCTCTTTTACTCGAATCTAGGATTATGTGTTGACCTTAATTAGGACATATTTCCCTACTACTTGGGTAAGCAAACTTTCGCTTCACCTATACCTACACCAACAACGTCAATCCCTTACCTACACCAACAACATTACCGTACCAATATCAATATTTTTACCAACCGACAAATTGCCTAACCATAACCACATTGCACGAATTCACCTCTCCCGGTCCTAAGGGAGAACTACATCGATCCGAGGCCCCTCCTTGCTTTGTGTGCAATGGGCTATGTAAGGCAACACTTAGGAGACATGGGGTCTCCGTAGGTTGGCTCGACCATCCCCTACCATAACCTATCATGTGTTGTGTTTTCCTTAAAAATATAAATATATTTTCACGTATTTATATTGATAACACTCACCAATCGGCCCGACCCAAGGCCACAACCAACCAATCGGTCTGACCCAAGGCCTTAACTTACCAATCGGCCCAACCCAAGGCTACAACCAACTAATCGGCCCGACCCAAGGCCGCAACAACTCAATTGGCCCGACCCAAGGCTACAATAAACCAATTGGCCCGACCCAAGGCCGTAACCAACCAATCGTCTCGACCCAAGGCTGCAACAACCCAATCGGCTCGACCTAAGGCCGCACCTAACCAATCGGCCCGACCCAAGGCCGTAACCAACCACTCGGCCCGACCCAAGGCTGCAACTAACCAATCGGCCCAACCCACGGCCACACCAATTCAGTACCTCAACCAAAGCCTACAAATTACAATTCTATCCACCCATAATGTAGTTGTTTGTTTAATCAAGCTCACCTATTTGTGTTTTAGCATGATTAGGATACTTGAATTGATCAGCCAACCAACTTTGCCTAGACCAAGACGGTGACATTTATCTCAACCAAACCAACCATTTGCATGCTGCTGGACATGCCTAAACGTTCTGTACCTTACCCATTATATCCCCTGGAGCTACTTCCTATGCCTTGGATACTAGGATTATATCACCCTTGATTGGATAAACTATCGACCTTTTCCTATGAATTGCTTGTTTGCTCTTCAAATCATGTATCCTAGTCGCACTACTACATTTCAACGTGCATCGCTTCCTTGAACTTACCCCACCATCTTACCATCAGCTCAACACCATTCTCCCTTTATCAACCCTATCCACGATTTCACGTCGCCTCAATCTATGATATATTTGAGGGGATTACCTATACCCTTAAGCGGGGCAATCACTTCTTATTAATTGTCGGTGCTGACTTTACAAGACAAGCTACACGACAACAAGGGCTAATGTAGACACCAAATTTGTGTCTTACTGACACCACGTGCCCCGCATCTCATTTCGCAACCTAACCTCACCACCTAAACCTTGCACAATTATTTATTAATTACCTTATAATTAATAAATCTACATCTCCAAACCTGCCACCTCATTTTGCCACCTCATCATGACTATCCCTAACCCTAAACTAACCTAATTAAGACCTATAACTTGGTCTACATCGACACCCATGACTAATTACTCCTCACCCACACCAAAACCAACCTAACAATGACTTGACCAAGCCCACAACTAATCCCTTGGGAGAAAAGGAGGGAAAGTTGGCTATTTTACTAAAAATAGCCCACTTTGACTTAACCGACATCGGTTCCTACTCGACCGCCATCGGTTATGTAACCACCATCGATTTCTGTAAATGGCCTCCCCCAACCAAAAACAAAGGATCGGGAACTCATTTTGGAAAGGATCCGAAAATTCATTTGCAAGAGAGAGACAAGTGAAGAAAAGAGAAGAGGTTGCGAGAGAAGGGCATCGAGCCAAGCCGCAATCGAGCCTTTGGATCTTTCATCACCCCCGTTCAAGCATTGGAAAAGACTGAGGATAGCTTCATCAACTCATTTTCCAATACCAGATCATCCCAACTGAGCCTTACTGTCACTACCACATTCCTTGGACCTGAATCTTCATCAAGAATGAGTAAGTAGTGTCTTGTATGTTTCTAAGCACCATTTCCTAAGTCTTTTGATTGATAGTAATTATAAGCTCACTCCTAGATCTACCACCTGCCAGCACCACCGTACTTAACCTCCATCCATACATCCTTGTATTGCCCAAAAGACAGTTTTATCACTCTCTGAGTCTTCCCCGTCATCTCACTATTCCCCTCAGCCATCCACCAGTCTAAAGAAAAAACCCCACAATCACCCTGCAACCAACCTCTATCCAGAAGTGCCTAGATTACTAACCCTACCGGTGTCAGTTATCCCCTACCGGCAACGGTTCTCTAACCGCGGTCGGTTATCCAGTGACCGGCATTGGTCACTGTGACTTATACCCAAAACCTTCCTCTCACCTATTTGTCTCCTAACAACCTCAGATCCAATCTGGTTTATCCCTATAACTCGAGCTGAACGTATCAATGACCAGTGACCAAACAAACAACGTGACGTTTTATTATTGGTAGTTTAGTCTCTATTGCTTTGTAACAAGGTACCTAAATTGTGATTTCACAATAGCTTCTTTATTATCATTTGTGTTAATTCATATTAAAAAGGGGAACTGACCACCTTCGAAAGGAAGTCTAATATTTCTGGGCCCAAGACAGTTCCCTCATTTATTATCTAACTAAAATCGGTGGTCTTGTATTCTTACTTGCGGCAGTAGTCCTTCCTAGACAAAAAGGAGTTCTTTTGCAATCAATCGATCTCTCTCTACGGTACACGCACACCCTCCTAACACTCGATAGGTATTCCTCCTAGCCCTAACCCTCATCTATTTCTCAAAGGAATGAAAGGATAGAAGCACCTCTATTTTAAGAACAGAAATTTATGGAAGTTGTGCACATTTATAATGGGCACAATCCCATTCTCATAAAAACAAACATTATTTGTTTTGAAGTAATTAATAATTGTATTATAATAGTTGGACTATCCTGGTAGAACCAAGTCTTTGCACTACATACCCCGAGAGGGATCAAGCCTTTTGAAGTTCTCATATATATATATATATATATATATATATATATATCCATTCTCATGTAGTTTTTCTATATAACTATTAGAAGAATAATAAAGATAAATTTAAGTTAAGTTTAATGTAGGAAGTTACCATTCTCATGTATTTTTCTATATATATATATATATATCCATTCTCATGTAGTTTTTCTATATAACTATTAGAAGAAGAATAAAGATAAATTTAAGTTAAGTTTAATGTAGGAAGTTACCATTCTCATGTATTTTTTTATATAACTATATTTCACTTGATTCTTAGATGTTTCTTTGAAGTGATGAAACATATAGGGTAATGGGCGTAGGAAGAATACTGTTGAAATTGCAGTTGATAGGTTGTTACACGCGTATGACTTTTGAATCCACACTGATCGTGAGAGATTCCTTTTGGCTAGGAGGAACTACGAAATGGAACACAAGACCACCGAGAAAGAGTTAAACAATATATGCGGTGGACTTCTTAACGTGTGCTAGATCCAGGAAGTGTGATACTTCCAGATGGTTGTCAATCCACTTTGTTTAAAAAAAATTAAATACTAGTAATAAAGTAAATCTTATTGTAATTAAAATGATTTAGGTATCTCATTCAAAAAACAATAAGAAATATCTAATCTAATCTAATAGGCAAGGTTAAGATAAGATCGAAGGTTAAGTAAGCTTGTTTCTAGGTCTCTTTAGGTCGAGAGAGGTTTTAAGCGGGTCAAAGGTGATTAAGGGTGATGTGAGAATAGGTGGGTAGGTTCTTTGTTGCAGGTTGTATTGGTAAACACAGAGACCGATGCCGGTTAAGGGTGACTGATGCGGTTGGGGAGAACCAAAGTCTTGGTTCTTGTGGAAAAGCTGGGAATGCCACAAAATGAGCTTTAGATCTCCCTTATGATTGCACAAAGGACTAGGCTGGTCGGGGTGAGGTATTAAGGGGATTGGATGGGATTTGATGAGGGTTTAATAGGTATCTAGAGGGGTGAGTATTAAAGGAGGTCAATGGGTGGCTAGGAGAACAAGCGATGAAGATATAATGATTAAATGCATGAACCGAGAAGAATATAATGTTATACTTACTTGGAACCTGGTTACGGATGCATGTGAGTGATGAATGAAGGTGCTTGATAAGAGGTTGAATGCTATGGAGGATCACCAAACATTGGAAAGCTCCTATAAGGGATGCATGTGCATTCCTTTTTGCTTGGTTGGATCGAATCTGTCTTTGGGTGGTTCTTTGGATGAATCTTTGGATGTTTGTGCAAGAGAAAATGCTTGATGTCCTTCCTTTCATGCATGTTCTCACGAAAACTTGTTCTCAAAATATGTTTTATCTCTCAGAATCCACCAACCTTTTGCCAACCTCGAAAATAAGGTTGTTTTGGGGATTAAAAGGTGAGCGACGGTAGTTCCGGATTAACCGGCGGTGGTTAAGGGTAACCGGCATTGGTTAGGGTGGGATTTTCTAGGTTTACTAAACTAGGAAGATCCCCTTGATTTTCTAGGATCTCGTGTCATTCTCTCGCGGATTATCTGGAAGCTTATTTTAAGCATGTGAGAATGTGGTTAGAGGGAATTTAGGCATTGATTTTTAGGGTTTGGGTAAGTCTTAGTTAGTTATGGCAACTTACTAAGAATAGGTCTTAGGGTGAGGTGGCTTGATGAGGTGTCTAGGTGAGGTGGATATGTGGGAATTATCTAAATTAGGATATTTAAATAATAAATATGGTGAGGATAATGAATTAATTTAATTTAAATAATTAAATTAATATTATAGTGAGGTGAAGGGGGCCATGGCTAGGTGGATGTGTTCAAGGTGTTTATTTATCGAGGGACCAAAGGGGAGTGTGACCTAATTTTGGTGTCTACATTTTTCCCCTTTTTGTTGCGTAGCTTGTATTGGTAAGTGACACTGAAAAAAATAAGATGTGGCTGCCCCATGTGTGGGTGGAGGTGATCCCCTCAAACTAGGAACTGATGAGGCAGAAGGAAGAAGCGATGAGTGGTTTGATAAAAGGTAAATGTGATGAAAAGGAAGGTGGGTAACAGGGAAAAAGGAGCAAGGTCTACTCGAGTAATCTAGGTAATGGGTCAGGGTCAAAAGTAGTAACAGTTAAACACACGCACATGTATAAACTGCACCACACTACCAGGTTGAAGAGTAGGCAAACTCTACATTGTCTAAGGTCAATAGGTTTATCCAAACAAGGTTGAAGTGATTTGGTATCCAAGGTATAGGATATGGTCAGGAAACACAACACAGGTCAGGTGTAGGAACGTTTAGGTGTGTTATGGTACACCAAAGTTAAGGTCAAGATAAACGGTCATGGAAAGAGGAAAGGTAAGGTCATTAGGTCAATCAAAATATGTAACAATGTTGTAAGGTATAGTGAACACATGGGGTCAAAGGTCACTAGCGATGTTCCAAGTCCAAGTATCTAGGTCACGGCATGGGTAGGGCCAAGGTATGGGTAAAATAATGAGTCCCCAAAGGAGGATAAGATTAGGTAGTAAATAATGAGGTCAGGAGGGTGAGGTAAATGGTTTTAGGTAAAGGTGGGGTGGGGTAAATGATCAGGGTAAAGGGTAGGTGTGGAAAAAAGGAGTGATGGGTAGGGTAATAGGGTAAAATTTAGGGCAATGTGCAAGAGAGGGTGACCAATTCCAGTCAAGGGTAATCGACGTCGGTAGTGTGGAACTGATCACGGTAAGGTAGGGCACGCGATCGATCTTTGGTGAAGTAAAGCGGCATTAGTTAGGTCGGGTTTGTTATAAAAACAAAAAATCTGTGTTTTTTGTTATTCATTTGTCTCCTAGCGAATTGAGAAAACAACACAAAAGAGAGAGAAAAGGGAAAAAGTGTCTAGACGGAATGGAGGGTTGAGTTGGCGATCGAATCTTTGGGTGATTGGTTGGTGCGAGGAGGGTCCACAGGATCGGTGGGTGTGATTTGATTGGGTGGAGCATGAGGGTAGCGATTTGGTGATGGTAGAGGTCGAGAGAGGGATCGGGTGGGCCACCGGTGTAGCGGCCAGACGTGCCACCATGATGACGATAACATGATGAGGTAAGCATCCAACTCTTGTTTTATTTTGTGAGATAGAGTAGGTGATTTGTCAAATTGGGTTTTTATTTTATATTTTATTGTATATGAGACCAGCCTACATGTCGACGATTTGTTTGAGATAGACATGATGGGATATCCATGTATATTGTATTGAGACACACATATTTATTTGTATGATGAGATACATGAGATGCTTGATTTTGTCGGTGTTTTATGAGACTTTTAATTTTTTGTTGTGATATGGATGAAAACTAGGTGAGTTAGGCATGATGGAGTCAGGTTGGTTTAGGCATGGATTGAGTCAGGTTAGTTTAGGCATGGATTGAGTCAGGTCTTAGGCATGGTTGAGTCAGGTTTGTGGTCTAGGCATGATTGATTTTAAATTGGTTGGGGTTGTGATTCATTAATTTATATAATGAATGATAATATGGGATATTTTTAAGATGCTTTATAATATATGGATGATGATGGTAGTCATAATAAATGTATGTTGTGGTGATGATAAAAATGTTAAGCAACTTGTTATTTGTTTGGTTTAATTTTCAAGTTTTAGATATAAAAAGGAAACTAAGTAGGGTAGAATGTAATTTGAGGAAAATGAAAGATGAATTGGTTAGGGTAGAGAGTGGACCGAGCTAACCTCCAGGGCTCCATGCCCTCGGATTTTTGCCTAGATATTCTGACGAAAAGGGACCTCAAGCCGAAGTAGTTCTCCCATGAGCTAGGGAAGAATATGAAGATATAGGAAAATCAGTTGGTAGGTTTTAGGCATGATTTAGGTTTAGGTCTGATTAGGTGTGGGTGGGTTATAGGAAAATTGGTATAGGTGATGTTGATTGTGGAAAAATAAGAAGATTACCCCAAAGGTAAGTGTCGAGGACCAAGTCCTATATAAGGTAATCAAAATGTAAATAAAGATGGTTAAAAGATAAGAGGGGGAAATAAAGCCACCTGATTGGTTAGGATCAGACTGAGTAGGTCATACCTTAGAGAAGGTGATGAACGTAAGACCCTAAAGACATTGCATGATTGATTATTCTAAAGGTGAAAAGGGGTCACATGATCACCAAATGTCATGGTTCTAAGAGGTCCCTTGAGGCAGTAGGAAAATGGGGGTGAAAATGGTGAGAGGGGTGAAAGGTGGGTAATTTTATATGATATGAGGTGGCATGCTCTTTGGGCAAGAGATTTGAGGTCATAATGGGCAAGTCCATGACTAAAAAGTTGTCTATTTTGACTTGTATTTGAGATAGACTGATCGATGCGGGAAGTCTATATGGGATGAGGAAATGAACTCCTTGAGGTCTTCATGAAGCTGATCGATGCGGGAAGCTTCAGTTTCTCTCATTTTTGAAAGAGCTTTACATAGTTGTCCTTTGAGGGAGCAGTCTATTTATAGCAGTGATTACAGAGAGGAAGATGTCCTTTTGAGGGAGTCATATTTTTATTAGAAGTTTGAATCAAGGAGTTGGGTCCCATGTGAGGGATTTGAAGTCATGGACAAGACCAATGTGAGGAAAAGGATTCTTGTTCAAAAATTAGGGTGAAATGACCATGGGATCTCATCTAAAAATAGAAAAAAGTATCCATTAGAATCATGCTATGTACAATGCCATGTTACACATATTCAAGCAAAGATAACAAGTGATGGGTACGTACATGATTCTTGTTTAATCATTGGTGAGGTGTAAGAAGTGGAGAGCGCTCAAGAGATGAGCTTGGAAGGAGGTAAAAAGTGATGTAGGACTAAAAGTCAACAATAGAACAATTCAAGATGTAAGCCATTAAAGGGCTTATGTTTAGGTTTACCATCAAGGAAGATAAGCGATAAGCACCATCCATAGGTACGAGTCATGATATATGGTCCAAGCCAATTAGGAGAAAATTTTCCCCATTTACTTTTTTCTGCTTTGGTTACATGTTGATTTTCTTTTAGGATAAGGTCACCGACTTGGAAGGTTCGTTCATGGACATGTTTGTTGTAGGCACATTTGATACGTTTTTGGTAAACTTGAAGGTGGTCAAGAGCGTTAAGACAACATTCATCTAATAACTCAAGTTGTGCTAAACGGTCCTAACGAAAGTCATCATCATTGAGCATGTCATGGAGAGAAATGCGGAGTGAGGGAATTTGGACTTCGAGAGGTAGAACAACCTCTGTACCGTAGACCAGAGAAAAAGGTGTGGCAGCAGTGGAAGTACGGATACTAGTGCGGTATGCCCACAGGGAAAAAGGAATGTGCATATGCCAGTCCTTCCTAGTATCATTAACCACTTTCATGAGAAATTTTTAGGGTTTTATTAGTGGATTCGGCTTGGCGTTGGTTTGTGGGTAATAAGGTGATGAGAAACTTAGCTGAATGCCGAAGGCGTCGTAAAGTTTTCACAATGTTTTGTTTTCAAATTATTTTCCATTCTCAATAATGAGGTGATGAGGAACACCAAAGCAACAAATGATGTGATGATTGCTGAAATCACATATTTTATCGGCTTTCGTGGAGATGAGTGGTATGGCCTCAACCCATTTTGTGTAGTATTCGGTAGCGGTGATGATCCATTGATGTCGTTGGGAAGAATGAGGGTTGATCTCTCCGACAAGATCCAAACCCTATTGAGAGAAGGGCCAAAGGTCACGGGTGACCTATAATAATGCATATTTGGGGGTATGACAAAGGTTAGAATGTTGTTGGCATTTTACAAAATGTTTGACGTAGTCGTAACAATCATGGTTAAGGGTTGCAAGATAATAGCCTTGAGCGAAGAATACACTTAGCCACAGTAAGGCCCTTTGAAGTGACCTCCACATATGCCATCATAAACTTCCTTAATTGTATAAGGAATTTCAGAACTCGTGAGGCATCGTAAGAGAATACCATAAAAGCTACACTTATAGAGGAGGCCCCCCATGATGATGTAATGAGATAACTTTTTAAGGAAGGTGCATTGTCCATTAAAGGTGAGATCGGGAGGTAAGATGGAGAGAGAAATATAGTGAATATTGTTTATACCAAAGGTCACTTAGGTCGGGGTAGTGGTTACGATGGACTAAACGTCATGAGGTAAATAAGAAGGTGATTGGAGTCATTATACAATGATAAATATTTTAGATTTTGTGGGTGGAGCAAGTATTTGAGAAGCTAAGTAGGCCATGGTATCTGTAAATTTGTTGGTTGAACACGGGGACGGTTTGGAGGTCATAACAGTCAAAGGTGGTAAAAAGTATGTTGACATGATGTTTATACTTTTGAAGTATCTCATTATGACATTGGTATATACCATTAAATTGGTTTATAACCAATTGAGAATCACCAAATATGTTGATTGATTTGACATCTAGGGTGTAGGTGGCTTGGAGACCTAGTATGAGCACTTCGTATTTGGCAATATTGTTTGTACAATCAAAATCTAGTTTGAAAGAAAAAGGCATGGGTTCACCATTAAGCGGAATGAGGATAACACCAGCCCCACCTCCATGCTGACACTTAGAACCATTAAAGAAGAGTGTCATTTGGTAAGCGGGTTTGTCCAAGGAAAGGGTAGCAATTGACTCATCTAGAAAGTCAAAATTAGAGGGTTGATCCCTGGAAATAGGTGTGTTGGCCAATTGGTTGGCAATAGCTTGGCCCTTGATGGACTTTTGATGAATGAATTCGAGGTTGAGGTCAGCTAAAAGCATAAGCCATCGTGTGGCACACTTGATTTTGATAAGGTTTGGCATACATGAAGTGTAAGGGGTCGGTGTTGGTCACAACATAGGTTTTGTGGTTGAGTAGGTAATGGCAGAGTTTTGTGGCAACAAAAACTAAGACTAAGCAAAGTTTTTGGGATGGGTGTATTGGGTTTCATATTCCAAAAGAGTACGGCTTATGTAATAAACTGCTTGCTCCTTGTGTTGTTCATCATGATGAGCGAGCATGGCTCCCAAGGAGTGATTGATAGATGAGATATATAGGTAGAAAGGTTGATTGTCTTTAGGTGGAATGAGTACGGGTGGTTGGAGAAGGTATTGTTTTAAGGCCTCAAAAGATTTGTGGTAGTCATCATTCCATTTAAAGGATACATCCTTCTTAAGCGAGATGATGAAATAGTTGACACCGATCAAACAATTGTAAAATGAAACGGTGAATAGATTGCAACTTACCTTGCGAGGCTAAAGATTTGTCTAAGATTAGTGGGTGGAGGAATTTTGAGAATGCCTTGACTTTGGAGGGTCAACTTCTATACCACGTAAGGAAACAATAAATCCTAGGAGCTTTCTGAGAGAACCGTGAAGACACACTTCTTTGGTGAAGGAAAATACAATATTTAATGAGGTCGTCAAAAATGGTTTTAAGGATGGCAACGTGCTCGAGTGGTGTTTATATTTGGCAGGACATCATCCACATAATCTTCCAATATACGATGCATGATATCATGAAAGATATAAGTCATAGCTCACCGATATGTGGCACCAACATTTTTAAGGCCAAAAGGCATGAATCGGTAGCGAAGGTTCCCCAAGGGTGTTGAACATGGTTTTGTGTTGATCCTCCGGGGCAAGCAAGATTTGGTTATAACTCAAGAAGCCATCCATGAGTGATAACATCTCGTGACCAGCGGTAAGGTCAACCAGTTGGTTAATGTCGGGTAGAGGGAATTCATCTTTTGGGCAAGAGTGAGGTTGAAGTCACAAAAGTCTATGCAAATGTGGAGTCCCCTGTTGCCTTAGTGATGAGGGACATTATTAGAAATCAATGAGGATAATCAATGGGTAATATGAAGGAAATGAAAAGAAGGCACTAAAGTTATTCTTTGTGACGAGAAGGGCAATGTGAGGGTGGATTTTCCTCAGCTTTTGTTTGATGGGCTTGGCATCAAGAATTATTACGATATTGTGGACCAAGTGAAAGCATGCTTATGATCTTTGAGAAAATAAGTGATGGCTTCCTATTCAGCAACATCTAAAGATTGACCGATCTTTAGGATGTGCGGTCATTCTAAGTATGGATGTTGATATCAATAGTTGATTCATTCAACATGGTTTGCATCTCGAAGGTAACAACCGATGAATATATGAGTCTTACGCACCAAGGTAGATGAGTATAGATTTATCATCTTGACATTAAACGATGTTAATGGAAGGTGTATCGTCATCGATCATTTCGGAGTACATGAAGGGAAGAGAAGAAGGGCCTCACCCTCGTGTTGATAAGTCAAAGGCCGCAAGGAAATGGTGTTTAAGAAAAAAAAAGTTAGGAGGGATAGATTCTGGATCCATTGGCTCCGTCGGCGAAGGTGGCGATGAAGGTGGAGAAGGATTGACATTCTCGATGGGTTCAACACGGGCTTGCTTAGTAGGTGGTTCAGAAAAGCCAATACCACTACGGTTGTTATGTTTGTGGGTGGTACATGGAATGACAGTATGATGGCCTTGTTCGTAAAATCAAAACTAAAACCCTTCCATGCACATCGGTGCAGGAAGGTGTGGGTGAAATGGTGATTGGTGAGAGACTGGAAGTCAGCAGAAAATGGGTGGGTTTGTGATGGTGGTTTGGGTGTGTAGGTGGTAGTATCAAGTCCCCCATAGGTGATACTAGTATGAAGGTGAGGAGGACCATAAAGGAGGTGCTCTCCATGCGGTGATCATAATTAGGATGTTAGTGAAGGCTTCCATACTCTTGTGGAGTAAGGAATGTGTTTACAATATATAAGCGGTACTCCCCAGAGTGAGATGTTAAAAATACCTTCCAAGGGATCGGTGGTTGGTATGTGGGTAGCTGGAATAAATGATGTGTCGGAGGTTGATGCGGAGGTGGAGTTAACGGATTGGGAGGCCGATGGGTCAGCCGTGGAGGTTGTGGAAGTGGTAGGAATGGATGAGGTGTGTGCGATTGATGTAGCAACTATATTGGTAAGTGGAGGTATAGGTGAAGTGGTATTGGTCGTGGAGGTAGATGCCTTAATGGGTATGAGCACGTCATTGGGTCAGTAGAGCATGTTACATGTTTTGAAAGGTGATGGATCAGATGGAATGGTATAGGCGTGTCCTTTATGTTCAAACTTTACACAGAAATGCAAAGTGGAAGGAACACAACCCATGACACAAATCTAGGGTCTACCAAGTAATGGTTATATTGAAATTCCCCCTCCAAGATGTAAAATAGCTTTGGAATAGTGTGGGGGCCCACGCGAACATGGAGGATGATGGTGCCTAGTGTAGAGGTGATAGCGTCATTGAATGAACACAACATGACAGGATGTTTATGCATGTAATTGTTAGGTATGTGCATTTGAGTGAATGCATGGGATGAAATGATATTAATGCTAGCACCCCCATCAATCATTACACGTCGTACACATATATCATCGATGTGGATAGAGATGAAGAGGGTTGGGTCTAGGTCATCGGTTTGGTGCGGTGCGATCTCTTCCTCTGAGAAGCTAAGGGAGGCTATTTGGTGAGTAGGGTGAGGTGTGGATAAAGGTGGAAATTTGGTGAGAGAGGATACATGATGGGGTGTGATAATGAAGGATATGGGTGCGGGTTCATTGGGTAAAAACTCAATAGATTGAAGAACCTCCATGAGATCTTGACAATGAGATTCGAGGTTTGGATGAGGTCATATAGGGACATTTTGAGGGAATATTGGTGAAATTGTTTAAGCATGGTGTGATGTGTGACCCCATTAGAAAGCAGGGTATGTGGGGCCGTGAATAGTAATCTTAGGTGTGGGTGCAGATGGTATGTTGGGTATAGGGTTGGTTAGTTGCCTTTTCCTTACCTTTATCCTTCTGAGCATGGGTAGTAACGTGGATCATGTTGATATGAGGGGAGTTGGAAAATGAATAAGGTGTAGGGTGAGTGGTATAATGACATGATGGACAAAAACCTACCGGGGAGAAAAGCCTTGTGAAGTGATTTGGGCGCAAAAAAATTTAGGTAATGGTGTAGAAAGTTCTCTGATGTGAACCATGTTAATTTCAAATCTTGGAGGTGGAGGTCGTGGTTGTTGAGTGGGCAGTGAGGGAAGGAATATGGGAATGGGTGTCGGTGAAGCAGGGTCCTCATCGAGAAGGTCGTCATCGTCAAAGTTGGCTTCTAGAGGACACAACTGGATAAGGATGGTTTTCAAAGCCTTGCGAGTTCTCCACATCGTGCCCTGGCACATGATGGTAGGCACAAATTTTAGTGTCATCAAACCATTTTGGCTTGGGTTTGAGGGGGTCATAAGTTCGAGTGGTGGTAATGTGATGACAGAAGTCTCAAGGAGGTTGGTTAAAATTTTGGCATAGGACCCGCTAGTGGATCGCAATGGGAAGTGAAAGTGGGTTTGGGTGTAGGTGCGGCTGATTGTTGAGGAATGGTCCTTGCAGGAGGGGGAGTGGGTTGAGCCATGGTTTTGGGTGCTGGAGTGGTCTTGGGTGTTGGTCATGTTTGCTTGGGTAGGGGTATGGTAGATGAATGGGAAGGAGGGTGTATGGTTGTTTTGACTACCTTATTAGAGGGTTCTGATTTTTGTTTTTAGGTTACACCTTCTTGGGTAAAGGTGATATGGGTGTACGAGATCTAGAGGGAAAAGCGAGATGGGGGAAGAGGGTGAGTTAAGGTAGATGATGTGGTTCGAGTAGGGGTGTGAGAGACGAGAGACCGAAGTATAGTGGGTAATGAAGAATTTGATGAGGGTATTGGAGGTATGGGTGGTAAAGATGTTGCAGGTGTAGGTGTAAGTCGTGTCGAGTGCTTGGGTAGGTTAGAGGTTTACAAGGAAGGAGTGGGCTGTTTTGTTTTTGGTTTATTGATTGGTGGAAGTTTCTTAATCGTCTTTGGGAGGTTGAGTTCCTAAAACAAACGAAAAGGGTGAAGGTGATGTAGGTATGATTGGCGTAGCCAGGGTATGAGTTCTATGGGTTTGGTTCTTTTTTTTAGGTGTCATATTAGGTTTGATGTTGACTTTGGAGGATGTAGCTAAATCCAGTTTGATAGGTGGATGAGTAAGGTTGGTGGTTGGGGTGACCCCTAAGGTGGTAATAGGTTTAGTCGAGGAAGATGTTGTAGGTGTGGGTTTGGGTTTAGATGTAGGTTGGGTTATGGGTAAGGGTATGTGTTGAGTTATGATGGATGTCATGGAAAAATTTGTGATTGAGGTGGTTGTGCTTGGTTCGATTGGTTGAAATATTTTTGGGTAGATAGTGGAAGTATCAACAAGTGACATTTGCATCTGTGTTGAGACTGGAAGCAAAAGACACCCCCACAATAAGGCTCTATCCACATAATCTAAGTGATTGGCCAAGCATGAGAATGACATGTCTATAGGTGAAGTTGATGAGGACCTAATGGATATTCCCATAAAATGTGTCTTAGAGACAGGAATTTGCTAGCTTCGGCTTCCATGGGTAAGAGAGCTGAAAGTAGGTCTGCATGGGATCTTGGGTAGCTGATGGAGAATGTTCACCTAGAGGCAAAGGTATCTCTACTAGATCTTTGATAGGTGGAGGAGAAAATGGGTGCTCCTCTGTAGGTGGAGGAGATGATGGGTGCTCCTCTGTGGGTGGAGGAGATAAAAAAACATCCTCTATGGACTGAAGAAGTATTGTGAATGACGGTTCCCTAGGTGGAGAAGTCAAAGGTGAAATGGTCTCGATATTAGTGAAAGGCTCCTCCACAGGTGAGGAAGGAGGTGAAAGGTGTTCCTCTATGGGTGGAGGAATAGGTGAGGTGGGTTCCAATGCAGAAGGAGGATTTCAAGCTAGAATTTCCTCTATGGAAGGAATATGGGGTAATTGGGAAGCAACGGGTGCATCACTAAAAATAGCGTGGACCTTGCGGGTATGGCTATCATGAGTTGAGGTCTCACCGGTTTGATCAGATGAAGGGGCATGATTGGGAAAGGGTTTCTTAAAGATATGTAGGTTTTGATTGGTAGGTGTGTTAGGATTATCCATGGTTAACTCACCTTTCTCAAGCATTTCTTGGACAATATTTTTGAAAGTGATGTAATTTCCATCACTATGACCCTTTACTCGATGATAGTTACAGAAGTCATGTTCTTTATACCATGTGGGCATGGGGTGAGTAGGGTCAAAACTAGTGTGTGGTTTTATAGGCGGAAGGGTGATGGCCCTAGCTTTGATGAGCTTTTCTAAGACAGAAGAGTAAGGCTCCCAATTGGGGTGTATTTCCACTTGTTCTTGTCCGAATTGAAAAGTATGGACAAGTGAGAGATTAGATGAGAGGGTAGCACGATTTGATAGATGAGACATATTAGCATCGAGTACCACTTTGTGTTAGTGGTGTCCTTAGTATTTGAATAATTGCTCTATGGTTTGGAAGAAGAAGAGGTATCATTCGACTTGAATGCCAAATTCTTATTGCGTAATTATATTTTCTTCTTTTCGATGGCCCGAATCTCGACTTTCATGCCATGGTGAATGCTTCATCAAATGTTTGGAAAGTTTGAACTGTAGGGTTGGTGAGATGTGTTTAGCATAAGCCCACGTGAAGATCTTGATGAGTTCAGTTTGTGGTAGTTGTAATGTGAGTTGATTAATCAGGCTATGCTAGCGAGCAATGAAATCTGTGATAGATTCATCATCATCTTGCGCGTGTGGAGTATAGGTCAGCCATGGTAACTTTATTAATGATATTGATGGAGAAGTGATCCAAGAAGGCTTGGGCTACCTAATTAAATGAAAATATAGAGTGTCTAGGTAGCCCACTATATCAATCTAACACAGTCCAGTCAAAGACATGGGAAAGGTCTTCAAGAGCAAAGCATCATCGTGAGCAATTAGGTAGCACCCATGTTTGAAAGATCATAAATACTTGTTGCGGGTCTTCCTTGCTATTGAAATTATTGAATTTAGGCATCTCCCAATACATGGGATATGGATGGATAGGAATGGATGGGTGGATAGGCTCATTACAAATCTCATTGTAGGTGAGAGTGTTGCGAGAGCCAGAGACCGATGCCTCCAATGTCTGCATCTTGTCCATCATTAATTTGATTAGGTCGTTGGTAGGTTGTGATGGTTGGGTGCCTCCTGTAGCGTAAGAGGGTTGGTGTTGGGCATATGATGAGGGTGGCATTCTAGTATATGGTGGTGCCATGTAGGTGGATTGAGAAGAAGGTAGTGAAATAGGGGAGTGCATTGCAGGAATGAATAACGGATGAAACATGAGGTCTTGGTAAAGTACGTATATGGAGGTGGAAGGGTTGTGGTGACCCAAGTGGCAATGGGGGCCAATGATTGGGGAATAGAAAGGACCATGTTTTGAAAGGGGGTAGGGGTCACCGACACGGGAGGTGGTTGTGTAGCTACGGGTATATGTGAGACAATAGGGGCAGATAAGGTTATGTTTTGGGTGGTTGTCGAAGGTATGGTGGATGTGGTGGGTGCACAGATGTGCAGAACATCTGCGGTCATGGTGGGTATAGGACCTAGCTGTGAAATGACTAGGGGTGTAGGCAATATGGATCCCGAGATGGGGTTGACGCAAGAGTGGGAGAGAGAGTTGAGGGGAAGCAGGAAAAACTATTTGTAGACATTTAGAAATGAATCAGACACAATTTTTCCCAAAATCAACACAGATTAGCTCAAATTGGATTAAACTCATCAGCAGGGGAAAGTTTCTAGAACAATCTCAAAGCTTGTCAATGGTTGTACACTTGCAACCACCTTGACATGATCAAATTTAACACAAAAGAAATAAATAGGTTCCTCAGATGGCTTCTCAGAAAGATAGGCTCTGTCAAAATTTTCTCTTAGGAAGCCCGACTCACGAGATCTAACACTCCAACCCTTTGCACGACAAGTTCATGCAATTTATAACATTTTTACAACATGAGTTTCCCCAAAAAACAAAAACATTCAAAGCACCATCGATTGTTGGGATTTTCATCGTGACCCCAAAATTAGATTTGCAAAAAAATTGTTAGGTGCTCGGAGGGAAAATATCTTCTAATATTTCAGAAATTCAGTCCTTTGATCGGTAAATCACTCTTCATCTCACGCGCCAACTAATTCTTCCTCCAATCTGTCAAATCTAGTTGATTGAACCTAATAGTTAGATCACATTTTAATGGTAAAAGACGTTTGTAGATATTTCCTACCAAATCAAGATATCAAATTAATTATCCTCTTCATTTGGCATACAGGAGACATCAAGAAATGATAAAAAACCATAAAAATTCACATCCCCAGGAGTTTTGGAGAAAATGGCAAAAAAATAAGATATAGATGCACAATTGCGTCAATTTCCCTTTTAAATTTGGACCGTCCACATGGGAGATCCGAGTCAAAATGGGCTTGGGGCTCTTTTTTACTTTTTACAAATTTTGGAAAAAATGTAAATATTCCCATTTTGCTCTTCCCTCTACCTTGAAAAATGGGATTGACACGTGTCCCAATGTGGGTCCCAGTGGAACCGCAGTTCCTTTTATACTTTAACCATTTTCTTCACAAAAAGAATTTTTTTCAAATTTCCCTCGGAAGCTTGCCTCCTCGCCTTTTGAATTTTCAAACTTCCATGTGTCTTAATGGTGCATCTTGAGATGGTCCCCAAAAGTAGAGACCCCAAACAAGCGTGGGCTCAACATGTGTCTTGGTCTGGCAGAGTCTTTAAAAAGTTGAAATTTCAGTAGAAGGCACCATGTGTCTAGGGTCCGAGGTAGTCTCCTTTGGCTATTGAAAAGTCTGAGCAAAGGGAAGAGTGAGCGGAAGCCTCCAAGTGTCCTCCTAGTGCTTCTTCAAAATAAATCTTGGGGCCGGTCCCTAAACATGTGTGGCCCCTCCACGTGTCGAGGACTTTTAGGAAGTTGCTTGAAAAGTCTAAGTAAGGAAGGCCAACGGAAACATCCACGTGTCTTTATGGCACAACTTTAAGATGGTCCCAAGAACGAAGACTCTAAATGAGCGCGGGCTCACCACATGTCCCAGGCCTTAGAAAATTTCTTTAAATATTTTAAGTACAAAGTGTATCTAGCGGAAGCCTCCACCTGTCCCTCTGTCACATTTGTTAAGGTGGGACCCTGAGGTAGATCTTCAAATGAATGCTAGACCACCACATGTCCATGGCCCGCCAAAATTGTACCATCTGCATAAAAATTTGTCTAAGTCTCAGGCGAAGAAAGCGGAATCCTCCACATGTCATCTCGGTGTAACTCCAATGCCAAACCAAAAGGTGAATTTTCAAACAAGCATCATTCCTCCACGTTGACAAGTTTTGGGTTGAAGCAAGCCATATATTTTTAGAGTTCCTGTTGAGCTGCATCCAACCAAAAAGAGCCATGTTTCCATTGATGCAGAGATTTAAAATTGACGGGAGAAACACACTCGTCAAGCCGTAAAAATGTAGGGAAACCACTGTTTGAGCCCAGAGATGAAATTTTCTTTAAGGACAAAGAATTTGGGAATGTTGTAACATTCAAACATGATCCTCTCGAGCTACATTCAATCATGTTTCCTCATGTACCTAGGGAAAAAATGGCAGGGACAACAACACATGACTGCAGAAAACAGAAGGGAAGGAACAGGCCGAGTTTTACGACCAAGTAACAAACTCCTTCATATGGTCAGAGGAATAAAAAATATTAGGTGTTGAAGAGATCCTTGGCCAAGGAAGGAACTGACCATGGCAATTGAATGGAGGATAGAGCCTTCAAGCACCAAAATTGGGAGACAAAAATGTGATAGAGGCCATGGTGAGAGGATTTTAATTACAAATGGGGCAAGATTAATTTGAGCACCAACAGTTGTTCCCCATTTTGTGATGAAAGGAAAAACAAATGTTATTCTTCACATTGAGAAGAGTTAGAAATATTCATTGTTGTTTTTCATGAAAAGAGAGAGACCAAAAGTGAAAGAATAAACAACAATTAGAGATAGAGGCTTGATCTCCCTTTAAGGGTATGTAGTGCAACACTAGGCTCCTCCAGGATAGTCCAACCAATATGATACAATTATTAACTCTATAAAGGATGTCAAAATATTTTTACACTATAATTATTCTTCTAAAATGGTCCTCCTTCCATGCAAAATGGGGAACTACCCAACAATAAATGTTTGTTTGTTCGAGGATGGAAAAATGCCCATATTTCTAAATAGTCCAATACAATTGACAAAAAATATGGCCAAACCAAAATGTTAGAATGTCTAGAGAATGGGCTAATGTCTATTCTCATTATTATGAGCGGTCCAAGTCTTGTTTTAAAAAAATTACCTTTAATTAATAAATACATGGTGGTAAACAATATATTTGCATGTTGGTCTCGATATGTCATGGTCTTAAACAATATATGTTAATTTCTCCTATATGAAAATGGGCATCTTCCATTTCTAAATAAAATTAATAGAACTATGAGAATGGGCATCTGCCCAAGGGTATGTAGTGCAACACTTGGCGGAGCAAAGATGCCCATTCCTAAAACAAATAATAGAACTACATAAGGCTTGATCCCCCTTGAGGGTATGCAATACAAACAATTGGAGGAGGCGAGAACTTGGCTTAGTCAAGGATAGTCTAGCCAAAACAATACAATTGTATTCAAGATAAAATGAAAAAAATGTTTGTTTGTTTATATGACAGAATGGGAACCTGCCCATTCTTAAACAAAGGTAAAGTAAATTTTATCTCTCCACTAGCATCTTGCATTGTGGAGTTAGATATGATCAAGTCTATAGAAGTGCTAAACTGACAATAATTTTCTTCTATTACTCATATTATAATTGAATGGGCATCTTCCCATTCAATTCATATCAATTTATTCTATTATACATATTAGAAAAATTTCATTGTATGCAAGATAAAATTAGAAAAATGTCTTCTTGTTTGTATGAGAGAACTGAAAACTTCCCATTCTTAAATAAAGACAGAGTAAATAAATTTTATCTCTCCACTAACATCTTGCATTATGGACTAGCTATGAGTAATATAGAAGTACTAAACAAACTAAGTTCAATATTGCAAGTATTAGAATGATTAGAATGAGCATATGAAATTTTAGTTCAACAAGTACTAAACAGACTAAGTTCAATATTGCAAGTATTAGAATGATTAGAATGAGCATATGACATTTTAGTTCAACAATTATTGTATTAGAATGTTTAGAACATGAGCATATGCCCATTCTAATATAGGAATCACAGAGAAAAATAGGCATAAGGAGAACCACATATGGGCATTTGTCTAATCGAATGGACATGACATGAAGATGAAGTGGGTGGTTCCCCATTTGGCAATCAAAGGAAAACCAGATGTTATTCTTCACATTGAGAAGAGTTAGAAATATTCATTTTTGTTTCCCAGAAATTTCCTTGATATTCTTCATGAAAAGAAAAAGATCCCAAAAGTGAAATGATAAAAAAATTAGAGATATAGGATAGATCACCCTTTAATGGTATGTAGTGCACTACTAGGCTCCGCCAGGGATAGTCCAACCAATATGATACAACTATTAACTCTATAAAGGTTGTCAGAATTTTTTTACGCTATTCTTCTTCTAATATGGTCCTCATTCGATGGAAAATGGGGAACCACCCAAAAAACAAATATTTGTTTGTTCAAGGATGTACAAATGCCCATATTTCTAAATAGTCCAATAAAATTGACCAAAAATATGGCCAAAATAAAATGTATAGAGAATGGGTTGATGCTGTTATCATTATTATGAGTGGTCCATGTCTTGTATTAAAAAATTACCTTTAATTAATAAATACACAATCACGGTAAACAATATATTTTCATGTTGGTATCGATATGTCATGGTCTTAAACAATATATGTTAATTTCTCCTATATGATATCAATGGGAAGAGAATGGGCATCTTCCATTTCTAAAAAAATTAATAGAACTACATAATATGAGAATAGGCATCTACCTAAGGGTATGTAGTGCAACATTTGCTGGAGCCATGATGCCCATTCCCTAAAATAAAATAATAGAACTACTTAAGGCTTTATCCCCCTTGAGAGTATGTAGTGCAACACTTGGCTCCTCCAGGGTAGTCTAGCAAAAATGAAATATTCTAACATAAATTTTCTTTCTTCATCATTCATTCTTCAACCACAAGAACTGCTACCATGGAGGAGATGATTCAAGGACAAAACCTGTATTTTGTAACATGCCTCTTGAATCGAAGTTGGAAGAATTTGATCTTCCAAAAGCTATAATGGAGGAACTCCAGAGCCAACAATGTATTGCAAAAATTACCATAATGCAAAAGCAACTTCATTGGATGTTGCGAGTCAATAATGATGAGCTGCATATTATAGAAGAGTTCCATACTCGCCATGAAGGAAGGAAAAGAGAAGGAGGATGTCACCATTTCTTCCACACCATCCACTCAAGAAGGTCCACAAGAAGACTCCATTTTGGAGTTAAATTTTAGAGCTATGGGCACATCCAAAGGATTAGGCTGTGCCCAATCGGGGACTTGGCTTCATTGGAGCCAAAGGAGGAGTTTGGTCAAGCTTACTTCGAGCATGAGGATGAGCTTCAAAGTACCAAGGATCAGCTGCAATATCTCTAAAATCTAAATGCGAGAGCAACTACAAGAGGTATTTGACTTGTCTTTAGTTGACACCTTGCTAATTTGGGTAGAAGACCAGCTTCTTGTTGATTTTCCACTCATCCAACTAGCCATGATCAGCTCCAAATCATTTGCATGGCTGCCCAATTTGAGGAAAGGAAGCTATTTTGCACAATTAGTTGCGGGGTTTGTTTAGCTTACCTTTGCTCTTAGTTAGAGTAGTGTAGGTAGGTTTTCTTTCAGTAGAATAAGTGCTTGTGCACACTTTACATATCCCACTTGGGATATGTATGATTTCCAATTTTGTACATCGTTGTTTGGTGCTGTTTTGGTTGCTCTTGCATAGTTCATTTCAGTGGCTTTTGGTGAAGATCAACTCCAAGTTTCAGTGGGTTTCCAAGTGGCTCAAAGGTCAAAATTTCAAAGTTTAGATCAGAATCAGTTCATCAGGCTTGACTCCATGCCTAATGGATGTTACAAAGGCCACTGATCATTCATCTAGCAGGTGGATGACCCCTCTGAGTCACCAAATTGTTAACCAAAATAAGCTCCCTCTTATTTTGGGTTAACTAGCTTCCTTTTGCATCAGTCAAATTTTACAAATTTCACACACTCAAAAGATTCGAAATGGCTTCATCGGATAGGATTTTTCTTCCCCTTTCCAGAAAGGTAAATAATTCCTCCTAACTCCTTGTACTTTTTGAGTTATGGCTTGGTGGAGTTTGGAGGGAAAATTTTCCAAGGCGGACCCACCGAAAGTTTTTGGCACTTAGCCTTTTCGCTAAATAACTAAGGGAAAATTTTGGCCCAAAATCTTGCAAAGGAAAATATATTTTGGGAGGCTCGAAACTAAGAAAAAGATGCAACGTGTCAAGGCGGAGTGGTGGGGGTGGAATGAATTTAAATTTTTGGCATTTGGTCTAATTGCGCCAAAGGAAAGAATAGAAGCGCATCCCTACCGACCAATGTGAAGGTGGCACGTGTCCGATCCAACGGCGAGGAGTCGGGGTGTTGGAAGGATTTGAAGAAATTTTCCAAAGTGGTTAAATGCACAAAGGTGAAAATTTGAACCGCTTCTCCAAACCAGATCAGAATGTGCCACGTGTCCTCATTAGTAGCGAAGCGGCGGAGCGCATAGAATTTAGGGAAATTTCTCAATTTTGCGAAGGAGGAAAAAGGAAAGGTTGGGCCCATGGATTAACTAGAGGGTACCATGTGTCATCGAAGGAGTGGGGCATGTAGAATAATTAAGAAATTTTCCCAATTTGAAAAAAGAGGGAAAAAGTTGAAATTTTGTCCCACAAACCCAAAATTTGCCCTAATTTCACCATTTTTTCCCTAAATCTTCAAAGGGTCATATCTTTCACACGAGCTCAGTCTCCATGATTTTTATATCAATGGAAAGATGTTGAAGTCCTTTACATGATGGATGGTTAAATTTTTATTTTTGATGGAGATTTGTAGGAGAAAATGGAAAAACATCTCTGGCATGCAAAAAACGTAGATGGTTCCCAACCACCAAAATTAATGAAGCATGGGCATCTTTCTTACTCTGCAAAGCAATGTACTTTGAAGTATGGGATTTTTCATGGAAACCCATCATTTTTAGGCTAAATAAATGGATCTTGTCGATGGTTGGAGTTTCAAATAAAATTTGGTTACGTTTTCTCATTTCTTCATTTCATTCGAGCATTAAAAGTTATTTTTGGCTCATTTTGTAAAATTTATTCATCATTCTTCTCTGCCTCTCCCTTATTTTCTTCCCGGGGTTAAAAATGGAGTTTAAACCTCCTCCCTACTTTGTAATGGCATTTTTCTTCTTACCCGTGAAATGATGATTACATGCAAACTTCTGGAGTAATTAAAAACATGTTTTGTGATGCATTTGTCCATCCTTGCTCATTTTTTGGTTGTTTTCTTCTTTCCTCTCTTCATTGCAGGTATTTATGCATGTTTGGATGTTCATTACAGGTTTTGGAGCTGCGTTCATGGAGTTTTGGAAATTTTTTTGTGTGAAATCTATCTTTGGTCTGTGATGCACTTGTCCATCTTTCCATTGCTCACCTCTCTTTGTTTCCATGGCAGTTTTGATAGATGTTCAACATTTTCCTTCTCTGGTGTATCACCATTTTAGTGTAGGATCTATTTTTCCTTGTTTTATTTCTCTCTTTGTCTCCTTGGAGTTAGATTAGGATTATATTTTCTTGCCTCGCACCTGGAATAACTTGTGGTAGGTAGTTTAGGAAGAGGAACCAACCTTCTCTCGGAGAGATTTCCCTTTTGCAAAGGTCCCACACTTTGGAAAAGCTCAATGTGTGCATTCATACCAATTGACATTGCCGTAGTAGAAAAGCAGATCCAAAGGTCATTTTGGGGGTCTTGTGAATTTGCACTAACAGTTTTGGCATGCCACTGTGGGACACGTGTGGTTGGATATTTCATCTTCTCTTAGTGTCTCAAAGCCAAAAATAACAAATCTTACACTACCAGTGCACCACTAACAGTTTTGGCATGCCCAGTGGGACCCAAGAGGTCTTCCACTTCATTTTTATAGGTTGATGTGTTCATGTGAAAATTTCAGCCTTTGGAGGCACTTTCAAACACATCTCGACAACACCATCGGGTCAAAACCCATCTCAAAAGTTACTGAGACCCTCTTTCCATTCATTTTCATTCATTTTTCATCCATTCTTCCTTCCATCTCTTCCATCTTCTTCCATTCCATGAAGTTGTGCAATCATGACTTCATTTCCATCATGGAATTCACATTTACAACAACAATATATTCCACCTCCAACATGCTTTACAACTCCTTCAAATCAGAATTTTGATCAAATTCAAAACCAGTATGCATATCCATATGAGAAATGCCAAAATTAGTTTGGCTATGAAGCACATCAAGCACAAGGGTATACAGATTGTGAGGGAAGTCAAGAAGAAAATGTATATTTCTTGGAGAAGATCCAAAAGATGGAGATTGGCATGGTGCAATCAAGAGAAAAAACTCAAATTGAGGCTTTCAAAATTAGTTTAAGAGGACCCCTGTCCATGGGGAGGCCCTTTTCCAAGACACTTTAGCCCTCGGGAGAAATTTGGACTTCATGATTGAGATGTTTCCCAACTTGCACAATGGATAGTAGAGATAGAGGCCTATAAATTTGCCGCTTAGAAACCTTGTCAATGGCTAAGTTCTACACCATCATCCGGTTTTCCTCTTCCCATTCCTTAAGCAACACCATCTTATTTTGAATGCCAAATTCTAAATCCAACCCATGCTGCCCCAAGTGTTGATTGCATTTCTCCACTTCCTATTCTTCCACCCCATATCAATTCTTCTATCCTTTTCCCTTCCAAACAGTCATCCCCTCCAAAGAAACAAGAGTTTCTAACTCCTCCACCACCACAAAAAATTACAAAATCAATTAAGTTACAACATAACCCACCCTCCTCTTGCATTCCCAAATCCATGTTGGGAAGATAAAAATCAGAATGCTAGTCAAGGACAACAAAAAGAGGAGCCCAATAGAAAAGAAATGATAGACAATCTGAAGATTTGGACTGCCAAATTTGGGATAACAAATATCCCCTTGATGGTCAAACCAATGGAGGAGGTCAAGGTTGAAGAACCAGTGGTGGCTGAGGCTGAGTTTGCAGCAGAGGAAGAACCAAGCAAAGAAGGAATGATTAAGAGCTTAGTAATCTTGGCTCTTAGATATGGGATTGAGAAAATTCCTTTGTTGGTGAAGCCTACAGAGGAGGCCAAAGATGAAGAGTCAATGGTGGTTAGGACTAATTTTGTTGCGAAAGGCAGAAGCGAGATCAGCAATCAGTTTTCTCAGAATGTAGTGTCCATGTTGGCACTCTACTTGAAGAAAATTCTGGTCTAATCCAAGCTACACAACCAGTCAACAAGGAGGAAGAACAATCAGCTCCAAGTCCCATTGAAGAGGAGAAACTGGAAGAAATCAAATCAGAATTGGAACTAGATGAAGGAAGCATTATTGAAGATTTTTTACTTTCATTTGAAGGGCCTGATTTGATTGATGAATCCATCATGGAGGTGACCAAAACAAATTCAGAGGCACTGAATCATGAGCAGGTTACACAAGAAGTTATAGATTTCTCTCCCACTTCATCTCTCCAAAAATATGCTTTTTGGATGAGTTTGAGCTGAAAAGCTTCATGTTTGAAGATGAAGCTCCACATGGTGAAAAAATGCAAATTTGAAGGTCATGATGCATGAGGAAGAGACCTTACTGCAGTAGGAAATTGAAGAGTTTGATTTTCCATCAAACTTAGAAGAATGTTTTGATGAGAAGGAGCCTATAGAAAATGCAACTTTTCTTTCTTCATCATTCATTCTTCAACCACAAGAACCTGCTTGCCATGGAGGAGAGGATTCAAGGACAAGCACTGCATAGTTTTGCAACATGCCTCTTGAATCAAAGTTGGAAGAATTTGATCTTCCAAAAGCTACAATGGAGGAACTCCAGAGCCAACAATGTATTGCAACAGGTTACAATAATGCAAAAGCAACTTCATTGGATGTTGCAATCAATAATGATGAGCTGCATATTATAGAAGAGTTCCATACTACCATGAAGGAAGGAAAAGAGCAAGAGGATGTTGCCATTTCTTCCAAACCATCCACTCAAGAAGGTCCACAAGAAGACTCCATTTTTGGAGTTAAATTTCAGAGCTATGGGCACATCCAAAGGATTAGACCATGCCCAATCAAGTACTTGGCTTCATTGGAGCCAAAGGAGGAGTTTCCAATGGTCATGCTTACTTCTGAGCATGAGTATGAGCTTCAAAGTACCAAGGATCAGCTGCAATACCTCTACAATCCAAATGTAGAGCAACTAAAAGAGGTATTTGATTTGTTTTTAGTTGACACCTTGCTAATTTGGGTAGAAGACCAGCTTCTTGTTGATTTTCCACTCATCCAACCAGCCATGATCAGCTCCAAATCATTTGCATGGCTGCCCATTTTGAGGAAAGGAAGCTATTTTGCACAACTAGTTGCAGGGTTTGTTTAGCTTACCTTTGCTCTTAGTTAGAGTAGTGTAGGTAGGTTTTCTTTCAGTAGAATAAGTGCTTGTGCACACTTTACATATCCCACTTGGGATATGTATGATTTCCAATTTTGTACATAGTTGTTTGGTGCTATTTTGGTTGCTCTTGCACTGGTTCATTTCGGTGGCTTTTGGTGAAGATCAACTCTAATTTTCAAAGTGGGTTTCCAAGTGGCTCAAAGGTCAAAATTTCAAAGTTTAGATCATAATCAGTTCATTAGGCTTGACTCCATGCCTAATGGATGTTACAAAGGCCACGATCATTCATCTAGCGGGTAGATGACCCATCGAAGTCGCCAAATTGTTAACCAAAATAAGCTCCCTCTTATTTTGGGTTAACTAGCTTCCTTTTGCATCAATCAAATTTTTACAAATTTCACACAATCAAAAGATTCTGGAAATGGCTTCATCAGATAGGATTTTTCTTCCCCTTTCCAGAAAGGTAAAGAATTCCTCCTAACTCGTACTTTTTGAGTTATGGCTTGGTGGAGTTTTAAGGAAAATTTTCCAAGGTGGACCTGCAGAAAGTTTTTAGCACTTAGCCTTTTCGCTAAATAACTCAAGGGAAAATTTTGGCCCAAAATCTTGCAAAGGAAAATATATTTTGGAGGCCCGAAACTAAGAAAAAGATGCAACATGTCAAGGCAGAGTGGTGGGGCGGAATGAATTTAAATTTTTGGCATTTGGTCAAAGTGCGTCAAAGGAAAGAATAGAAGCGCATCCCTGCCGAGCAATGTGAAGGTGCCACATGTCCAGTCAACAGTGGGAGTCAGGGTGTTGGAAGGATTTGAAGAAATTTTCCAAAGTGGTTAAATACGGAAAGGTGAAAATTTGAACCGCTTCTCAGACCAGGATTAGAATGTGCCATGTGTCCTCATCGCAGTATGAGCGGAGCGGCGGGAGCGCATAGAATTTTGGGAAAAATTCTCAATTTTGCAAAAGGAGGAAAAAGGAAAGGTTAGGCCCATGGTTCAACCAAAGGGCACCGTCCGATGGGAAAGTGACATGCGAGGATGATAATCGACAAGTGACCTTCCCCGTACCCGACCTCCCGAGGTCGTGCCGAGACAGCCGGTGGTTTGAAATGCGGGTGACTTAGATGAAGTCACAGCCGAGATTATGGTCAGTTTTCTATGATAGAAAAGCTACAAGCGAGGATGAGAATCGGCAAGCAACTTTCTTATGGCTAACTATGAGAGGATCAGTGACTAAGATCTGGTAGTTTGATCTCCTGGTAGCTAAACTGAAAAAGGGGAGATTTAGAGGCTATGAGCGGGTAGCATAAATTCCCTAGTGATTTACCCTCCTAACTAGAATTTAAGCGTTTAATCTAGTTATGGAATCTCTAAATTAACTTAAACTGAAAATAACAATTTACACTACTACTGAAAGGGAAACTAATCTAAACAAAATATATGATTGAAACATTATAATTACAAGCAACAATTAAACTACTTTTATACTAAAACTAAACAAGTGAAATAACCTGGTGTGGTTATTCACCTGTGCAGATGTGTGAATCTAAACAAAAGACAGCTAATTAACTTAATTGAAAACCTTCAATCCTACCTCAGAAGTGAGGAACAAATCATAGTTCTCTAAACTATCATTCCCCACTGCTTCCCTGGCAATATTGAAAGCGAGCTTAACTGAAATAAAATGATTCACTACTCTATTTGATAATAACTTTGACAATTTAAACCTGGCATTTACTGAGCAGAGGCAAATCCAGTTGTGTTGTAGCTTGTCCCCTCAGAGTGATCTCTTCGTTCTTGCATGTTCACGTGAATCCAGAAAGAGTAGGAGCATGGCAACATCGGCAAGGGAAGGCACTGGGACGACAATTACTTTAAAGTGAAAATGGCACAAAGCACAAGTAGGAGAGGGATGGCGCAAGTGAACTGGCTTGGCCTATGCGATTCCTAGCAGGGTTGTTGCAGCAATGATAAAACAAAATGATAAACAGCAGGTACTCAAACAATGAATAATAGCAGCTTCAGAGAAATACAACGAAGTACAAGTAGGAGAGGGATGGCACAAGAGAACAGAGCTTGGCCTATGCGATTCCTAGCAGGATCGTTGTCGGTGTACAGTGAGGCATAACTAAATACTCAGAATTCTAAACCATGCTAAGATAAAATGATTCATAAAATAAATCTAGGACTGAGTATGAAGACTGAAGCTCAAGAATGAAGACTCCAGACCAAAGAACCAAGACCAAAACAAACCAGACCATGGGTGAAACAACAGCACTGCCTGCACAAGATGGGTATGTGGCTTACCAACAGCTGAACAATACTATCTAAACATGTAATGAACTATACTATCAATCCTAAGCAAGCTAACAGACCAAACCACTGAAAAATGAGAAGACTCTCACAAGGAAATGGTGGCCATTTGCCTCAGCACAAGCTATGTATTTATAGCATTTGCAAACACCAGAAGGCAAGTTCAAATTGAACTCTCCTATTATTAAACAAAGATAAATCACTGTTCAGTCGGCAAAAACATAAATACAAGCTTAAGTCGGCAAAGAAAAGTTGGTAAATCGTTGATATTTCACGCGGGTCGCGTCAAAAGAACGTTCTGGAAAACGCGCACAGGACCGCCGCCCTGCTCAGGGCGGCGGTTACAGGACCGCCTCCCTGATCAGGGCGGCGGTCACGAGACCGCCTCCCTGCAGGGCGGCGGTTTCGTCACTGAAGGCCAAGAAACCAAAGAAAGAGGAAAGAAAGGGAAAAACAAAGGGCGCGGGGGCAAAGCGAGGCATGCGGGATGTTAACGCATATCTCAAAGCTTTTCTCGGATCCCGAACACCTTGCGAAGAGACTGTATCATCATTGGGGCGCTTGTAACATCTTTTCGGTGGTGCAAGACATACAATTTTGGGTACGTATTGGCACCACGTGTCATCGAGAGGAGCAGGGTGTAGAGAATGTTTGGGAAATTTTCCCAATTTGAAAAAGAGGGAAAAAGTTCAAATTTTGGCCCATGAACCCAAATTTTACCCTAATTTTGCCATTTTTTCCCTAAATCTTCAAAGGGGCATATCTTTCACACTAGAGCTCGGTTTTCATGATTTTAATACAATGGAAATCTATTGAAGTCCTCTATATGATGGAAGGTTCAATTTTTATTTTTGATGGAGATTTGTGGGAGAAAAATGGGAAAATGTCTCTAGCATGCAAAAAAATGCTAGAAATGGTTCCCAACCACCAAAATTAATGAAGTATGGGCCTCTTTCTTTCTCTGCAAAGCAATGTACTTTGAAGTATGAGATTTTTCATGGAAACCCATCATTTTTCAGGTAAATAAATGTATCTTGTTATTGGTTGGAGTTTCAAATCAATTTTTCCCGCATTTTCTCATTTCTTCATTCATTGCATTCAAACGTTAAAAGATATTTTGGCTCATCTTGTAAAATTTATTCATCATTCTTCTCTGCCTCTCCCTTATTTTCTTCCCTAGGGTTGAAAATGGAGTTTAAACCTCCTCCCCTTCTTTGTAATGGCATTTTTCTTCTTACCCGTGAAATGATGATTCGTGCACAAACTTCTGGAGCAATTAAAAATGTGTTTTGTGATGCATTTGTCCATCCTTGCTCATTTTTGGTTGTTTTCTTCTTTCCTCTCTTCATTGTAGGTATTTGTGCATGTTTGGATGTTCATTGTAAGTTTTGGAGTTGTGTTCATGGAGTTTTGGAACATTTTTGTGTGAAATCCATCTTTGGTTTGTGATGCACTTGTCCATCTTTCCATTGCTCACCTCTCTTTGTTTCCATGGCAATTTTGATAGATGTTCAACATTTTCCTTCTCTAGTGTATCACCATTTTAGTGTAGGCTCTATTTTTCCTTGTTTTCTTTCTCTCCCTATCTCTTTGGAGTTAGATTAGGATTAGATTAGCTTGCCTACACTGGAATAGCTTGTGGCAGGTAGTTTAGGAAGAGGAACCAGCCTTCTCTCGGAGAGATTTCCCCTTTGCAAATGTCCCACACTTTGGGAAAGCTCAATGTTGTGCATTCATACCAAATGACATTGCCTTAGAAAAGTAGATCCAAAGGTCATTTTGGGGGTGCCGTGAATTTTCACTAACAAAGCCTCTTTAAAAATATGGAGTGATATGAAACACAACATAAGACCCATATTTTTATAAATTTTTTTACCAACCATGCTTTAATGCTTTAATATCGTAATGTTTAGACCCATTTAAATGTTTCAAGAGTTATTAAAATACTAAAAATTAAATAATACAAAAATAACATTTTTATAAAATTGTTTACATTTGAATGCTTAGAATGGCCATATGTCAATTCTCATATAAACAAATAATTATGTCTTGTATATAATTGGAAGTTGTGCATTCTCATAGCCTTCTCACAAACTTTATAGACGTATGAAAACATTTTAAAATAATTTCTTTTATTTGAACATTTAGAATGGGCATATGCCAATTCTCATATTAAAAAACCTTTTGTCTTGTATTGAATTGGGAAACCAAACATTTTTACATCTTCCCATTCTAAAAAAAAGTAAAATTTATCTCAACACTTTCCCATTCGAATAACAAAAATAAAACTTTATTTACTTGTAGTTTAGAGGGTATGTTGTGCTAGTCCATCCAATATGATACAATTATTCAATAGACCTATAGACATCTTGAAAAAAATACAGATGTTATTATCTAACCTTTATGATTCAGATTAAATGATGCACTTATATTACTATGACTAACCTTGTTGAAAAACTATTTTCAACAAGGGATCTAAACATTCTAATACCCAATACTATACAATGGAAGAATTTTGTTCAAAGCAAGGTTTGATCATAGTAATGGAAGTGTTGAATTTAATCTCAAAGGATAAACCATGTGTATATTGGTCTTGTAAATTTGATAAATCATTCAACAACGAAAAGAGACACAGATGGTATCAAGGGTAATAGATGTGAAATGATTTCCCAATGATGTAATTCGTGACATGATTCACCAATGATGCAAGGTGTGACATGATTCACTAATGATACAAGGCCAAGATGCAAATGATTCACCATTGGGATAAAATGCTTTACTTTTATTACTATTATCTAACCTTGATGAACAATGGTCATGAACAAAAAAATCATTTTATGGATGAAAGAAGAATTATAGAATTATCATTTATTTTATGATCAACCCGCATGCCCAATTTGGAAACTAAGAAATGCCTCCTAGGTGGTAAGCCCACTCTGTACTTTGGTAAAAATAACAGATAACTCCTCATCTTAGCATGAAGGATTAGCTAGTGGATTTCTTAGATATACATTAGTAGTTTGGATGGGATGAGACAGAGGTCCATTGGGCATTGAGAACATACAATTTTGCAAGGGAATGATCTTGTTGAGACTCTGAAACATGCAATAAATGGTCATATTTAGATGCATCCTTTTATAACTATGGAGGATAACAACTATGCAAGTCTTATAAAAGATTGAAGTGATATTATGAAAAACCATATAAAAATACAAAAGATCTAAAATACTACATTATAATTTATCTTTATACCCAGAAACTTATAATACAATAGAGAAGAGTTTGAATGATCTCTGAAACTTATCTTCAATTTGAAAAATAAGTAACTCCTTGTATCAACAACTATGATTACTAATTAACTACGCATGTCTCACAATAATTTGAAGTGATATTCTTAATACCCAGATCAAAAAATAAAGAAGATAAAAAATAGGGCATTATCTTTAAACCCAGAACAAAATATATTGGAAAGAAAACCAAATGTTATTCTTCATCTCATAATAATTCAACAGATAAGAGTTAGAATAATTTATGCCTGAAATTTTCTTCAAATCTTGTGCTTCACAAGCTGAAGCTTGATCTTAAAAAATATAAGGATCCCAAAGCGGAAAGGGTTAAATTTTTTTTGGCGTAGAGAACAAATAATATATTAGAAATATTCTTCAAATATTTTGTTTCACAGGATGAAATGATCTATGGGAAGGTAATTTGTTTTAGAATGGGAAGTTGTGCATTGTGAAAACCTTTATAGAAGTTATGCACAAGTCCATTCCCATACAAACAAACAATTTTTTTTTTTTTGTAATAATTAATAATTGTATTGTACTAACACCCCCTCCCGAATGGTTAACTACATAGACTACACGAGAAGTCATTTAATGCAAGTGATTCATCTCTGCATATATATATATATATATATATATATATAAAATTATCTCGTATTTTTATGAAACATAGGCAACCCAAAGCGGAAGGATGAATAAAAAAGTAGAAACTAGATGAAAAATAAAGCGGAAAGGATGAACAAGAAAGAGATAGATTCATCGACCCACGGTGAACCTTATAATTCCCAAGACCTCTCCCATCATCAAAAATAGTAACCATCGTCAATCTCTCTATAGTGCCACAAAGTGGCATGAATTAATTTCCATTAATTTTGCCAATTTCCCTCCAATGGGCAGTCGAAGACATGTTTGACAAACAAGTACCTTCAATTAATAAATAAACGGTGGAAAACAATTTACTTGCAAATTAATGGTCTCACTATGCCATGGTAAGAAAGAAAAACAAAGTAAATTTTATCTTTTTTTCTTATATGATTCCTATATGATAATAGGAAACTACCCATTCTAAAACAAATTAAATTTTATCAATATTCTTCATATATGCTTCCTATATGAAAATGGAAAATTTTCCATTCAATACAAGTAATAAATGTTTTTTGTATGTAAAGGGGCATAAACTCTTTCTAAACATTCTAATACAAGTAATATTGAACTTAAACATTTTAATACCTCTATAGGAATGGATACCTAACCATTCAATGGAAGATAAAAAAAATTATTTGTATGAGAATGGGCGTATGCCAATTCTAATCATTGTAATACAAGCAATATTGAACTTATTCTTTTCAATAACTTTATGAAGGTTGTGAGAATGGGAAACTGTCCATTATAAAACAAGCTATATTTTATCTTTGTTCTTATTTTATGATTCCAATTATGAGAATGGACATTTTCTCATTAGATACAACATTGAACTTAATCATTTTAATTCATATATGAAAATGATTAAGTTCAATATTACTTAGCTTCGGTAGGTGAGCTCACCCACCCAACTCGGAATTCAACTTGCCCACCCATCTCAACCAGCCCAGCCTCGGTCACCAACCTCACCCACCCATCTTGATCGGCTAGCTTGACCGCCAACTCAAGCAGATCATCTTTCCCACATAGATTGGAGTGTCAACTCACCCATAGATCCGGGAGGGTTAGCTCACCCGCCAACTGGGCCTACGAAGCTAAGCTACCTAACTTAGAAAATAAGTAACACTTCCTAGGTGGTAACCCCACACTGTACTTTGGTAATAACAAAATAGTTAACTCCCCGTCTTAGCATGAAGGATTGGAAGTGGATTTATTAGAATCATATACATTTTTTGCAAGGGAATGATCTTGTTAAGACTCTGAAACATGCAAGAAACGATCATATTTAGATGCATCCTTTTATAACTATGGAGGATAACAACTATGCAAGTCTTACAAAATATTGAAGTGATATTCTTAAAACCCATATAAAAAAATACAAAAGATCTAAAATATGACATTATCTTTATACCTAGATCAGAATACAAGAGAAAGAAAGCTAGATGATATTATTCATCTCGTAATAAATCAACAGAGAAGAGTTAGAAGTATCTCGAAACTTATCTTCAATTAAAAAAGAAGTAAATTTTTTCTTCATAGTAAAAAAGTAAATTCTTCTTCTATGAGTCATTCTTCTTTCATGATTTCTATATGTTAAATGGACATCTTCCCATTCTAAAAAAAGTAAAATTTATCTTCCATATGTCTCTTCTAAACATATATTCATCTTCCATATGTTGTTCTTCTATGTTTTATATGAGTTAAAAATACTCACAATTATTCTATGATTATTATTTGAGAATGGGAATATGCCCATTCTAAACATCTATTCTTTTTCCATATGTTCTTCTACATTTCCTATACAAGAATGGGAATTTTTCCACTCGAATGGACTTGACATAAATATGGAGATTAATTTGTTTTACAATGGGTCGCTCCCAATTTTCTAATGGAAGGAAAACCAGATGATATTCTTCATGAGAAGAGGTAGAAAAATTCATTGGTGTTTCTCAGAATTTTTGTTGATTTCTTCATGAAAATAAAGAGAGGCCAAAAGTGAAAGAATAATCAACAATTAGAGATAGAGGCTTCACCCAAAATATCCACTGCATTTATTAAGCATAAGGCGAACTACGTAATGCTTGATCCCTCTTAAGGGTATGTAATACAACACTTGGATTTGACACGGATAGTCCAGTCAATATGGTCCTACTTTCGTATCATGTATTTGGAATCTACTTATGGTTAGGCATAACAAATTGGGGGTTTCCATGATTTCCCATTTTTTAATCTTTCCCTCTCATAGTGTTGGTTTGGATGAAGAAATTGAGCATTATAATCTCAACACTCTGTCCCTGTTCATTAGCCCTAATGTGGAATCTTTTTGGGTCCATCATTCTTTGGTGGAACCTTTGGCGGAGAGGAACCGAGCCCTCACCCATTCAAAATATATGAGAATGGTCATATGCCCATTCAAAATATATATCTATTATTCTTCTATGTTTGCTAAATGTGAATGGACATACATACATACATACATACATACATACATACATACATACATACATACATACATACATACATACATACATACATACATACATACATACATACATACATACATACATACATACATACATACATACATACATACATACATATATATATATATATATATATATATATATATATATATATATATATATTGTAAGATGAGAACTGAGAACTACATAAGGCTTGATCCCTCTCGAGGGTATGTAGTGCAACACTTGTCTTTGCCAGGATAGTATAATATAATTATTAATATTTACAAAACAAAAAATGTTATTGTCACAATGCACAACTTCCCATTCTATCTTCTATAATTCTTATATGAGAATGGGCACAAATATATCTATCTAAAAATATACATTTTATCTCTATTATTATTCTATGATTCTTAATATATGAGCAAGGTTAGATCATAGTAATTGATGTTTGTTAGATCATAGTAATGGAAGTGCAACATTTAATCCCAAAGGATGAACCATGTGTAACTTTTCCTTGCATGCTTGGTAAATCATCCATCAATGGAAATAGACACATACGACATCAAGGCAACATAGACACGATTCACCAATGATACAAGGCCTAGATGGACATGATTCTTCATCAGGATAAAATGCTTTACTTTTATTACTATTATCTAACCATGATGAACAATGACATAATATCATAGCCATGTTTTATGTAGTGGTGTGAATTAAATTCCATTAATATCATAGCCATGTTTTAGGTTATTTTCATTTACAATAAAATATAACAATGTTCAAAGTAAATTTTATCTAACAATTATTAATAATTACAAAACAAACAATGTTTGTAACTTCTTTAAAGGTTGTCATAATGCACAGATTCCCATTCTAAAACAAAGTAACTTCCCATGTTAAACTTAAATTAAATTTATCTTTATTCTTATTCTATTAGTTATATAAAAAACTACATGTGAATGGATTAAAGAGAATGGATATATATATTGAGATGAGAACTACATAAGGCTTGATCCCTCTCGGGGTATGTAGTGCAACACTTGGCTCTGCAGGGATAGTCCAACCAATATGATACAATTATTAATTACTTCAAAATAAACAATGTTTGTTTGTATGCGAATGGGCATGTGCCCAACCCTAAATGTGTACAACTTTACAAAGGATGTCACAATGCACAACTTATATATATATATATATATATATATATATATATATTAAAATGAGAACTACATAAGGCTTGATCCCTCTCGAGGATATGTAGAGAATAATATTCCCATTCTAAACATCTATTATTCTTGAATCTATTACTCTAGCCAAAATGATATAATTATAAACAAGAACTTGAGCAATGCATTGAATGATTTCCCATTTTGTGCTTTCAAGATGGGGTGCAGGAAAACATGAGTACCTAATCATTTCTTCAACAAGGAATATTTAAATAGAAGTAAAAAGATAAGTTTATCATTTAATCCTGAATAGTTGATTCATGACGATGTTTTGTAATGCAATACCATCATGTGCTTGGATCACATCGTCGAGACAAAATGCTTCACTTCTATTACTACCTTGATGTTTCACTTCATCTTCAAAATGAAATGCTTTACTTATATTACTACCTTAATAAAAATTATCATTCAATATGATGATAACCCTCTAGAGGGTATGCGCAGTGTAGCACTTGGATTTACTAAGGATATTCTAGCCAATGTGATACAATTACAAACATATATGAATTATGAATGTAGAACATGCATTTCAATGGATCTCAGTGATTTTTTCCATATATAGTGTTCATAGTTCAACTAGTATAGAGGTAAAAGATGTGATGGTGGATATGGATTGGCAACATTCTGAGCCCTTAGATATTATCAAACCAATTTTTTGTTGTGTAAATGTGTAATAGGGAAATTGACAATTTCCAAGCAAGATAACTATACCCATGTGCCAAAATTTTTAAGTTTATCACTCCAAGACACCCTAACACTATCTAGTAATTCCAAGAGACCTCTCGACTAATGTTCTATCATCCCCTAGGTGATTTAGGAAATTCCATTCATTCCCCCTAGGTGATTTTAGGAGTTCATTTGTAAACTACAGGAAATTGTGGCAAGGGTTATCACTAGCCTTCCTAGAGTTGGAGAAACCAATGGAGCGGAACGGAAGGGCCCAATTCAACATGGAGGTGAATTGAAGACATTATAACATCATGGAAATGATTTTGGAAAGTTTTGGGAAGTTTTGAAATACTTGGAGCGATCGAATAAAAACCAGGCTCACAAGCCTAGGTAATACACAGGCCTAAAACAATTGTTGAGCTTCAGAAGAAGATTTTGGGAGCTCCAAATGGAGTTAGGAGTAAAAAAACATATATGGAAAGAGGATTCCAAGACCTACATGATGGTGAATTCATATTTTCACGAACACTTTGGCACATTATTTCGAAGGTAGTTTTTCTTAGGCACATATGGAGCAATAAAGCACAATTCTACTTTTCGGGGATCAAATGTATTAATCAAGACATGATACCCCCACCATTGAATGAAAAATGTCATTTCAGTTAGGATCATATAAATGTTTTCCAAAAAATTCCATCAGAGCTCAAGATATTATCATCACAAGTTGCCCTCTTGGAGCATGTTTGGGACTTAGCCAAATTTTGAGAGGACATGTGTCATCTCTAGGAACCTAGTGAGATTTTATGTCCCTGAAGTCCTTGAGGTCAGGTAAACCAACCTTGGAAAAAATTTCCTAGCCCCTATGTGACCTCTAGGACCCTAATGTGACCTTTAGACTTGACATTTTAGCCTCCGGGTGAATTTTGGAGCTCAAATTTCCTACCATTGGATCAAGTGCCATGTATCAACTCTAGGACCAAAGTGGAATTTTATGTCCCTAACATCCATGAGATTAGGGACAAAAAAATGGAAAAATTTACCCATCCCTTAGAGGAGAATTTTGGTCACCCATGTGACCCACTTTCAGCCCCTCGGTACTTTAAAGCTGATTTTGGAGCACTCAATCTTTGCCGTAAGATCACCACCATGTGTCATCGTCTTTATCATCATGGAAATTGATGTTCCTCACTTTCTTGAGGTCAAGGAAAAGAAGGAAAAAAAATTCACCCAACACCAACTCAAAAAATTGAATTTTTTTCTAACTGTTAGTTGTTTCTTGTTGTTTCTTGCTTCTTCTCACTGCCAGAAGAAAAGTTGCAGAGAAAACCTCACTCCACCATTGCCAAAGCTTGAACTAACTCCATCATAATGCATTATACTTCAATCCATGATGGAACATAGGTCTCAAAAGAATAATTCATTGAGATAAGAAAAAGAAATGGAGAACAAAGAAGAAGAACAATGGAAATCCCCATTGCCATAAAACAAAGATTTGAAGATATCTTGCAAAATAGTGCATGGATTGAAAAATCATAAATTGCTGAGTTCTTATCTCTTGAAGGATACTAAAAATCATATTCGAACCTCTAATGTGTAGCAAGGAATTTTTATCCAAAATGAGCCCCTGCTTATTTTCGCTAACTTGCTTTCATTTTTTCCTTCCTTGTGCTTCAACTTCAATTTGCACACATTTCAATCACTCAAAATATTTTTGAAATGTCTTCATAAGATAGGATTTTTCTTCCCCTTTCTAGAAAAGTAAGGAAGTCCTCCTAAATCCTTGTATTTTTTGAGTTATGGCTCGGTGAATTTTGGAGGGAAAATTTGCCAAGCGGCACTGTAGGGGAAAATTTTTGGCACTTAGACTTTTGGCTAAAAAACTCAAAGGAAAATTTTTGCCCATGAGACCCGTAAAGGATAAAGGAAAATAAATTGATTAAGGCCTACAGCTCATGAAATGATGCCACATGTCAAGGTGGAGTGGCGGGGTGGAAGGACTTCTAAGTTTTCAGCTTTTTTGTCAAAGTTTCTCAAAGGAAAAATAGAGCCCAACCCCGCCAAGCTAAGCAAAAGATGCCACGTATCCAAGTTAGCAACGGGGTCGGGGTGTTGGGAGAATTTTGAATTTTTTTCCAAAGTGGTTAAAATCTCAAAGGCATGGAATGAACCCATGGTCCTATCGACCAACCGGATGGCACCACGTGTCCACATCAACAACGAAGCGGTGGTGCCGTGGAGAATTTTGGGAAAATTTCCCAATTTTGTGCAAAGGGGCAGAATGTGATTTTGAAGGCCATGGATCAACCAGATGGCACCACATGTCATCGAGGAGTGGGTCATATATATTTTTGGGAAATTTTCCCAATTTGAAAAAAGAGGAAAAGTTCAAATTTTCGCCCGCGAACTTGATTTTTGCCCTTTTTTGCCCTTTTTCGTCCAAATCTTCAAAGGGCCATATATTTTGAATTAGAGCTCAGTTTTTCACGATATTTATATAATTGGAAAGATGGTAAAATTATCCACATGTTGGAATATTCCATTTTAAATTTTTATAGAGTTTTGTGAGAGAAAAAGTAGGAAATGTTTCGACACGAGAAAAAATGTAGAATTGACCCCCAACCACCAAAATTGATGAAGTATGGCATCCATTTCTTCTCTAGCATGGCCGAATGCATTAAAAAATGGATTTGTGAGGGTACCTTGCTGTTTTAATGGATATTTTCAATGGTTAGTGATCTCAAATTAATTTTCCGTGTTTTCTCATTTCCTTCATTCTATTCGAGCAATAAAAGTCAGTTTTGGCTCATTTGTAAAAATTTGTTCATCATTCTTCTCTCTGCTTCTCCTTATTTTCTTCCTAGGGTCGAAAATGGAGTTTTAAATTCCTTCCCCCTGCTCTCTAATGGCATTTTTTCCTCTTACTCGTGAAATGATGTTCTATGCAAACTGGAGAAATAAAAAACGTGTTTTGTGATGCATTTGTCCATCCTTGCTCATTTTTTGGTTGTTTTCTTCTTGCCTCTCTTCATTGCAGGTATTTGTGCATGTTTGGATGTTCATTGTAGGTTTTGGAGCTTGTTTTCATGGAGTTTAGGAATATTTTTGTGTGAAATCCATCTTTGGTCTGTGATGCACTTGTCCATCCTTTCCATTGCTCATCACTTCTTGTTCCATGGTAGTTTTGATAGATGATCAACACCTTCCTTTTTTGGTGTATCACCATTTTAGTGTAGGCTCTATTTTTTCTATTTTTATTTATCTCCTGTCTCCTTGGAATTCAGATTAGGATTAGATTAGTTTACCAACAATGGAATAGATTGTGGCGGGTAGTTTAGGAAGAGGAACCCACCTTCTCGGAGAGCTTTCCCCAATTTGTAAAGGTCCCACACTTTAGGAAACATCAATGTTGTGAAATCACACCAAATGAAATTTCCTTAGAAAATAAGATCCATAACTCATTTGGGGGTGTTGTGATTTTTCATTAACATAATTCTAACAATGAAGAAATTTTACTTCGTCCCTCGAAGAAGAAAGTTCAATTTCCTATCAAATCGGTCATCGGATTGAAGTAAAATTTCACATGAATCACCAAAAGAAAAAGCCTATTGAAATGGAATTTATTTAATTAAAAAAGAGGAGAAAACTAGACCTATAATTTTGAGGTCCATTAATGGTTGCCACATCTAGAAGCACTGCTAGGTCCAAAATTTGAAAGTTTAAAATCTCCTGGACTATTAAGCGGATAGTTCTAAAATTTCAAAGGAGTGATATTGGGAAAAAAACCATATCAAAAAAATTTGTTCCACATCAATCCAACCTCTAGAAGCCCACTTTCTAAAAATATCAGGTCTTCTGTATAGGAAACTACTATTTTGGGAAATCCATCAATAGAAGAACCTGCAAAGGAGATGAAGACAATGAAGATGCACTGCGGCTGAGAACTCTTCAGAAATAGAATTTTGATCCAATTTTGGCACTTGCTAAAAATAGTAAGTGGTCCCACAAGCACCTACCAAAAATAGAAAATCAATCCGAAGGTGGGGGGAATGTAGGAAGAAAGGGTAATTCAAGCTACCATAATCATCAAGGTCTAGCTAATTTGTGCACTTGCCAAAAATAGTAAGTTGTCTTGGGGCACTTACTAAAAATAGCATGGTTACTCCAAAAGGAGGATTTCTCAGAGAGAGCACACGAGAGTTGAACATTCAAGTTGACATCACCAATTAGAGCCCAGAAAGGGAAAATTCTTGACACTTTCTAGAAATAGTTTCCTTTTCCAAACATAGTGGGTGTCAAGGAAGAGTGAAGTTCATATTCGTAAGGGCAAGAACTGTACAAGTGAAATCACTTTCATGGATCTCAATAGTGTCTTTCAAAACTCATGTGTGAGGTGGAATCCATAGTCAACACCATCATACTACTCAAGAGTATGTCTCATCAGGATCATGTCCAAATCAACTAAGCAGTGTGGCAATGTCACAGGGCGTTAAGGAAGGATTTGTTCCAAAGCATTCAAGGTATCTTTAGAGGATATATTCATAAGATAAACTTATGGTTGCTAAGGATTCCATTTGATAGTGTTTATGGTGTCTTTAAGTCATTTTGGGGTAGTCTCGTACTTGTAGCAAAAGAAATTTCTCGAAGAGACCCATCCACAACATAAGAAAATCATTCACCATGAAGGATTCAAAGGTATCGGGGTTAATCTGATCAAGCTTTCGAGGAGTCGACAGGAGTAGATTCTTCATCGGCATGATTCATCTTCTCCTCTTCTCTCTCTTCCCTCTCCCCCAACTTTCTCTCCCTTCAAATGTTCTAATTCTTCGTTGGGGTTTGCACTTTTGATATGCCTTTAAGTCACTTAAAAGTGACTTTAGAAACATAATGTAAATTAAGTTGCCTTAATTTTATAAAAGGAGCTTAAATATTTTGTAGGAATATGAATAGTCTAAAGTTGGAAATAAGGCATATGGAGGGTCATGAAGAAGACGAGGAGTCGAGTCTACTCTATAAATTGTAAAGACATTCCTATCTCAAGGGTTTGGTCATTAATTTTGTAAGCTCAAGAGTGCATTCTTCCTTGAGAGAACAAAGGAGATAGCCAAATTCTTCCTTTCGCCCCCTTCTCAATTTCTTCCATTCCCACACTATGTAAAACTTTCTTTAAGCATCAATACAAGAGGAAGGAGTTTCTAACTTTCTTTGACTAAGGGATTTGATGATACTTTTAGTTCATCAAATTCTATTTGTTTTTGTTTCCATTTGCGGGGTTGTTTCCTCTTAGTTTAGTGCATGTGATGAAGTTTCTAACTAGTGTGTGTGTAGGAATCTAATTTTCTACTTGCATTATTATTTCACCTACCTATGTTCTCACTCCCTTTTTCCTCCCTAAAAAAAAAAAGTCTTCCCTAGCAAGAGATTTCTAGCTTTTCCGCAAGGTCAGTGGAGTGCCCTTGTTGGATCCCTACGCAAGGCCACTAGGAAAATCCACCTTTACTCGTGCATGCATATATGACAGTTGCACCGGTTAAGTAGAGGGACTTAGATTCCCAAAGCGTTGGCAAGAAATCCACAAGTTTTTCCACCCGACAAATTTTTGTGCCAACACAAATGAAATTGGAGTTTTCATCCTGAACATCCTTTGAAATGATTGAGATCGGTGTATTTTTGGGAGCACATGATTGAGGTATGAAACTCTAATGCATCCCATGTATTAATAATATATGGTGGGACAAATGCATTAAAGGCATCACATAATACAAATAGGTACTCACTTATCTTAATGGTGGATAATCAAAAGAAAGAGATCATCCTCCAATAATATTATAAATGTCTAACTACACCTCTAGGTGAATAACCTCTATGATTTTTGTGTTCTTTTTATTATAGTCATTATGTATACGTTAATTATTAACAATGTTTACTTTGTTCTAGTATTAATATGTACATCCTTCATATAGTTTACTCCTAAAATTTCTTTTCATATTATAGAATATATCTAAACAAAAGTTAAAAGTTTAATTAAAAGAAAAGCATTAATTTTTTTCCATTCTCACAGCTTTTATAGATTTCGTAAAATGATTAAGTTCAATATTTCTTGGGTATATGCCCATTCTCATATAGATATCATAGAAGATGAACATGGAAAAAATTAAATATGTTTTAGAATATTTAGAGGTATTAAAATGATTAAGTTCAATATTGCTTGTAGTTGAATGTTTACAATGGGCATATGCCCATTCTTGGAAATATTTTAAACAAGATAAGGTTGTGAGAATGCACAACTTGTCATTGTAAGAAAAAGTAAATTTTATCACTATTATTTTTATTGAGAATGGGATTGACATGAAGAGTTAAAAGTATACTTTTTTACAATGGGCAATTGTCCAGCTTGAAAGGGAAAGGAAACTAGATGATATTCTGAATCATGGGTAGAGTTAGAAACCATCATGCCTGTGAACGTATTGGTGTTTATAATCAAACAAATAGATCGCTTGCAATAGCATCCTGGTGAATCTTACCATTCCCAAGAACTCCACTTCCTTTGAAAACATTAATTTCCAATAAAATTTCCACTGTTGTGTGGATAAGCTCACTCTACTAAAAAAATTTTAACCACTTCCATTATAGAGGTTTTAAAATTATTAAGTTCAATATTGCATGTATTGAATGGGAATATTTCCATTATCATATATCAATCATATATTCTTCGTCAATGATTCCTATAGAAGAACATGCATCTACACATTCAATACAAGATTGAACTTAATCATTTGAATACCTCTATAAATTATATTATAAATCATGGGAATGTCCCTTCTACCTTATAAAAAGGATTGATCCCTCTCATCGAGGGTATGTAGTGTAACACTTGGCTCCGTTAGGGATAGTCTAGCCAATATAAGACAATTATGAATAATTAAAGAGTGGAGACCTAGAGAAAATTATTTATTGGCCAAGTAAAAGGTTTTATTTGAGTTCTTTGGATAATTCTAACCTTGGTGATAGATTGCAAGTGATTTATGATTTGCATCGGACAACCAAATTATGTAACATATCTCTCATATAACCAAATTTTTTTATGCAACATTCTATTATTCTTCTATGATTCCTAAATGAGAACATGTATCCTCCAAGTGAACACAATATTGAACAAGTATTACAGTGAACATGTATCTACCTAGTGAATACAAGATTGAACATGTATTACAATGATTAAGTGAGAATGGAAAAAAATCCATTATTTACAATTTTTACTTTACATTCTAAGTATTTATGTTCATTGGCAGCAACTGTTGAGCCCTTAAAAATTATTATGAGTGGAGAACAAAGCACAAGCCATGAGGTTAATCCATTAAAGGGATAAATTATTATTGACAAAAGAAGCATGTCATCCAGCCAACAAGAAGATTCCTAATAAAACACACAAAACATGCAACCAATGGTGATTAATTATAAAGCCATATCAAACCCTTCACCGTCAATTATTACAGTTAGCTCACGAAAAGTTATAATTATTATTTAAAATTTAATAATAATTTTAACTTGTCAATATTAGTTATGTCGATTTGGTAAATATATCCTAATTTCAATTTTATGTGTGAGACACATCCGGAGAAAATCCAAAAATATATGTAAAGAAATAGGTAAAAATATTAATCCTTTTTATTTTTCAATATTAGTTGGAATCAATTTGATAAATACATCCTACTTTCAATTTTTATGTGGAGATATAGCTGGATAAAATCTAGAAAATATACAACCAACAAATATATGTAAAGAAATAGGTAAAAATATTTTGTGAAATATTATTATCATATTTGAAATACATACAAGTTAATAATGAAGTTTATTTTTTTAGTGTCGTAAAGAAACCAACAAATATATGTAAAGAAATAGGTAAAACTATTTTGTGAAATATTATTATCGTATTTGAAATACATACAAGTTAATAATGAAGTTTAATATATTTTTTGCAGTGCCTCCAAAGAAACCAACAAATATATGTAAAGAATAAGGTAAAAATATTTTGTGAAATATTATTATCGTATTTGAAATACATATAAGTTAATAATGAAGTTTTTTTTTTTTGCAGTGCCTCTAAAGAAACATTTGTTTGTTCTTGAATTAGAAGGATTGTTAGTTCAAAAGCATACTTCTAAAAAGGAAAATACATTTCAATTGAACAATGAGCTCATCCTACCATGAATGTCTATTTCCCAATTTCTAACTTCTTGTATCTAAAGAGTTTCATCGAATAACATTCTGGTCTACATTGGATATAGATGCCAATGTAGAAAAACTAGCAATGAAACTGTTACACACAGTTAAAGTGGACATGCATCCTTTGTTTTGTTGTGGTATGGAGCATTGCGAAAAGAGGGAGACATATTTATTAAAAATTTGGAAACAATTTGGAAAACACCAGAATTTCCATACAAATGTGAAACTATGGTTGTAGTTAATGTAATCAACAAAGGAGTTCTTGAAGAATTTTTTTGGTGTCTCCAAAGGTTTCTAACAAAGACTTTAAAAATAATAAGTGGCTTATGTCATCATTGTTTACAGAACTATCCTATGTATGGGTTGTAGATGATGTAAGAGACATCTTAAAGGGATGTTCTCTATTTCAAACAATAGTGGAACAAATCAATATATAAAATTGTTTTTATTACATTTTTGTAGTTCTTTTTCCCATTTTCCATTTGAAGTGATTATTATATACTCTTTAATAAGATGTTATTGATGGTTATAAGTATATAATGCTCAAAATGTGTTTATTACAATTTTTAGTTCTTCTTCACATTTCATCCAAATAATGTGATTATTATATAATGATACTTTAGGATGTTATTGATAGTTTATCATTTAATTCTCAAAACTAGCTTTGATAGGTCTATACAAAAAGAAATTAATTACCATCATAACAACACATTTCATTAATATTGGTTTTTAACTCTATTTCATAACAATGGATTTATTACCATCATTTTATGCAAAAAGAATTGTGACTTGTATTTATCTCATAACAACACATTTCCACGATTACTAAGTTTGATTGAGTTTACTTTTCTTTTGGATAAGGTAAAAAGAGTTTGGTTTTAAGGGGATATTAAAAACTCCGAACATTACTTGTTACTTGTTACTATTATGTTGATTAATAAATATAAATTAATTGGTTTTTTTGTAGTCTATCTCATAACAATATATTAATATTGGTTTATTTTTGTAGATTGTATCTTAACAATTCATTTATTACCATCATTTTATGTTGTATTCATCTCATAAAAACACATTTCCTACCTTCATTCTATGAAAATAAATCCACGTTATAATTAAACATTTGTAAATTTTTATTGATATCATAAATTAGAAGCAATATTAGACACAAATATATATGATCAAAATATGTAAAATATACAACGTGAAAATGTGCACGATATTGCATATTTGTCATTGTTATATGTGTTGTCATTGATGTCAAACTAGATGAGTTGATATAAGGTTGCATTGATGGAAAAATGAGTCAATTGGTAAAGTTAGCATGTGAAGAAAATGAAGGTTGATTGGTAGTGTCACTCACAAAAGATTCAAGATGATAAAGGATAAGTTTTAAGGGAATTAATCAATGTTTGTGCAAGCTACGAGACATGGGGAGATAACCTCCGAAGCCGAGACATAGCTTGAAGACTTAGAGTAGTCGCCATAGTCTCTGCACAAAGCCGCGAAATGCTAGAAAATGTAAGTGGTTTCCGTGCATAAAATCATAAAGTCACGAAGCTACATGGAGTCAAAGGATAAGTGTTAAATAGATAAGTGAATCCGTGAACATAAATGAAGAACCGCGAAGGTGATGACAAAGCCATGTAAGTAAGAAGTTAGAAAAAATTTGTCGATAAAGAGGAAATCCATGAAGAATAGTGGAAGCTACGTAAGAAGACCGTAAGAGCCACAAGAAGAAGAGAGAGTTGTGGATGTGGAACAAAGCCGTGGAAAGGAAAAAGACAAGGAGGATTTCTGCTAGAAATTTTTAATGCCCGAGAAGCATAGAAGAGTTGCGAGATAACAAAAATCCACCAAGTAAGGGGAAATGCAAGCTGAGTAAAGAAAAGAGCCATGATACAAAGGAGAAAGTTAGAGGAGCTAAGGAAAGCTACAAAATGAGAGAATATGGACTGAAAAGGGTTGAAGGAAATGAAATTGATTTAAACATGAACAAGTAAGATTTTGGTTTTCCAAAATCAATGATGATTCGATTATATGAAAATTTGTTATCCCGTAAAATTGACAAGGGCAATTTTACCGATAATTCTCTTGAAAATTTTGTTTCGATCCCTTGTTAGGGATCCCTTGTGTTCGGAACGTTGCAAAATCCCTTTCCAGGAAAATCGGTTTTCCGAACTTAGTCTTTTTGGTCTTTTTTGGCTGGGTGCATGGAATTACTATGTAACACCAACTTTTGGTGCGCCCCCTTTAAAGCCTTTGGCGCATATTTTTCAGTGTCAACACGCCTTTTGGTGTGCCTTGTATGTTGAGTCTTCTCTGCGTGTGCCAAGGCGCATGCACCTTCATGTTAGCACAACTTTTGTTGCGCCACTTTTCGGTGTGCCAAAGGCGCACATAATCTCATGACAACACAACTTTTGGTGCGCCAAAGGCGCGCTTAGTTTCATGCTGGAAAATGCTTTGGTGCGCCAAAGGGTGCATACTTTCCTATGTCGACAGTAATTTTCATGCACCCTTTATAAAGTTGGTGGCACATTTATGACTAGCTCACCTATATATATGCATTTGCGCGCCCACAAATGTCATTATCACCAGACGCAAAACACGTGATTTCTATTCTCTGAGCCTGTCAGCCCCTGCCTTGTCGTTTTCAGCACGTTGTGGACCCGTTTGCAAGATTCTCACTATTTATCCGGGTAAGTGTTCTTGTCTCTTCCATGTGATTTGCTTTCTGGTTCTTTGTGCTTGCTGGTTTGGTTTTTGAAATGCATGTGTTGAGCTAGCCCTCCCCCCGTGCTGTCTTTCCTTATTTTCCTCCCCCTCTTTCCAGATCTGCTGGTAGAGGATGTTATCCTGAAACAATGGTTTGTAACCCTTCTAGTTTAAACCATTTCATTACCCAAGTAACCTTTCAAAAGAGGAAAAGAGGAGAAAGAGAATCTGAACCATGTAAAGACCCCTCTGAGGGTGATTAAGTTCACTATTTTCCTTCGGCGCATCTGTCACCCCTGCAACATGACTAAAATCCACGCCAATGGCGCACCCATCTTGCCTGCTACATCATAAACTTCTGCGCCCTCTATGGCACACCAAGCTTCCTTGTTGCATCACATAAATCTACGCCCCTTTGGCGCACCCAGCATCTGTGCAACATCAGCTTTATTCGCGCTAAGTACAAGGCTTTGAAGGCGCAGGCGCATCCCTCCTTACAGCAACATCATGTTGTGTAGACCCTTCGTGTGCCGCGCCATGCTCCCTTTGGTGCACGAAAAGTTCCTGTTACACAAACCATACATGCGCCAAAGGGCACACCAAATCCCAATGCAACATGAAAAATCTATGCGCCTTTGGCGCATCCTGTCTCTGTGCAACACGATGTTTTTATGCGCCCTTTTGTAAAATGCACCCTGCAGTATTCATGTGCCATGCACCTTTGGCGCCAGTTTAACCCTTGCAACACCCTTTCCCCGTGTGCCTTACCTATTTAGCCCTGTAAGCTGTAGTTTTCATGCGCCATGCGCCCTGAGCCTCCAAATAACTAACTCTTTCTTCTGTTAACACTTCAATGGAAAATCAAATGACTGATACAACCTTTCTGCGTTGGGTCTCGCTTCTTCTTCATGCAGATCAGCAAATCAACTTGGAAGAACATATGTCAACATCCAGCAAGAGACCTACCAAATCCAAAGGAAAGGCCAAACTTACAGAAGAAGAGATGAAATATAAATATCAAAGGGTCAGAATGCCCGATTCCCAGGCCGAGTGTAGCCTGGACGTCAGAGACTCAGAATTGGGACATATTGATATGGAGGAATTCTGGGCTAGAACTCAGAAAGTCACAAGGAGTCCATGGATGGACAAACTGATAGGCAGTGCCCTGCACTTCGCCGGTGGAATCCCAGTCAGCGCCGTCAACAATGAATTCTTGATGGTGATTGCCCAATGTTACAACAAAGACACAAGGTGTGTCGTAAACAGCAAGGGCGAGGTAGTCATTGACCTCACTGCCCGTCACTTTGAGATAATACTCGGCATACCTCACCACCGGCACTTTGTGGCCGTCAGTCAAGCAGATTGCATTAAGGCCTGGGATGACAATGCAGATCAGTGTATGCAACTAATGAATGAGGTTTACTTGAAAAACAAAAAGGTAGTAACCCGGTGGCCCCAAATCATCCACCGCAGTGACTTCTCAGAGGAGCTCAGTGACACCATTACGTTCCTGAGTAGGGTCTTTGGGCTTTCTGACGCCCATTATTTCCATAAATGGATGTTGCGGTACTTAGAGACCATGAACAAGAATATGCCTGATCAGCGCTTCTGCTGGGGAGAAATTATAAGCAGCACAATCTCTGAGTAGCTACAACAATTTAGCACAACGGGGACATTCCATATGAACTCCTACATGGTCTATGCTGCAGCATCAGAGAGGGACTATCCAGGCCTGACGCGGAGTGGAGTTTGGCCTCAGGTCAAGATATACGAGTACTACCAGAATTGAGGCTGGAGAATAGCATCTCCGATTCACAAAAATTAACGATGTGTTTTTCTATCACATCATCTCGCCTTTTGAGGCCGAATATGACTTATGGTCGCATGACCAAAATCATAGTAATGCCCACTAAGAAATGGGGGCCCTGTTCACCCAGCTTCCCACATTTACCTATCTAAGGGCTGCCAACTTTTTAGGAGAGCCAACCAGGCTACCGAGGTATGCTGGACCTAAACTGATTCTGCTGGAGTGTCACAGTCAAGGCGGTGATCACATACCACGAGAAATGCCTCGAAAAGAAAGAAGGGTGGAACTCCTTTCCCCTCACAAAGTGGGCTGATATAAATGCTCTATCCACCACAAGGCAAAGGAAAGGAAAGGCAAAACTTGATCCAATCCACGTCCCTCAGATCGAGGACATTTACATTGACGTCATCCATGAGGTAGAGCTCAGGAGAAAGGATCATTCTCACCTAGCCTTGGCAGAAATCATCCAATATGGGATAGCCATTGTCCCCAAAGGCTTCCAAACTACGGAAGATGAAATAGACAAGGTATATACTGACACAGATGGGGACAATTGGCCCTTTCCGGCCATTGATAGAACTAAGGCCCCTCAGACAATTGAGGAGAGGGTCAAGGAGACTCTGCGTAGGACAGAGCATTGGTGCCGGATGAATGGACTAATCTACCTTGGGGTTGATTTCACAACCTCCCCATTGGGTAACACACCTCCACGATCCAAACAACAGCCTAAAGGCAAGGGCAAAGGCGTAGAAGGTGAATCCAGCACCATTCAGGAAGAAGCCCCTGAGAGTCCTCCTTCCATGGCACCCGAGTAGGTAATAACTCTGGTCACACCAGAGAAAGAAGCAGAAGAGGATATTCCCATTGGCCCATCCACTCAGGATGTCGGCATTGCTGCAACAACTGAGGTCCCTTCTATTCCTTCTTCTTCTCTTCCTTCCCCTCCTCGAGCGACTCAGGCGACCATCCCTTTGGTCGTGTCCTCTCCCCCTTCTTCTTCTACTATTCCCCTCGCCTCTTCGTCTATCTTCTCTTCCCTCGCTGATCTGTCCTCCTCCATTTCTTCCCTCATCTCCGAGCTCCCTTCCCTTCCTATGTCTTCCACAATTGCAGTTTCCCTTCCTTCCGTGGGCACTTCTTCGGCTATTCTCTCAATGCCGCCACCACGTGTCTCCACGTTTTTCCCCTCTACTACTGCAGCTGCCCCCTCCTCTGTTTCCGGTCCTTCTACCATAGGTCCAGCCTGGATCTCTCAGCAGCTAAGTCAGCAAAAGAGGAAAGTTCCCATCGCTCCGATGGACTTTTCCGTGATCCCATCTAAGGGGGCGAAGAAGCAGAAGCCTGTCACACACTTCTCTAAAAGTGTTGTAGGAGAGAGAGTTATGGAAATCACATACCCCAATCCCCTCAAAGAGAAAAAGGATCTGTCTCCGCATTTTACTGTGACCCAAGTCACAATGGGGACATCTTCCAAAAGTCTTCAGGGGGAGGCTCTTTCTGCAGTTGACACCCTCTGCAAGAAGCTTAAAGAGATAAAGGAAGAGAAAAGGCAACTGAAGGAGCAAAACAAATATCTGCTCCAAGCCTTACAGAAGATGGGTAGTGCGCCTCCCACAACTACCGCCGAGACTTCTGAGCTTCTCAGCCAGGAGAAAATTAATGAGTATGCCAAGATCGGCGAGCAGGGTATGGCCGTTTCCGCTTGGAGGAGCCAAATCCTCAAAGACAAGTGAAAAGTGATCGCCGAGTTCTCCGACTTGTACCTGAACATCAGTAAGGTGAATAAAGAGCTCCAAGCATTAGCAGGGCCCATATCAGAAGAGCTGGAACATGCCAGACTGCAACACGAGACCTTCCAACAAATGTTCGACTGTTCAGTCGAAGATCTGGTCAAGTTCGGCGTCTTCGGCCATCCAAGGGCCCTCAACAAAATCATGTCCACTCTAGACTACCGGGTGGATCAGCTAGAATTTATTCTAGAAAAGATTGATAAAGTCAAGGAAGAAGCCCTGGATGCGATGCACCAAATGGAACGGATTGTTCTTAATATGTCACCAGGGTTACTTACTCCTTCCTTCACTTTAAGGAAAGCTGATGAAACCACCCGGATCTTCAAGGAGATCACTTCTCAAGGAACGGGGCCAGAGGTCATATTTGACACAGAGTCTATCAACAACCTACTGGCCTGTAGGGACTTCATCGGGTTCCTCATTGAGGCAGAAAAGGACTATTCCAAACTCCCAGAGAAGCTCATAGATGAGCGGGAGACTTGTGAGGTGATCAGTGAGCGGCACAAGGATCCTTCCCAGGATCAACTAGGGCCAATAATCAACAAGTTCATGGAATACCACTCTCGCTCCATATTCATATCTCGTCACAGCAACAAAAGCAGTCCACCCCCTTTCGGCCACAAGATGACGATGACGAATAGCTGCTTCTTCTTCTTCTTCTTCTTCTTCTTCTCTTTCTCTTCTTCGTCTTTCTTTTTGGAAATATCTGGAGTATGTTGATACAAATGATGACATCATCCATGTTACATCATGGGATGATGTCATCCATCAAGTTGTAAAAAGTCAACATGACTTTTAGATATTTTGTAAATATATTTGTAAATAGTTGTTGGCTCCTTTTTGCCTTCTTTTCTCTTCTTCTTCTATAAATACTCCAATACTTGTTGTATTGTGAAAGGGATGAATATCTTTCAGATGAAAAATAGAAGTGAAGAAAAAAGACTTTGAGCTTTCTTGTAACAGAAGAAAATAGTAATACAAATATTGAGACTTTGTGCTGAATAGTTGTGTTATGCATCAGACCTTTCTTATGTTAGATCTGTATGTGTTTATTCTGTTAGATTCATATCTACTTTTTTGTCATTTATTCATCATCAGTATTGCTTTGTTTGTTTATGCAAGTAGGTTTGGCTCTGTTTACTACCAATCCCAAAACATAAATCTTCTGACCTTTCTACTTTGGAATTCATTTCTTTTCTTCCTTCGGACCTGCTCTTTCTTCATCCCCTCTTCCTTTCCTTTCTTTTCGCAGTCGGAAACACCCCTACTGGGATGAGATCCCAAACCCCCGAAGGCAGAATCTGTGAGACTTGCATAGATTCCTGCTAGTAGAATAGCAATAAACCAGTTTCGCTTTGCTGACTCAAAGAGGGGCTATGCCCTGCACACTGTTGGCTCGTCTATCCATAGATCTATCCAAGCGACAGATTTTCGGACCAACAAAATTACGGCTAAGTGCACGACTTGAACTCCACAAAGAATAAATAAATCCACTATTTCAGCTACCAACATTTAATGCTCATTGACCTTGTGGCAATGCAGTTGAAATTTTCTATGTGATCCCGAGTTTCAAGGTGAAATGAAATTTGAAGAAGGAAACGGCTCACTCATCTCTGTCACGTTGCAAATTGTAAAAATATGGGAAAATCTATTTTTGGAAAATGGATAATAAATAGCTTCTGGTGGTACATTTGAAAACTGTGTAATCAAGCCAAACTTAGAAGGAACAAATTTTGGTATTAGTTATATTCATTTAATGAGCTATATTTTTAGGTGACCAAGCAGGAAGGTGCACAACACGTAACTCGAAGTGAAGATTTGGACCTGATTGTGAATATAGTTCAAACTTGGAACTATTTTTATTGTTTCTCAAGTAAGAGAAGGAAGCCATCGAGCTAAAGTAGAGTGACACAAGAATGAATATGAGGCAATCTAGCTAAATAAGAGATTGTAGATGAAAAGAGAGAGGAAAGAGGAGAGTAGATTGATGATGCATTGATTTATCAGATGAGAGAAGCATCAAGAGGGATGATTGATTGATCAAGTGGGATCGAATCAAATGAGTAAAATAGTGTAAAAGAACATAGACCGAGCCAGAAAGTGATCATAATTCATTGTATTAACAATTTTTATAACTAGATGATCAAAATGTATATAAATCAAGTCTAAGTTGTAGCTTAGCACATTCAGGGAGTTGTAGCTTCCTTGTAGGTGGGTGCCTACAAAATAAATCTCTTATGATGTGTAATATTCACTAGAGTCCTTTGTTGTGTGTAATATCAGTAGAGGTGTAGGGGTTAGAGCTCCTTGTGGGGTTGGTACCTCACTAAAAAATCTTGTAAGATGTGTTATATTCTTATGATTCCTTTCTTTGTGTAATATAAGAAATAGTTATGGTGGGTTTTCTCCTAAAATGGTTTTTGTGCATGATATATGTTTTATTGTTTGCTCATAGTTTAAAACCACACATCATTAAAGGGTTTAAAATTGGAATTAAGAAAACAAAATTATCTTCACTTATTCATGCCCCCTCTCAGTGCTTATGATCTCTAACAATTGGTATCATAGCGAGGTTATTATAACAAAAGATTAACATCTTCAAGGAGGTCCTCCTATCACAACCATGGTAGCAAATCAGGAACAAGGTGGTTTTTCACTGTCAAGATCACCTCTCTTTACTGGTACAAATTATGCAATCTGGAGAATAAGAATTACGACATATTTGATGTCACTTGGTTTTGTTATCCGGGAATGCGTTGAGAAAGGTTATACTACTCCAGCCATGCCAATGACTACTTCCATGGATAAGGAAGATTATGAATGTAACTCAAGAACTATTAATTTCATTCTATGTTTCTTGACCGAGACATAGTTTGTAAACATTATGCACTACAAAATCACAAAGTAAATATGGACCAATTTATAGATTATCTACAAAGGTGATTAAAAATCAAGCTAGCAAAATTTGCAGACCTATAGAGCTTAGTTCAAAAATTTGAACATGAAGGATGATGAGAGCATAATCACCTACATGAAAATAACTCATGAAGTCATAAATATGATCAGATGATTAGGATAAAATATGGAAGAGTATGTTATTTTCCAAAAGGTTTCGATATCTTTGACTAGAAAGTATGATGTAAAGGTTTCAGTTATATAAGTATCCAAAGACATGAAGACTCTCATAATGGATGAAATTTAGAGCACCCTATCAATATACAAGATGAGGAATGTTGCATCCAAAACTACCAAGAAAGAGGTAGCATTGAAGGTCAATAAAGAAACTCAATGCACAATAATAAGAAGAAGAATCAACTTCAGGAGATGAGTTGGATGATGAGAAGATTGAAGCCATGTTCATAAGAAGATTAAAAAGAGGATCATGTAAATATAAAGGAAAACTCCCATTCAAATGTTTTTCTTGTGGACAAGTAGGTCACTTTACTAGTACGTGTCTGAACAAGAATAAATACAATCATTCTGAAAATGAAGAGGACAATCATAAACATAGAAAAAGAGAAACTGAATATAAGAAGAAAAGTGACAAAAATAAGTTCTTTAAGAACAAAATAAACTTCTATTCAAAGGAAGAATCAAGTGGATCAGAGTCAAGTAACTCTAAGAATGAAAATGATGAATATCAGTCATATTTTTTTTATGGCTATGGATCCAATCAAGAAGGATGCGCTTCTAGAGGGAAGAACATAGTTGAGTGTGAAGAGTCAGATGAAGAAGAAGCTAAAGTAAATCTTGAAGTAGAGCTAGTATGTGCTCTTGAAGAATTGAGATTGTGTAGGAAAAAGAATCAGAAGTTGAGATGCACATTGAAAGATTATGAGGAACAAATCCACGTCTTTGAGAGAAGAAATATTTTGAAAGAAGAAGAAGAGGCTAATGAGCTCAAGGAGTTGGAAACACGGCTGGAAGATATTTCAAGCTCCTACAAGTCAAAGGAGGATGAGTCCATAAAATTGATATTAGAACCTGGAGAAATTGAAGGTTGAGATGGAAAAAATGAGTAGCAAGCTAAAGATGTATTAAAAACTTAAAAAGGCTCAACTTTTTTGAATGATGTCTTGAGTAGCTAACATGATTCAAATGACAAGAATGGAATTGGTTTCAAAGAAGAAATCAAAGTAAAGGAGCTTGCAAAGAATGAATAAAACAAGGCTACATCAACATCCAACACCTAATCTGCCACAAACAAGAAGGTTATTAGTGTCATGAAGAGAAGAACTTATACTCCTAGAATCACATATGCAATGAGGTATTATTGGTCATTTAAACTTTCACCCGTGTAAGCTCTCGAGGAACTAAGCTATTTGAGACAACAATGGAACCGTCTCAATTTGTGGGATCTTACGCACTTGAGATGGATCTCCGAAGAAGGCTGGTTCCTTTACCTACTTCTAAAACTACAAACGAATCCTAATGATGAAATAAAATCCTAGACTAAACATACCAAGGACCAGGATATAAGGATGCACTAGAAATGGGAAATCCTCAACTAAGGAAGGAGATAGTGCCAAGGAAAGGGTTGATCTCTCTCCATGAGTAGTAAAGGAAACAGATAGATGGTGGGAGAAGAGGTAAGATAGAGAGGCAACATATGAACATGGGGACTTGTAATCAAAGGAGACCCACAACATTAAAACAAAGGCGAATAGAGAGGCAATGTACAAATAAAATGAGAAACGGAAGACAAGAGTCCCACAAAGCATGATTTTATTTCTCAAAGGACACACAATCATATACATTCTATTGCAATAGGTGAGAATACATTGTAGAGACCATGTCAAGATATAAAACCCATGGGAAGTTGGCCATCATTTTTGCATGGTATCGTTACAACAAAGAGGGATCATTTTTACAAAGCGTAACTATGTTATTTATAGAAGAAGGAGACAAGAGAAGGAGAAAGATAGGAAACTCATATTCAAATCTTCAACCACCAACAAAAAGTGATAAATGCCTACAAAGCCACTTGCAAGGATGTAAGAAGTGCTTCCCCATGTCTCTTTGGTGGGTAGAAGAAGGAAGAAGGTAAGATCTTATTAAAATCTGGTGGTTAAGGTTGATTAGATACATTCATTAATGACCGAGAAAGATTTTCTCTATTTTCCACCTACCAAATCCCACCCAAATTTTATTTTGAATTGTCTAATGTGGAGTTGATGTCAACAAATTTCAAATGAGACCGGTGTGTGGTAATCGAGCACCGAGTAGAATTTATGGATGACATAAGTCTACAGATCGCTATAACACGTAACGACACATGGGGTGCAACTTGATTGATTGAAGAAATTAAATTTGTTGATTTATTTTTTCTTTTTTCGCCATGTGTCATCTAGTGGTTCATTACAAGGATTCAAAGCACCTAGTGGCATGCTTTGATAGGTTACGTGTTGGTCACTTAAGTTTGGTTTGAGATGATGATGTGGCATAGTGGTGGTGTAGAAGAAGCCGTGAAAGTGAAGAAAATGGGTGGGCAAAGGTATGTGTGTGGAAACAAGGTGCATAGCTACAAGAGTATACAAGTATGCAAGGGGATGTGAGTAGCTAGAAGCATGAGCACACAAAAATAAGGAAAGGGAGTGTGAGGGGAACCTGGGAAGGGAAGAAGTACAAGGCACACTAGTGTAAAAACATGTAAGGGACTTAACCAAATTGGAAGGAAAGTCACAAGTGCATGCGTAAGGAGTGCTTGTGAAGGATGGGAATGAAAGTAGGTTCACAACAGATGACACAAAGGGATAATGAAAGGAGATAGCAGAATGTGGAGGGAAGAGGAAAGAGAGTGAAGAAAACATTAGAGGAAGAAAAGGAATGAGGATGCGAAGCATGAAGAAGGCAAGGCACGTGGGGTGCACCGAATAATTACACAAGTAAAGTCGCACCAAGGAAGAAAACTTGAGTGCATGCAACCTAAAAGTTGAAACATCGAGTCGAATGAAAATATAATTTATCCAAATAAATAGGAAAGTTATTTGGATAAGAGGTACACACATTCCTTTTATGGTTATTGTTATTCATGTAATCAATTTGGACATAAATCGCCAAATGTAGGAAGTTCTCAAGAGGATATAGAAGAAACTTTGGCCCATATTACAAGATCAAACTATAATAGTGTCCAACAAAATTATCATAAAAATAATAATGTGGTTTCAACAAAAAAACAAGAACCACCCAAGCAGCAAAAGAAGTGGGTATATGTGGCAAAGAAGGACGAGAACAAGAGAAAAGATTCCTACTCAATAGTACAAATTGCATTCCATGTGTAAAATGAAGATAAAATCTTGTATTTGGATAGTGGATGCTCAAGCCACATTAAAAGTGAAAAAATTAAATTCATTAATTTTTCTATTAATGTAAGAGCGTTGTGAGGTTATGTGATAACAACTCGCAAAACGTACTTAGGAAAGTAACCTTGAGTCTAGATAATGGAAAGACTATAACTGAAAATGTTTTATATTTTGAAGGTATTAAACATAATTTATTGAGTGTGAGTCAAATGTGCAAGAGGGGATACAATGTTATATTCCATGACAAGGGTTTTGATATCATAAATTACAAAATAGGAAAGAAGGTTGCAAAGGCCAAGCGGACAAAGAACAACATGTATGTTCTCAATGAGATAAACAAAGAGAAATGCTTAAAAAGAAAGATTGATTACAACTGGTTGTGGCACAAGAGATTGGGGCATATGAGTTTTGAAAATTTGGTGAAACTAAGTGCTAAAGATTGTGTGAGACATATGCCAAAGATTGATAAACCTATGGATACAAGTATGCAAGGCTTATTTGCATGGCAAACAAATAAGGATGTCATTCAAATCAAAAGAGGATTCTACAACCACGCCACTAGAGCTGATCCATATGGACCTTTGTGGGCCCACAATAATCGAAGGTATAAATGGTGAGTCATATTTTATGCTTCTAATAGATGATTACACTAGGATGACATGGGTGGCATGTTTGAAACAAAATTCATAATCCTTAGGTTCAAAAAATTCAAGGCGTTGGTGGAAAATGAGAAAAATAAAAACATCAAATGCCCGAGATCGCGAGAGGTAGAGAATTTCTGGTGAAATGAGTTTGATGAATTTTTGAAGCGCGTGGAAAACAAATAAGGATGTTGTTCAAATCAAAAGAGGATTCTATAACCACGCCATTAGAGCTGACCCATACAAACCTTTGTGGACCCACAAGAACTCGAAGGTATAAATGGTGAGTCATATTTTATGCTTCTAATAGATGATTACACTAGGATGACATGGCTGGCATGTTTGAAACAAAATTCATAATCCTTAGGTTCAAAAATTCAAGGCGTTGGTGGAAAATGAAAAAATAAAAAGATCAAATGCCCGACATCGATTGAGGCAAAGAATTCTCGTGAAATGAGTTTGATGAATTTTTGAAGAGCATGGAATTAGAAGAAACTTCTCATCTACAAGGGCACCTCAACAAAATGGGGTTTCGAAAGGAAAAACATAATGATGCAAGAGATGGAAAGAACAATGTTAAATGAATCCAAACTCTTAGATAGGTATTGGAGTGAAGAATTTTACACCAAGCTCTATCTTTTGAATAGAGATCAACTCGAGAATAAAAGTGATAATAATCCCTATGAAATATGAAAGAAGATACTAGCAAATGTAAAGTACATAAGATTACTTGGAAGTAAATGCTATATAAAAAGAGATGACTCAAGATGCGATGAAGGAATATTCCTTAGTTACTCAATGGTCAAGCATAGCTTAGAGATGCTACAATAAATGGCTAAAAATATTGTTGAAATCATTAATGTGAAGGTGGATGAGACACGATATTCCAAAACTAGCACACTCAGCATAATGGCGATAAGGAAGAACAAGAAGATAATGAAGAATTGGACAACCCGCGTGAAGAAGAAGATGAAGAGGAAGAAAGGCTAGACACCAAGGCACCTTCCAGGAAAGTCAAAAAGAACTATCCTTCCAATCGTATCATTAGAAACAAATATGATGGCATTCTCACAAGAAGAAGGATAAGAGAACAACAGAACCATGAAGATATAAAACTTCTTTCAATGATAAAACCCAAGAATGTTGTAGAAGCAAGAAAACAACAACACTTGGTAGACGCCATGAATGAAGAGCTAGATCATATTGAAAATAATGAGACATGGGAACTAGTACCTAGACCACAAAATAAGAATGTAATTGGAACCAAGTGGGTTTTCATAAATAAATTGAATGAGAAAGGAGAAGAGACATGGAACAAGGAAAGGCTAGCTTGAAAAGGATACGGGAAAATGGAAGGAATAGATTTTGATGAGATGTTTTCACCACTGCTGGCAAGAATGGAAGCAAGAAGATTGTTCTGGATTATGTAGCATACAAGAAAATCAGAGTATTCCAGATGGACGTGAAGTCATCTTTCCTCAATGGTTTTCTAAATGAAGAGGTATATATTGAACAACCTAATGGATTTTCACTTTGAATGAAGATAAGGATTATGTGTACAGGTTGAAAAAGGATTTTTATGGATTAAAACAAGCTCCCAGAGCTTGGTACAACAGATTAGACTCATACCTCATTTAGCAAGGATTTAGAAAAGGTATTGCGGATAACAATATATACATCAAGGAAGAAGGAGAACACTTGCTAATTGTCATTGCATATGTAGATGATATCATATTTGGTGGAGACCATGATAAGATGACATATGAGTTTGCTAACATGATTAAATAAGAGTTAGAGATGTCAATGTTTGGAGATATTTCATTCTTTTACGGGTTTATAGATCAGTCAAATAGATCAAGGTGTATTCATATCCCGGACTAAATATATCAAGGAAATGTTGAAAAGGTTCAAAATAGAAGAATGCATCCTATTGGGATTAACCATATAACATTTGATGTTGCAAAGATCTAAAATCAGATAAAACATACAAGAAATGAATGTGGAAATAAACTAGAAGATAAAATAAATAAGAGAAAGATAACACCAGATTTAATGTGGTTCACTTAGTGTGGGCTACATCCACCAAGAAACGGCCAAAATTATTATTCAGTGCTTTACAAAGGAAATACAATGAAGATATGTTGTCTTCCAACACCTCACAGGATGTTCAATATTTTTCCCTCACTCAGCTACTCTTTCTTGCTCACCAAGAAAAATAACATGTAAACAATTGCTATTTTCTTCTCTCATACCCTCATACAATGCATACATGCATATATATCTATTTTGAGAAACTAACTGTTCTTTTACAATCAAGAAATAATCTTTAAAGAAAAATATTTATTCTAATTCTCAGCCAAAAAAAAAAAGCACCATCGCACAATTTGACCGATGTCGCATTCGCCTAATCGATGTCGGTCACTTTCTGACCCATGTTGGTTGATAACTGACTAATTTTGGTCATTACGACCTATTTCGGTCATTGTCTAAGCGATGCCGTCACTTCCTAACCTATATCGGTCGGTCTAAAACCAGCAACATGTAAAAACAAGCTTTCTGTGAAGTAATTAAGCTCCACACTCACCAATCTCCCACTTGGAGATCAATTGCTACACTGTACTATACATCACCATCCTTAGATCCTTTTCCTTAGCTAGTTTATTCCTATTCAAGTATCAAACTTGAATACCAAAAAAATAGGAGTGAAGCTAAAACTTCTCCTTTACCAATCGCTTCATTAGCATATCCGTAGGGCTCTCATATGTATGGATTTTCTCTAACTTTAGCTCCACATCCTCCAACACATGTTGTATTGATGCAGCCTAGAATTTACCACGAACAACCCACGTGCACCGGCATATCACCCAACTCCGAAAATGAGCACTCACCTAAAGTGTGCAAAGGTACCATACCCCTCCTTAGAGTTTCTTATATAGGATGTGAACATGATGAAGATGTAATGTATTCATATCCATAAACAACATAAATATTCCACAGAGCATATTCCAGATCTAGATCTAAAAGAATAATGAATTAAGCAATAAACATAATGAATTCAACCATGTAAGAACTAGTTACAGTCATGTTTAACACCATTATTCACCAAACACACTCTATTATATTAAAGCACAATAAAAACAGAAGCTTCTTACAATAATTAGTATCATAATTTTATCCGTTCATCATATCTAAGCAAAGATAACTTCACAATATCTCATACACAACACCTATTTAATATAAACAGATTACTACATATTTATAAGGGTGGGGACTTTCCCTTCACCACTTACACACTTACAAAAATAGGTTGCATGCTGAAAATAATCATGCGCCCTTAAAATAACATGCACACATGCAAGTGTGCTAATAATTGATCTCTCAAATTTAACTGGTAGTAGTAATTATATTATTAACTCAAACTCATGCATGACACTTAGTAGACGTTATTTCCAAAATAACATTTTTCATGTCGCGCAAGTCTCCATTATGTTGTGTGCTCCATACGCTATCTCCAAAAATATCCCGTAACCATGAAAATAGCCGAGTCCCGAATCAATGTATTTCACGTGAATTTCCTTCCCTATCCTTTTGCACCTTCAAACATGCCTTACTACTATGCATGAATCTTTAGTGCACCTTCTCCTTAGTGTCATAATTCATCTGTTTGACATTATCCCACACTAAACTACATTTCCACCTTGGAAATTGTTGCCTCCGATGTTCCCATTGAATAATTAATAAAAATTAAAGAATGTAAAGAATTAATTTGCAAAGAATGGACTCATATTCGTAACACCCTCTTCTTAAACAGAAGGATCAACTTGGGATATTCTTTCTTAATCTTAGCTTCTCAAGCTTTCTAATCATCCAACATGTTCTTGATCTTCTCGGGACATCTATAGTGATGGAATCCAACTCATCCTAGTTCATCTCTCCCTTTGAATTCTGCAATACTATGACAATGTTAGCCATATGAGACATCCATCCCCTCCGAAGATCAATCTTTTATGCTATGATCTTTCCAAGCTCATCCAACCTCTTCTTATGCAAATGTTTTGTTGTTACAAGGGATTCAAACTTTTTCTTCACTAATGCCAATTTCTCTACACACCATAAAGTTTCATCCTTCATTGATTTCAAAACTTCATTATCTTCCAATATAGTTCTTATTCTAATTACTGATTCTAGAGCTACACAAATGTTCAATGCCTGGTCTACTTTCTTCAACTCTTCCTGCAAAGTCTGGAGCAATGCCTTGTAAGATGAAATATTTCTAACCACTGAGGTCCTTGCTATCTCGACTTCTTGTTCAGGGTATTTTGGTGCTAGCATGTGAATCGGTCCATCCTCAAGCACCAAATCAACTAATGTATGCACATAATGCATAGCTAAAGGAAACCTTTCAAGTACCTTAGATTCCAAGTGCGGTCTTGCTTTTAGGACATGGTCGCCAATTTCTTCTGCCATACTAATGAAGGCCTCATTCTTTTTCTACTCCTATAGATACCTTAACCAATAGATACCTTATTTATGTAGCTTTGGCCTTGTTATCTTTTTGTAGTGCTCTAATAGTGGAAACATTATCTATGTTCCTCTCGTGCCACTTCTATAGATACCTTAACCAATGCATTGTTTACCTGTTCATCAAACATGATAGTGGGATTTATATTCATGTTCTGATCTATGGTGTTTTCTTCATTCTTGGGACACACATGACTCGACATACATCAAAATCGGGCTCATCCACGTGATTTTACATAAATCGAGATATTTTTTTCCTCATGTGCTTAGTGGCCATGTGCGGTTCCATCAACTCCCATCCATACAACCCTTTAAATCCCTTTGTATTTTGGAATTGGGTGTATAAAATTTTACATGTGTCTTCAAGTATAGCCCATACTCTAGAGAGCATACTCCCCACTTTCTCTCTTTGTTCTTGGCCCCTTAGGAATTTGAGCACCAAGATTTGGAGTTGGATCTTCGATGTTCTAAAAATATCATGTTTTGTTTCTTCTACCACCTTTACTCCCTCTTCTTCATCCTTCATATCTTCATCCTTGGGTTCCTCCACATCTTATGGTTATATAGGGGTGCAGGACTCACTTTCTCGTAGACTCCTCGCCTCCTCATTCAGCTTTAGGTTTCTCCTTCTCTTCTCAATTGTCTCTTTCTCGGGGAGAGAGTTGTGGTGATCTGTGTATGGCCTGTGGGGTTCCCACGCCTTGGGTCCTTGTTCTTCCGAGTACACTTTTAAAGTGGAACTCTTCATGGGCTATGTCCATGTCCAAACCCTCATCTTATTCCCGTGCTCGAGGTGAAGTACCCACGCGCTCGGTATCCACTATGTTCGTGGGCTGCCTCCGGCCTCTATGATTTAAGCCACCGCTATCTTCATCTTATTCCTCGTCATTGTAGTGCCCACTTTCCTTCGACACTTTTATTCTAATCATGATATTGTAGACTCTATGATGGACATCCTTATAGTGTTGGATTTAGTATGATGATTAGACATTTGATCATGGATTATTCTTGATCTAGATTTGATTACGATGCAGGATGATTATTAGAGACACCTTACATGTGGATGATGATATATTATTGGACATGGATGTTTAATGGAAGTTATTCAGACATGTGATTTTGGAGATTATGATTAGACCTTGAAAAGGAAAATTATTTGATGATGATATAGTTGTCGATATAAATTGTAAATGATTTCATTGATTGCCTTGGTGATTGTTGTGATTCATATGTATAGATGATTTTGTGATTTTGTTATATATTCATTTTGGATGTTCTGATATGGCCATGAGGCTGAAGGAGGTATTTGTGTTTTGTAGGTTTAAAATATCACAACAAACATCGAGGGATTGGAGACTAACCAAAGTGGAATTCTAGGTGAATTTGACAAGGTCACCATGGCAACTTGTTTTGTGTGTGTGTTGTATTTTGTTAGAGATTCCCATGGGGGATCATCTTTACATGTGACCATGGGTTTGTGTATTTTATTAATGTGGTAAAATGTTATTGTTGTATGTATTTTATCAGTAATGTATTCCTTCCTTTAATTTATTAAAGTTGTGGTAGATTAATGTGGAAATCTTATGATTAAAATTTAAATAAATCAAATGGGGATATGGGAAAATAATAATGGAAGTTGTTGGTTTGTGTAAGAGTATGTTTAAGTCTGTTTTGGAGTATGAAACACTCCACCTCCATGAAAAATTCGAAATTGTCCTTGGGAGCTATTTTTGGAGGCTTGTGGGACAAGAAAAACTTGTCCCATACCTCTAAATTTAATATACCAACCATACTTATGGATGGAGATGTGATTTGTGACTTTTAAAATGCATTTTATTCATCATGTTTCTTATTTTGGATTGCACTCTCTTACATTTCATTTAAATTGTTGTCCCTTGAGGTGTGGGCTCTTTTGAGTGTGCAAGTAACTTGTCATTTTTCACCCACCTCTTTATTGTGCTTGGGAGAATGGATTTTTGTCTTTTGTGTTTGAATTGGTGGATGTTTGGTGTGGCATCCTACATGGATCCACATCATCCTCTTCTCTCCCTCTTCTATTTAATTCAAACTCTCTTCTTGTTTTGGGGGTTGTTGAAACATTTTGCATGCTTCCTTGGGCACATTTTTCTTGTGATTGGAACTCTTACTTTGGAGAAGCTTTGGTGAAGATTGTTGCTTGGTTGTTGAACCTCTTTGCATTCATCCTTGGGGGCACATTTTTTCTGTGATTAGAGCTCTTGTTGATTTGGAGGAGATTGGAGAGCATTTGATACTTTGGCACTACTGTTTTGGGACTGTATTTTTGACATTCAAAGCTTGTTGTGTGGAGAAAATCCTTCCATGGAGAGGTAGGAGTTTATTCCTTCTTTTATTGCTGTTATTTTCTTGTTGAGTTGTGTGTATGGAGAATGTTTTATTGCTTTTGTTGGCTGGTTGGGTAGACTGCCTTAGGGAAGGTGTAGGAGAAGGCTATGGGGAATCCATGGGGGGGGCATAAGGGAATGCCATGGGCATCAGAGTTTTGTGGAGGGAGTTTTGGGTTTGGGATCCACCATGGAAAAGAAATAGCTTGCATTTCTTACTTGTGGGGGGCATAAGGAGGGGTTGGGAGGCATAAGGTTTATGGGATATGATATGTTATATTGGTGGTATGATTATAGGTGGATGCCCAAATTCCCAATTGGGAGGCATAAGTAGCTTCCCCATAGTCCTTGCTCCTTTGGCTTGCATGATCAAGCCTGAGTTGTGATTTGAATGTTTGTTATTGCAGTTGTAAACTATTTTTGGTATTGAGTTATGTTTTATATTGACATGTGCATGTGTGAAAGAATGTTGTGTTGTGGAAGCTAGTTGTTGCCATGGGTTGAATTGCATCTAGTATTGTACTTTGGTTGGGGCTCGGGGGCCAATGATGAAGGAAGGATTCTCCTTTCATTGGATGTCTTGGTTGGGTGGAGAGTGTTGCCTTTCCCCCTCTTTGTTGTGATCAACTTGGAGAAAAGAGAAAATGAGCATGCTGTTGTTCTGGAGCAATGGAAAAATATAGTTTGACAGTCCCTTGTGAATACCCTTTTAATTGTAATCCTTTCCCACTTTGAAGTGGATGATTTGTATAATTATTGTAAATGAGAAGTTTCTTGTATTGATGAGGAAAGATTGAAATTGAAATGTGAAATGTAGAGAGTTATATTCCATTCTCTATTTTGAAAAGGAATGTGAAAAATGGTTATATGTATTGTATATTGTATTTTGAAGCTAAAAGAAAGAGATAAGTTGTAAAGTTGTTGTTGGAGGTCAATAAAGGAATGCCCTACCTTCTCAAACTTGCATGATTGTATTGAAATTGAATTGCTATTGTGAATTAAAATCTCTGTTGGAAAGAAGAATGTGTAGGAAGTATGTTGTTTTTGCATCCTTGGAATTATATTAAAATTGAAATTAGAACTTGTAATTTAACTTGGAAATGAATTGTTAGAATCAACTAAAGGTAATGGATTAGTTTAGGTATTAAATACCATACCTATAGGACAAAACTAATAAATAACTCCTTCAAAGAAACTGATCACTGACATTGTGTATAATTTTAAACCGGTAAAAGGAATGCAATCAAATTATACAGTTCAGACCTGCACTTAACAATCAACTTTAAAATGTTATAGATTAGTATGCTAAGACATTTAGGAATTCAAATTGACAAAGAAATCTCAAGAAAACAACTTAACCATTGCTAATTTGAAAATGATCCCTCCAACAGTCGTTTCTGTCACTTGTTGGAAAAATACAATTTTGAATCAATTGAACAAATTAACTTTCCAAAAACACCCTATACTAGTCCTCCATGTCTGTTTGACATGTTGAGTGAAGGAGGAGATCTAATTTAAACCAAATTGAGAAGTTGAAAATTGCCAATTCACTAATTATAAGCCTGTAGATCCTTTTTACAAAATTGACCCTTAAAAACTTATCAAAATGTAAAATTTATGTTTCTTGTGCAAAGAGGGCATCGAGAGCTTTCCAAAAGTCCTTTTTCCCAAAACTGAGCTTCCTAGCAAAAGTTATGGCACTTTGAAGTTTTTGTGCCTTGGCGGGAAAATTTGGGAAAATTTTCCCTAGCGGCCCCAACCCAAAAATTTCCCATCATTTTGGCCTTAGAAAATTTTGGTTCAGAAAATTTTTCCATTTTCCTCCACCATCCCGCACCCAATCAAAGGATGCCACGTGTCCTCTTGGAGCTACCGGAGGTGCGGTTTCTTTTCAACCCTTGAATTTTTTTAAAATTTTGGAAAAATTTCCATCTTAGCCCCATGCCAGCCCGTAGCCAATGAGAAGGTGCCATGTGGCACCTTGGGGTGGTAATGGGGAGGGAGGACCCCTTTAATTTCTTTGGTTTTTGGCCTTGGGAAAATTTCAACAAGATTCCCGTGGCCCCGCATCACCGCCCCCACCTTGGGCTTTTCTTCTTCCATGGGTGCACGGACCGCACGTCCCTTTCTCCCTTTTTTCCTCTGTCGGGTGTAATGCGCTAAATCCTCCCACCACTCTACCAATTCCCTCCCCCTCTCCCACTTTGCGCCAGGACTCGACACATGTCCACCAGGGACCCATGGAGGCACGGAAGAAACTTTGCATTTGTGCTGTGCGATGGGAAAAATTCCCAAACCACCCGCGACCCGCAAACCCATTGGAGGTGCTTTCCCCTCCTCTTGACATGTGTCCCCTTGGGGAAAATTTTACCTAAGAACTCCGCTGCTCATATCTTGAGTTCTGTAAGGAGTTAGGAGGACTTATTTATATCACCGGAAAGGTGAGAAAATTTCCTATCCATTGGAAATGGTTTAGGGAAATTTTGGAAGCATTAAGAAGGAGAAAAATCTAGTTGAAACTCTGAGCCTGTTAGAGAGTTGGGTATGGGGGAAAATTACCCTCGTTTTGGACCTTGTGACCTCTGGGAATTGTTAATAAAAGAGAAGTTTGTTCTTGTGGATTTGAGTTGTTCCGGAATCTGTTAGTGGTAGTTGTTGCCTAGCAACCTAGGGGTAGACACTCTCAATCAAGTGCTAGGAGTGGGTAAGTGAGACCTTGCTCTGTTGACTTTATTTATGTGTTCTTTCCCTCACTATAATTTAAACCTTGCTCTTGTCTTGATCTGGTGGAAATTAATTACCTTGGGTATTTAATTGTTTTGGGTCCCTTAACCCTAAAATTTAATCAGGGAATATTTAGCTAAAATGTCAATGAAATCAGTAATTAAATTAATCCCTAGAGAGATTTGAGCTAGGGTGGACCTATTGCACTTGTTTCTCTATAATGAGAAATTAGTAATTATTATAATGGGAAAAATTATCAGTTGAATTTAATTGTCTTCGAGACTTTGGTCGTTAACTCCTAATAAAAAAATTTATTCCATAATTTTCTAGCTAAACCTAGGTTGTTCATGGGTCTCAAGTGGGTTGTTTTAACTAGGCATCACAATCATCTACCTCTATAGTTTTTGTGGGCTTTGGGGTTGGAACGTTATCCAAAGTGTATACTTTCCCTTAGGTGGCCCCAGGAGCTTGAAATCATTCTCTACATACTTTTATTCCCCAACTTGGGCTTAAGTTGAAGGTATAAGAGCACTACTCCAATGTTCCCAATTTCCAAGATTACAGGATTCATGCTTATAACATCTAAAATGAGCCTTTTAACATAGGAAATCTGGCCTGGATATACATTTGTCTTCCTCAAAGTGTGGTAGTCACAGTCTACCTTGTTTGCAATAAAAATCAGGTGGCACACATTAGTAAAGCACTGGACTAATGCCTAGAAGTAGCACACTTTGTGAAGGAATACATTAGCTTGCACCATGGGCTCTATGTCCCATCCTTCATAACAAACTGTGTGATGCAAAAGTGTTAGTACATCGCAAACTTTAATACCTTTCCAACTACCGAAGGTAGCTCCTTGGGATGCGCCACTTCAAATGTCACGCAAAATCGATCATACCTCATCTCCTCCCTCTATTTAAATGAACCAATCATTTACCCTAAACATAAAAACTTGTGAAACCTTTCCATGCAAGGGACTTATTTTCCATGGGATATTCCCAAATCTTGTTCTTAGGCCCATCAAGCACTAAAATTTTGATATATACTAGAGAAAGTAAGATAGTGCCAAAAATAATATTATCACTGTGCACGCTTCCTTGATAATTGTTTCGCGATGTAGCCTGCTATGTTATAGACTATGCCTTGAGAAATTTTCCTCATGATAGAGTCACATGGTATTCACTTACACCCATCTCTCTTGATCATTTAACTTGGTCACCAAATGTACGATTGCATGTACCACTTTGGGTACTTCTTTAATTTATCAATGTCCATTCTACGCGGACCCTTTGTATATTTGAACTCCTTATGTATCTCTATGATTTCTACTTTATCGGTCAAGTCACTATTGAGGTCTACTCCGTGCCCAATAAAGTAGAGTGGCACAAGAGTGAATACGAGGCAATCTAGATGAACAAGAGATCTACAGATGAAAAGAGAGAGGAAACGGGAGAGTTGTAGACACCTATAATTTATCCCGAGCAATTTAAATACTTAAATTGTGCTAAATATCGACAACATATCGTCAATATGGCACACTTCCTCTTATATCACCATTAATTAGCTACATTACGCTAGTTAATTAACCCTTCTATCAAAAAAATAGACCAATTAATGACCTTCCGTTAATTAATCCCCTTTTCTATCTAGACTAATTAATTATTATTAATTAATTAGCATCCTCTTTCATTAAATCAATAAATCATCATTTATTTCATTAAATCCCTCCTATAGTTTAAATCATGCTAATTATTCCTCTAAAAATATTCTATAAGCTTGCATACCTATTAATTAATCACTTAGGTTAATTAATAAATCCCCTCAAACCTCATGAGTCACTAAAAGACAAAAAAACTCTCCTAAGGTTTACTCAACCATTTCTAAACCTCCTTAGTCATAACTAACCCAACCTCTCCATTTATCCCACATGAAGAGGGATGTAGAGATTCTTGTATCCACCTGGGCTATATAAGGAGCACTCATCCTACCTTTCTTCTTACACCTAAATGATCATAGAGCATACATTATAGAAATTTTATCATCTTGGAGCATTCTTCCATTATAAGATCTAGCCTTCTCTATTTCTTGCATTCATCCACCCAAGTTTTGAAGTCATATGGAGATATGTCTAGTGGTCATCTAGCCATGATTTGACAAGACTCCATTCTTGAAAACCTTGGGATTTCAAGTATATAATCAACTATTTGATTGCTAGAGATCTACATAGGTTCAATCTCCTCTCATTTAGCATTAAATGAGAGATAGAATTTAATTTGTTTAGCATTGTATTGAAGCTACTAGGTGTGACACAAGTGCACTACGGACCTAGATTTACATAGAGGGTTACAAGCACCCTAACCCACACACACATTCCCTAACCTACACGCAGTGCTTGATTCGAGGTGACATATTAATTCTAGGTTTCCAAAGGTTTGTATCCTCAAGTGCTAATGTTGTTACTGAGGTTTATTTTTTTGCATGGGTATGTTTACATGTGTTTGCTAGACTAGACATTGGATAAACCTTGCATGCTTAATTATAAGAGTAAGGTCACATATGCTCTTCCCTCACATCTTTTGGGGTGATCTTGGGAATCATAAACGATTCTTATATCTTTTATTTCTTTGAGAATGTGTTGAATGTCCAAATTGAGCAAAGATGAATATATTTTGCGTTTGAAACAAAATTAAACTACTAATACAGTTTCCATGCAAGTTGCCAAAAGGTGTTCAAGCAAACCACATCCAATTAAAAAGATAAAAACACACCATAATCATCACATTGTATTTGGCAGGATCATATAAGGGTATGTCTCATCCACTTAAAACTATGACATAACCCCTTTTGGTATAAGCCTTAAGCTACAACAATGGGGGTGGTCATAGGAACCCAAAGTAGTCCATGCAAGAGGTAACCTTGTGGATGAAACGGGAAGTGCTCCGCATAATCTACTTGACTAGTATTACCATTTGTGAGATTTAGCATCACAAGTCATCCGTATCGTGACCCCGGTGAGAGAGTACATGATGGATGCATTTATTTCCCACCGTGCTTAAATAGGGTAAAGTAAAGCCAAGATACTCCAAGAATTAGTTAGTGTAATTTTTTTGGTAAATCGAGCTCGCTCTTAGATGACTTATGACACCTAGTTGAGTGAACCACCTAGGAAGATATATTTGACCAGAGAAAATTTAGACTATATCAAAGCCAATTTGAGTTGAGAGCTATTGTTCATCACGAAATTTGTGAGCGTTACTTTTTCTTAGTTTTTCACTTTCCCTAAGGCAAGGTGAAACTCTGTCAAAGTGAGGCCAACATTTTTCAACACCAATTGATCTACTTCCTTCAATATCTTTTGACACTTTGTTGATCAAAAGAGGAGTGACTACCCTTGTGTTGTTAATTGATTGTATTGACTACTTTTGTGTCTTTTTATGCTCATCCATGTTTGCAGCTAAATTTTTAAACGTATAAAGTGTGTGGAAATGTTTTTATATCATTGGTAGCCTTTTTTGTCTTGATACCCAAAGCAAGATTTTCATTGTAGTTAGGCTTGATTCATCACTTTGATTCTCCTTTGAACAGATATATTTTTTATATCGTGTAACTACAATTTTGGTATTTACATCTTGTTTCTTGTAAACTTAACCTAAATATCTATATTGTAAGGTTACACTATATACACTTCAACAATTCACGGGTATACTATCACTCTAGTTTGATCCCAATTATTACCTCGATTCTGAAAATTGTTAAGTGTTAACACTTGTACATGTTATATCAATATCATCTTGATATCAATACCTTACTTTCTCGCAAAGTTTGATTAACATATCTGGTGAAATTATTGTGTCACTCACAATCATAACTCGACACTTTTTAGAATATAGGACTTTATTGAATTTGGGCTTGCTTCTAGTATACTTTGTTTGGAGGTTGCATTAACTTCTTGTTATTACTTACACCTTGTTCATTTCTTTGAACTTGACATAAGTAGGGACATTTTTTTAATCATCATATGACACCAACTACCTTTTTGAAGACAAATTTAGGAAGTACTTCATTTGATTGTTTGGTTTGAAACTCAACATTGTGTGATTGAATCTTGCTTAACTCATTCATTTAAGAGCAATCATTGTGTCACGTTGGTTCTTTGACATTCATAATATACCTTGATTTCTTGACATTATTTTTTTCACTTAGGTTTGATAAAAATATTTGAACACATTCACAGACACCTTAGTGAAACTATTACATGTCATGGCCCCTAAAACAAGATTAGGGCTCAAAAAGTAGGCTTTGGAAGCAAGACAAATGCAAACTTGGGAAGCCTCAAACAAACAAGGGTCAAACCCCTTTATTGGCCATGATCTTGGGCCTTTATTCTCTGCAGTAAAGAAAGAAGTAGAAGAAATGATAGATCATAGCGGTGATGAGTTAGAATCACCACATATGGAATTTGATTTTGACCCCACCTTGTTAGATGAATTCCTTTTTAGAAACAAGGATCAGTACTAGCATGAGTTGTGGAGTTAGGAGCTAAAATTCCTATCGAACAAGAGATAATCCCACCTACAAATGATACTAATGACAAGCAACGAACTCTCATTAACATGGAGAATATCTTAACACATGGACATGCTTCTACCACTAACATGGGAAATGATAATGTAATGGGATATAGAATGCCTTTCATTAAAATACCATGTAAATTCAGAATATAACATGAAAATTTTAAACAACCTTTGCATCATGAAGAAGAAGAGGAACCTCTTGAAGAAGAAGTTGTTATTTGACAAAAATTTACAACCTTAGTTGACAATTAGCTTTGTTAACATCTCATGTACAAAAACAAACAAACAAGAATGTACAAAAGACAAAACCTAAGGTCAAAATTAGTGAAATTCACATGGACAGTCAAGGAGGAGACAATATGGAATAGAATCACATATATATCCCTACTTCTCCTACTAAAGAAAAATTACTTGTGCAAGAAATGTAATCTATGAAAGTGACACTTACAAGCCTCCAAGAGAGTATTGTGGGGAATAGCATAAAATATCAATACGAAGAACTATGTCCCCATCCATTTGATAAAACTATGATACTTCAACCCTTCCCTAAAAAGTTTGACATGCCAAAATTTGACAAATATAGAGGGAAAGGTGAGCCACGAGACCATGTAAAATATTTTTGCATGGCATTCCAATAAGTGTCCTATAGTGAAAATTACCTTATATGACTCTTTCCAAAGAGTCTAGGGGGCCAAGCCTTGGAATGGTTCGCTTGCTTACCTCGTGGATCTATTTTCACATGGCCTAAATTGGAAGAAAGGTTTGTAAAAAATTCTTGTACAATATAGAAAGTAACATAACCATGGTGGACTTGTGTGGCACTAAGAAACATCCCAAAAATACATTCGCTAGCTTCTTGCAAAGATGGAGAGGGATAGCTAGTTGCTTCCCTGAAAAAAATCTTGTGAGTATCTTTGCTCCTAATATCAACCTAGACATCACTTTTCATTTGCAAATGCATTGTGTTTGCACCTTCGAAGATGTAATTGAAAAGGTATTTCAAATAGAGAAATCCCTTTTTCAAAAGGAACCATTAAATCACACTCTAATGATAACCAAAATGCAAAACCCACGAAAAATCCAAAATCTTTTACAAAAACAAGAACGTGGTGGGAGACGGAATCAAAAATTCCAAACGTGTACAAATGGTTCAAACTGGTCAACCTTTTAAACTAGCCAAAGGGACTATTAAACCACCACCTAAATGTAGAATTTTCACTCCTCTCAATGAGCCTTTGTTGGAAATATTGAAGCAATTGGATGTAGCTCACATGGTGACTTATCCCACGACACAACCCTTTGATGACAATGCTCTAAATCCATCATGATACAAAGAGCATGACTATTATGATTACACCGTGTCAAGGGACACAAAATAGAAAAATGTCTACGACTTCGTCACTACATCCAAGATCTCATTGAAAATGGGGAGATAGAAGTGGACACCCCAGAGAAAACTCAGACACCAAATGAAAAGATGGGAATATTCAAAGAACCATTCCCTAAACATGATAAGTCAGATGAGAAAAATATGGATCGAGGAGAGTCATCCCATAGTTACAAAGCAAGTGAATTATCTATATACCAAGAATGAAAATAATCATTATGATTCACTCATTAGATGTATCCGCTCTCCTAATGACCATGTGAACACCATTCAGATCAAGGGAAAGGATTGCACTGTGGTAACAAGGTGTGCTCACCTCATGATTCCTGAACCCTCTCCGTCGACCCCGTAAGATGGTAGGTACAACCTCTTAGAACAACTTGAGAAGACATCTGCTAAGATTTCAATCTTGGATCTTCTTAAAATATTAAATGTACATAAGGAAATCTTGTACAAAACTCTTCAAGGGTTAGGAGTGCCACTAGAAGTAGACCCTTCACATCTTCAAGCTGCGGTGGAAAACATTGCACCAACTGAGTACATCTCCTTTAATCATAGGGAGATCCCTATTGAAGATCTTACACATAATATCCCCTATATATTGAGGTATTTGTTACCCGTTGAAAGATAAACTAGGTGTTTTTGGAAAACGGATCGGGGTTGAATATATGCACTTTATAATTAAGTAATCATTTGGGAAATACAAAAGAAGATCTAGAATCCCATATTATTACCATAACCTCTTACGACAACGCGGAGTGGGAATCAACTGGGAAAATCACATTTCTAATGGAAGTAGGACCCACTTGTCATCAGATGAAGTTTCATGTCTTGGACTTGGAACTTCCATATAATATGCTTCTTGGTCAACCATGGATTCATGCCATGTAGGCCATACAATCAACATTTCATCAATGCATCAAATAGAAACACAAGGGACAAACTGTCACAATAAAAGGAGATCTAGAGCCCTTCGCTCATTGCAAAGCTCTTAATAGTTTTGTATGTAAGGGTGCCTATACCTCTCCCTTTGCTGATATAGTTTTTCCTCTTCAATCCAAAGCCATGGAGTCATGGGTAGATTCATATTCCCTAAGTTCCTATGTCCATGAAGCCTCTACATCAACTTCTCCTTTTGATTCATGGGAGATGAAGGTTCTAAAATATAGTTGTCGAGAATACAATGTGTGATAAGATATTTTTGTTTCAGACCTATCATTATCACCTAAAACTTTTGGTCGTCGACCCAACTATCATTTCAAATGGCCTAGAGATGAATGAACTATTAGGTAATTTTTACCTAGGGGTTACTCGCTGAAGAGAAATTGTTGGACCCACCTACAACTTGGGTCCCAAAAGATACTAAACCAACTTACTACCAAATCATTGAGTATGAGAAGTCTAGCCGAATGTTTCATTCTATGGGCTACAAGGGTCTAGGATGCGAAAAAATGAGCATGGACCAAGAGAACCAATTCCTCTCTTGTATTTCAAGATAGAAAGATACAGTATCAACATTCAACCCTATGGATCACACCCCAATGATCAAGACACTACCTATTTTGAGTGTGAAGATAGATCTGATTATTTAGACAATGACACAAATTCCCGCTATAGCTAATACAAGGATCTTACCTCCACAAACCTATTCATGGATATCGTTGTCCTTACGATAACCTCTATTGAACCTAAAATTTACCTTGTGCACCCTTTCCTTGTTGAATGGGACTAACAATGTCACGTATGAGTGGATCTCTTTGAAAATAATGAAGACATTACAAAATTCATGGGCATTCAAGATACCATTCCAATAAGAGACCATACGAAGGGTTTATACATTGACTTAGATATTGAAAAATCTACTAGCAGGATCTAGCACAGGAAGAGTGAGCACATGAGAATTACTTAGAGAAGAAAATAAGAGCACAATAAAGAGGAACAAGGAAATAATAATTATCTCGATATCTCCATCCTCCGGTAGATTCATTAAATAGGAGAATAAATAGTTTGACATTCCTAAATAATAGGAATGTCAAGCTAATTAGAGATAACTAATTCCACACAAGGAGTGGAGAGAATCTCAACAAGCTCCAAGAGTTAGAACTAATTAAAAAAATATAACAATTTGCTATAATGAGCTTATTCGGTGTAATTAAATTATTTACACCAACACCCTCCCATAAGCGAATGCTAGGGAGCAAAAAGAAAGAAGGGTCTTGGCTACTAGGCACGATAAGGTACCTCATACAATACTAGAAAAGAAGGAAGGAAGGACTATACAAGATCCCCCAAGGACAACTTCCTTCACCCCAAGATTGTCTCGCAAGTCCAAATAGCAAGGGGAATCCAAAGGAAGAGTGAGCACGTGAGAGAATTACTCAAAGAAGAAAATAAGATCACAATAAAGAGAACAGAGAAATAATAATTAGCTCGATATCTCCATCATCCGGGAGATTCATTAAATAGGGAGAATAGATAGTTTGACATTCCTAAATAATAGGAATGTGAAGCTAATTAGGAGATAACTAATTCCACACAAGGAGTGGAGAGAATATCAACAAGCTCGAGAGTTAGAACTAATTAAAACAAATATAACAATTTGTTATAATGATCTTATTCGGTGTAATTAAATTATTTACACCAATAGATACCTATGCGTACTTCAGCGAGCTCAGAGGAAGCTGAGCTTCATGGTCGAGAAAAACTTGAGAAAATGTGAGGGCAAAATTTCCAACGCAAAACAAAATTCCAAGTAACACGGTGAAAACCTCTTTGAGGCGGCTAAAAAACAAGTGAAAAAATCAATGGACAAGAAAAGTGACCATGCCAAGGGTGAAAATCTTGTAAAGAAACCCTTGGAAGAAGATCTCAACCTTCCTCCCAATCCTACACATATGGAGGATTTGTCTAAATGCTAGTGGAAGAAACCATTGATGTGAATATTGGAACAGAAGATGACCCAAAAATAGTCAAACTGGGAGCTTCACTCTTAGCACAAGAACAAAAGAAATTCACCATGCTTCTATGGGAATTTGTAGATGTATTCGCATGGTCCTATAAGGATATGTTGGGTTTGGATCTAACTTTGGTAGTGTATAACCTGGTTTTACATGCGCAGACACCAAGCCCATAAAAAAAAAGCTTAGAAAAATGCATCCACGGGTGCAGCCTCTTCTAGTTAAAGAATAGCTTGAAATATCTCTAGTAGTGGGCTTCATTATACCTATTAATTACTTAGAATGGATATCAAACATAGTCCCCATACAAAAGAAACCTATTGGGATTAGAATCTGTATGGATTTTAGAGACATCAATAAGGCATGTCCAAAAGATGATTTCCCATTGCCCAATATTGATATGATTGTTGATTCAACTGTATGATATGAAATGTTATCTCTTATGGATGGATTTTCAGGCTACAATCAGATCAAAATCGTAGATGAAGATCAACACAAGACAACCTTCAAAACTCCTTGGGGACTTTCTGTTATCAGGTAATGCCCTTTGGCCTTAAAAATGTAGGTGTAACCTATCAAAGGAACATGGTTTTCCATGATATGATTCATGACATCATGGAGGACTATGTGGATGATATCTCAGGAAATACAAGACAAGAGAAGATCACCTTGAGATTTTGCGATGTATCTTCAAACGCGCTGGGAATAAAAATCAGATTGAATCCAAATAAATGTGTGTTTAGCGTATTATCATGAAAATTACTTGGATTCATTGTATCATGAAGATGGATTGAGGTGGACCCAACTAAAGTTACCTCTATTACTGAAATGCCTCCTCCATAAAACATCAAACAACTACGTAGCTTACAAGGAAAGATACAATCCATCTATCACTTCATTTCCCAACTTGTTGATAAATGTCATTCATTCACCCATCTAATTAAAAGGATGTTTCATTTATTTGGGGACCAGAGCAGCAACAAGCCTTCATCTTACTTAAAAATACTTATCCAATCTGTTTGTCCTCATTCCTCCAACTCCCAAAGGTGAGCCACTACTATTGTACATTTCTTTTACTCAATTTGTTATTGGTGTGTTACTTGCCCAATATGACCTAAATCACAAAGAAAAAGTCATATACTATCTTAGTCGTACTCTCATTTCCTATGAGATTAACTACCCTTAGATTGAAAAATCTTGTTTGTTTGTTTGTATTTTTACCTTCCAAAACTTTGCCATTACTGTTAAATACTAAAACCAAGCTTATATCCAAAGTTGACATTCGCTTAATTACCTGTTGTCAAAACTTTTCCTTACGGGTAGAATGGCTAATTGGATCATTCAACTAAGTGAGTTTGAAATTGAGTATGTACACCAAAATTTGGTAAAAGGACAAGTACTTGTTGATTAGTTAGCGAAGCACCATTTTTACAAAGAATGGATCATGTGAGTCTGGATCTTCCAAATGCTTCATTAATGTATATTAAGGAATATTTCATGTGGAAAGCACACTTTGATAGATATTTTAATTTTCATGGTTCGAGGCAGGTGTGGTATTAATTAATCCTTCAGGTGACCCCATACCTCAAGCTTTTCACCTTGGTTTTCCTTGTACAAATAATATTGCGGAATATGAGGCACTCATCATTGGGATGAAGCTAGCAATCAAATGGGATATCCATCATGTTAAGATCGTTGGTGACTCATAATTGATCATCAAGCAAGTCAACGATGAATACAAAGTCAAGGATGAGAAACACATCCCTTACAAGAAACTGGTGGAAACTTTTAAAGAGTATTTGGTGTGTATTACATTCAAATAAATTCCAAGAGCACAAAACAAATTGGTAGACACTATGGAAACCATAGATTTTATGCTATGGATTTCACTAGAGAGTAATGATATGTCATTCTTTGTTGAGAGTCTATGCCACAATGTGTATGACATGCTAGAATCTTGTTTGGATTGTGAAGGTGTTGGTCCCTATTCCCTATGGTATGCGTACATCTACACCTATCTAAACACAACACCTTCCCTCCGACATCTCCCATCCCGAAAGACAAAGCCTTATCCTCTAGATTGCTCATTACACCCTCATAGAAGATACACTCTATCGTCGTGGCTATGATGGGAATTTGTTGCATTGTCTAGATGTAACAGAGTACGTCTAAGAAAGAAAAAAGAGGCATATGAAGGGGTATACAAAAAACCCATACAAACAAAATGGTTCTAGATAAGAAATTATTGAGAGTAGGATACTATTGGCCTACTATGGAAACAGATTGCTACAACTATGTAAGGAAATTCGTACTATGTCAAAAGTATAGAAATTTCATCCATGCGCCATCACAGCCATTACATGTGATCACAACCCCATGGCCATTTTCCAAATGGGGACTTGATTTAATAGGAAGCTCACCCCTACCTAATCTAATGGTCATACCCACATCATCACAGCCATGGAATATTTCACTAATTGGGTGGAGGCTATTCCTTTGACTTATGTTACGGGTGTTTAGATTTCAAAGTTTATCATGAATCACCTTATCTACCAATATGGAATTCTTGCGACCATAGTTACTGACAATGGAAAATCATTCAAGAAAGAGATAGTGAAGGACCTTTGTCATCGATTTTAAATAAAATTGAAGTGTTCTACACCATATTACCCTCAAGGTAATGGGTAGGCTGAAGCCACTAATAAAACATTGGTTTGAATCATGGAAAAGATGGTGAGTAACATAGGTTGTAATTGGAATTTGTAAATTCACCCATCCCTCTAGGATTATAGGACCTCCATTCGTACTCCTACTAGTGTGACACCTTATTCCCTAGTATTTGGAACCGAATCCATCATCCCATTGGAAATCAAGCTTCCTTCCCTGAGAATATCTCTTAGGGATTATCTGGAAAAGGATGAGGATTACAAAGTGGCTAGGCTAGCAGAATTAGAACTCCTAGATGAAAATAGCATCTGCGTGCTTAACCATCTTAAGGTGTATCGAATAGGGTCTCAAGAAATTATAACAAAAGGATCATACCTCATCGGAGTTTAAGGTTGGAGATTTGGTTAGAAAGAAAATAAGCTTACACAAGGGTGGAAAGAGAGAAGAAAGGAAAGTTCGAACAATGGGAGCATATAGAATTTCCCATTCCAGTGGTGATGAGTTTCGTGAACCTATGAATTCCATACACCTTAAGCGGTTCTATGCTTAAACATGGTGGAAAAAAAAAAATAAAAAAAAAAAAAGTAAAAATGATCAAAATACAAAAAAAAAAAAGAGAAAAATAAAAAGAGAAAGCAGGTCATCCATATGTGAAAACCACACAATTGTGGCACTTTGGATAGGTCCCTTAGTGAAAAATAGTTTCCGGTGCCTTGGGAGGATTCGTTGTTCACAAACATCTTATATCTAGAGGGTACTTTTACTTAGCCTAGGGTTAGTTTCACACTTGCATCCGAGATTCCTTTGAACCTATCCTGTCAAGCCTTGATCCAGATTTTTCTCCTCTTATAAATTGGTGAAGGGATGGTCTTTGTATATTCCCCATCTAACGTTGGGGGCACTTCTACGACTTCACCTTCCTATTTATAAACACGTGTGTCTACCCTTTTATATTCTCTCGTCTAACGTTGGGCATCCATGTTTCTTAGTTACCTATGCATAGCTTCGAAAACCTTAGAAAATCACAAAAACATTCAAATATGTTTGAAAATCACAAAAACATTCAAATATGTTTGAAAATCACAAAACATTCAAATATGTTTGAAAATCACAAAAACATTCAAATATGTTTGAAAATCACAAAAACATTCAAATATGTTTGAAAATCACAAAAATATTCAAATATGTTTGAAAATCACAAAAAACATTCAAATATGTTCAAAAATTGCAAAAACATTCAAATATGATCAAAATCCAAATAATAGAAAAACAAAAAGCACAAAAATAGTAGAAAAGTGTTTCACAAAACAATTTTACAAAAACATAACTTTAGTTTACTTACTTTATCTTGTTTCTTGCTTTGTTTGTGTACATTGTTTGCTTGTATAGTTGTTACTTGTTTGTACATTTTTATAGTTTTTGCTTAGACATAATTTGATAAGATTCATCTTTTCTTTCTTAGATTAGATTCATTCTTACTTGTACATATGAAGTGTTTTTTTGCATGCTTGTAAATAATTGTACATAGTTGTGTTAATTCATGTTGGTTAGCACTGTATATTTGGTTAGGTTTGTTAACATTTGCTTGTGTCTGCTTATTACATGTACATAGTTTTGTTATCACATCATCATATTTCCATCAATATCATCACATCTAACATCATCTATACATCATATAAATAAAAATCTAAGTATACATCATACATGAATGCTAAGCTAATCATCACATATTGTATCATCAAATGGGGAAAGAGGGATCACAAATATCACAATTTATTGCTCTACACCAATATCATCATGTCATCCCGTCCACTAATCTATAAAATCACATGAACAATACAATTGATATCATCTATGGATCTATCATATCAAAATCAAACACATGTGGTACAAACATCTCAACTATCATCATGATACATACAAAAGTGTGAAATAAAACCATATAACATCATGACACATCCATAATCCATATAGTCAATCATCAAAACAATAAAATCCATCATCCCATAACAACTACACTACATCAAAATGTCCATATATACAGGTATAAAATGTTGGTCTCAAAGCGGATATACATCACCGATACAAAATGGGCCATCAAAGGGCAGAACTCATAAATTCCTTCATCAGAGGCGTACATAAAAATTGTATACATCGATAAAAAAATGCTAAAGCCTTCATTAGAGGCATACATCAAAAAATGGTACATCGTATACATATGTCAAGAATGATAACACCTTCATAAGAGGCATGTATATAAGTACAAATCAATCAAATATAATGAGGGTCATGGCTGACTAGAACCCTCAGATGGACTGGATGGCCTATGAGATGAGGGAGGACCCATGACCTATGTACCACGTGGTCCTGTAGGCTGCCCTCATGGCTACTCCACTAATGCCTGAGGCCTCTCTGATCTCATCGATCCACTCGACTGCTGGCTATAGGTGGGTTCCTATTGATTAGCTAGAATTGCCTCGTAATATAAAGATTGATAATAGGAGGATATTCCCTCCGGTGTAGCCAAATCTCTCGTGGGTGTGTGTTGTCATTGTTTTCCTATCTATGCATCGGAAGGACGTTACCTCTCAGCTGTCGATAGCCACACAACCTCATCCTAACCCACTTTGCTCATTCTACATGAAGTTGATCTCTCTCGGCTATCACTTTGGCTATATCTACGTCTAAGTCTATTGTAATAGGCTCGTTACCTAAGCCATTTGGGAGGAAATCTATCATATATGCTGAAAATGTATAGATCCATCTCCTCCGGGTCAGTGCCTAGGCTCTATCCGGTCCTACTCAACTATCACAACCTGATTATAAGCTTGGTTCTAGTCTCTCTTTGCTACCATCTATTATAATTCTTGTCGTAAGGCAACTAGCTATCCTGCATCATCCCCCCCTGAGCTTGGGGTAACCTCTAAGGTACTACAGAACCTTTCCCTAGTCTTGCACTCTAGGCATATGGTCCCGAACTTATACCTACCCATATCCTTGAGTCGGTCCCCTACTCCCGTACTCTAGGCCTATGGCCCTAAGCCTATCCCTAGGCTGTCACTTCCCCTTTCTTCTCTATCTTGGGTCCCGAGCCGACCTCCTCCGGTCATCCCCACCATCATGTCTCTAACCATCAAAAGGATCATCAACACGACCTACACCTCTTTCATCACCTTCGTCACTAGTGTATGGGATCTCGGTGGGGCCCAAATACAGTGCATATGCCCCATCGGGTATAGTCAATCATCATGGAAAGATAGTAGCATACCATGCCAGATAATCGGGTGTGGTACCTAGATCTCTAACATGTTGGGAAGGGTCCCAAACCTATGGTACCAGCTCTAAGAAACTAACCCTAGCATGGGCCACCTAAATAAGTGGTCCCATGGTGCCCTCTCTCTCACGCATCACAATGAGCATACCACATATCGGGATGAGGGATGCCCGAATCCTACCAAATTTTTGTTAACATTGGTCTACCATGTATATCTCTATAATGTAGTTGCTAATGCCAAGAAGGAAGTGCTCTACGGTGCATAAACCAAGCTTTGCTCCATCCTTGGGCCATTGTATGTGCCTATAGGGCCTCCAGATGATATCTCTCTCTGTAGCTCATTGAACTCTTGTTGATAATAATAGATGCTACCTAGGTGTCCTTGTACATCGTTTCCCACAGAGACCCATGCCATATATGTCGGCTCATTAGGAACTCGGGCATGCAATGCACCTACAAGGCACCCAATCGCTATATGGTCCCATGACCAAATCTATAACAAATACGCCATCCCCACCGTCTTTTGATGGTGGTAAGTAATCAAATGCAGATCCCAGTATAAATGTGCCAGTATGCACTAGCCCCAACAATATCACTCACCACTAAACAATCTATGAACTAATGTGATCAATCCCATTAGAAATGATGTCCTTGTCTTATCAGTGAGTAAGAACCCATTAATAAGAGCCATCAAGTAGAGCGGTCCCGGTGAATGGTCATATCAGATATACAATCATGTAACGACATTGTCATACCATCATGGGCTATCTCATCATAGCCAAATATCTCACTAACCACCACAATGATCCAAACGAAGTCGGTCATGTACTCAATCACTGATCCAACAATAAGAACGTGTAGAATCCACTACATGTCCTCTAATGTGACGGTCATCTCTCCTGTGGGGAGCCTAAAGCATTGGCTCTCACTGTGCCACTACTCAATCAAAGTGGTCAGTAGGCCATGATCTAGTGTGATCGATGGCATCTATGCTACATGACCTAAACTGACCACCTCTAGTAGTATTGCCATATCACATGACGGTCTCATTGATACATGCTCCTCTCCATCTTGGCTATGCGAGTGTGTTGCTCTTGTGTCTCTACAGTGCTAGAAACTACCTCTGCAAAACATTGCATGTATTAGACACTAACAATTCTTCTAAGTGCTTATATTAGTCTTTTTATGCTACGTTAGATTTTACTTTCTTATACTTGTCATTTTTTTGCATTTTTCCTCCTTTTTCCTCTCTTTTTGGTGCGTGCGTGCCCTTTTGGGAATGTGTTCACCTTGTGGTGTATGTTCCTCCCTTTTAGTGCGTGCATCCGCCTAAAGGTGATTGCGTTGTGTCTTTGTTACCTACACGTGCGAACAAGTGTGTGTTGTGTGTGCACTAGGGTTTTGGCACTTAGTGTATGCACAGATGCTATCATCATGTGTACATATGCTTTTTTTGGTGTATGTGTGTGTGTGCACACATATTTTATGTACATGCACGTGTGTGCATGTACCTTAGGGGTGCCTATGCCCCTACACATGTGCACAGTGTTATACCCTGCGTTTAACCTAATAATTAATGCATTAATTACAACATTAAATGCATAATTGACAAGGTAGGTCAAGCTACTCATGAAGAAGCCATCGTTTACATATTGAGTGTACTCTCGAACTAGGTCGGCTCATCTCTTGTGGGCTTGTCCTCTCACCATCGTCCTCGTCGCTATCGGGGTCTTGCGGTAAAATTTCAGCAGTGGTTAGTAACAAATGAATTGGTCGCAATGATTTACCCCCGGTGGGGTATATTAAACCATTCTCACCAGTCATGATGCCTGGAAGATTGTTTTAACCACCGTTGTTGCTTTAACTTTTCTTCTACTCGCCATGAATAATTATTTTATTTAAATAATTATTTTTCTTTAATTTTTCATTGTGTTGGGGCATTATTTTCCATCTGGTACTCATTTCTTCTCACTAGGAAATTTTATTTCTCCTAGGCAATATCCCTTCTTCTACTCACTCCATCGAATAATTTTTTTATTAAATAATTTTTTTTTAATTTTTAGTGGTGTTGGGGCATTATTTTCCATCTATTGCTTCTTTTTCTCCATGTGGCATTTCTTTTACATTTGGGAGATTCTTACTGATTCTTCTACCTTCTTCTACGTATCCACACCATCAATAATTAAAAACTATACATATATACATATATATATATATATATATATATATCCATCCAAAATCTAATAATTTCAAAAATTCTCCAAAAATCCTAAAAAATTGTTAAGTTTACAAAAATAGATAAATAAGCTCATAGTGGCTGAAACTCGTGTCTTGTGCATGGTAATAATTCCATATCTTACTAGAAATTTCATGTGTTCACATATTAAATGACTCACAGATCACCACATTTACAATCATGTACAAAGCTAGCCGCTTGCTTAAAGTACTTTGGGGCACATCTAGTTGTCAGTACTATTTCATGGTGCACTACGCTTTCTCATTGGACCTGATGTCCTTCATCATATTACCTTTCATATATCCTTACTCGTGGAATCATTTTTAACCCTTGTCATCAATTATGAACATTTGGGGATCTTCATCTTGATAACAAAACATTTGTACAACCATTTTAACTGTTGTTGGTTGGAAAATGTGTGTTTATGTTTTCTTTCCCTCTTAATTGATCTTGTTTCCTTCTCATATTGCATTAATTTTGGTATGTTACATGGAGTTGGTCTTTTCAGTAATGGACAATTGTTCATAGTATGGCTTTTCATGTCATTCTACTTTTCATATGCTTATATTTTTAATAAGGATCGATGGCAAAGATCTTTGGCAATATGATGACTCTAAAGTTGGTTTAATACACTCGGATGAAATCTTGCTCTTTTATTCCATCTTCAGTCCTCTTCTATATCATTCTCCTAACAAAATTATTCTTCTTATTCACCTAGGGCATCCCGCCCCTACCCATGCTTCTATCTATTTCTTTTACCTTTTTCATCACCCCATCAACACTTGAGGGGCATCTATCACTTCTATTAAATTTTATTCTATGTATTCAAAATTTATTTATCTACTATCTTTGAAGTGGCATCACTTACGCCACCCCATAGAGGGGAAAATGTTGACACTTATGATTTAGCCCAAGCAATTTAAATACTTAAATTGTGCTAATTATCCTCTTTTCCGGTAAATTGACGACATATCGTCAAAATGGCACACTTTTAACATCTCTACTCTCCTAGATTACCAACAAAATGCATGGACCTATTTAGCTCCAATGGCAATCAAAAATTGCTTGTTTGATCTTTAAAGAATGCAAGAATAGGAAGCTTAGCTCTTAACAATGGTGACCTCTCAAGAAGACAAAATGCAAGCTCTTAGTCTCTTTGTTATATGCTTTGCATTTTCTCTCTTAAGAAGTTTAGGTGTAGGTATAAAGGTAGAAGGAGGGCTCCTTATATAGCCCAATGGATAAAGGAAACACTTCATCCCTTTGCATGTGGGATAAAGGTAAAACATGATTAGGAATGGATAAGGTTGCTTTATTAAAGGTAACCTTACTTTAGAAGGGTTTAATTTATGCTTAGCAAGTCATGGGAGTTGGGGGTGTTTTAATTAATCAAAGGTGATTAACTAATAGGTAGATGTAAGCTTATAGAAGCTAATTAGAGGAATATTAGTATGATTTAGGCTATTAGAAGGGGATTAAATCAATTAAATATTGATTTATTAGTTAAATGAAGTGAAAGGCTAATTAATTAATAATAATTAATTAGTCTAGATAGAAGGGGTAAATAATTAATGGAAGGTCGTTAATTAGGTTGTTAGTTGGATAGGTGACTTAATCAATTAGCGTATTGTAATTAATTAATGACAATAAGAGGGAATATGAGCACTTTTGATGATATGTCATCGATTTGTGAGAAAGGGGATAATTAGCGCAATTTAAGTATTTAAATTGCTTGGGCGTAATTATGGGTGTCTACATTTCCCCTCTTTGGGGTGGTGTAAGTGACGCCACTTCAAAGATAGTAGATGGAAGAAAATTTTGAAGGGATAGAAGAAAAATTAGTAGGAGGGAGAGATGCCCCCTCGAGTGTCGATGGGGTGATGAAAGAAGTCGATCGACGAAAAAAAAAAGATGAGAGATAGATAGAAGAATGGGAAGGGGTAGGATGCCGGTGAGAGAGAATATTAGGGGTGAGAAGAAGGTGATGTAGAAGAAATATGGAGGAGGGGAGAGAAGAGCTTAGCTCTAGCTGTGGTGTATTGGAACAATTTTGATGTCATCATATTACCATAGAGAGCTACATCATCGGTCCTTATGAAAAATATAAGCATACGACAAAGGTAGAATGACATGAAAAGCCATACTATGAACAATTTCCCATTGCTGAAAATACCAACTCCACACAACATACAACAATGCAATGCAATACGAGAAGGAAACAAGCTCATCTAATAGGGAAAACAAGTACGAACACACATACCCAACCCAACAATGGTCAAGACAGTTGTACAAATGTTTTGTTATCAGTGCTGAAGAGATCCACAAGTTTGTGATTGATGAAAGGGTTAAAAATGATGCCTGAGAAAGGATACATGCAAGGGGGAATGATAATGGACATGGGGTCCAAGAAAAAGTTGTTGTGTGCAATGAAACAACACCAGGCAACAAACATGTGCCCCAGAGTACAGATGAAGCAAGCAGCTAGCTTTGTGAATGGTTGTGAATCTGGTGATCATGAGTCATATTAATCGGGGAAGATGTGAGACAAACCAGTAGGATATGGAGAAAATACCATGTGCAAGACACAAGTTTCAGCCATAATAAGCAAGTTACCATTTTTGTAGGTTTTTTTACTTTTTAGGATTTTGTGAAAAAAATTTTGCCCTATTTTTTTTTTTTTTGAATTTTTGACATATATATTGTTTTTATTTTTCTGTTTTCCAAATTGTGGTGAACAGTAGAAGAAGAAAATAGAAGAAAGAGAATGAAGGGCCTAGGGGCAAAAAGTGCCCTAGGTGGAAGAAAGAAGAAACAAGTGACAAATAATGTCCTTGTTTAGTGGAAAAATTAATAAAAAAAAATAATTATTTTAAAAATAATTATTTATGAGAGTGTGGATAAGAAGAAAAATCACCTAGGAGCAATAAAATTGTCCGAGGGAGAAGAAAGGGGTATCAGACAGAAAAAAATGCCCCTAATACGGTGAAAAATAAGAGAAAAATAATTATTTAATAAAAATAATTATTCCACGGTGAACAGAGGAGAAAACGGTGATCAAAACGGGCCTCCAGGCCCTCCCGATGGTGAAAAATGGGTTAATATACCCCACCCTGGGGGGGTAAAAACATCGCGACCAATTCATTTTAACCGAGCCATTTAGAATTTTTTACTATGAGGCTCTGATAGTGATGAGGACAATGGTGATCGCACGAGACCGAGTGAGGCATGCAGATGCGTAGTTCGAGGGTACCAGCGGCATGCACGCAGACGATGGCCCCTTCATGAGTATCGAACCCTTGCTCATTAATTTTGGTCATTAATGCTTAAATTTTGCACTTTTAGCCCTAGGAAGTCACGTCGGGTGCATGCATGCGCAGCGCAGTGCAGTGTCGGGTCAGGCAGGTGGGGGCACTTTGGGGGCATGTCCCTTTGGGGGCGCATGCACACAAGCACACATGCGCAGCGCATGCACAGCATGCACACACACACACACACACACACATGCACACACACACATGCGCATGCACACACACACACACAAAAAAGAGGCACACATGTTAAAAAAACATGGTGCACACACAAAAAGGGGCACACACACACACGTATACGGTACAGTGCAAGCACCAAATGTGTGGCGCACATGCAAAAAGGGGGGGCATGCAGAGGCACCCGAAAGAGGGAAGCACAAAGCACAGAGAGAAGATGCGCGCATGCGCACATGCCAAAAGGGGGCACAGGCATCCAAAAGGGCGCACATGCACCTCAAACTAGGTAGAAAAGATAAGAAAATGTCAAAAAGATGACACTTAGAAGAATTTTTAGGATTTTTGGGTTAACCCTAAAATGTTAGATATAGTTTTTTAGAAGAAATGTTAGTAACTGATGAGTGATTTGATATTTTGTAGAGATGATTACCAGTTTTACAGATGTGGGAGTGCCACTCCGAGATAATAGAGCTAGAGGGGAGTATGCGGCGTGAGACCAGTGAGCCATGGCGATACTTCTCGAGGTGGTGGGGCTAGGCCCCGTGTCTCGGATGCCTTCCATTACACTAGATCATGGCTTACTGACTATGCTAGCTGAGTGATGGCATAGTGAGAGTAGTGTTTCAGATTACCCATAGGGGAGATGACCGTGACTCTCGAGGATGTATGGTGGATCCTTCGTGTGCCGATCATAGGCACCTTGATTGAGTACAACATCAGATGTAGGGCTGATTAGAGCAGCTTGTAGTGACCTTTTTGATATAGATGATATTCCACATGATGGGATGACTATAGCCCTACATGAGTGCATCTCTGACCCCACATTGCATCGGGGCCTCTTTATATTATGTCTCTTATCAGTGGGTTTTTACTCACTGATAAGACAGGGATGTCATTCCCAGAGAGGACTATTACCTTTGGTTCATGGCATCTTCAAGTGGTGAGAGATACTGTTGGGGATAGTGCATTTTGGCCCACTTATATTGGGACTTACATTTGATTACATACCATGGTCAAGAAGACCATGGGTCCAAGCTTCTTTGTTACTTTAGATCTGGTCATGGGACCATATTGCCATCGGACCCCGTGGGCACTTTACGTGTCGAGACCCAGAGGAGCCATCATACATGGCATGGGTAGTAGCAGGTGGTGATATACGTGGCCACCTTGGTAGCCTATTCAGATATAGGTGAGAGTTTGATGAGCTGCCAAGGATAGATGTTATCTAGTGGCCATCTGAGACATTTCTAGTGGAGAGGATGCCTGAGAGCTCATGTGTGTGCGGTAGAGAGCACTATATCATTGGCAATAGCATGTACTACATTATAGAGTCATATATGAGTCAGATCGAGTGACAGTGTGCCAGCCAGCAGCTTGGCAGAGTACAGGGGGTCCCACAGCTAGACATTTGGTATGCACATAGAGATTCAGAGAGGTAGACCATGGGGCCTCGCATACCGGTGGCCCGAGCTCGAGTGAGTTTTACACAGGTGGTCCCCAGGCATGGGACCCAACATGATAGGTGTGGGATCAGGGACCACAATGGAGTACACAGCTTGGTATGCCATTGTATTACCCCGACGTGTCTCACCATTCCAGGAGGAGGCTGGGTAGCAGGTGCTCATCCACCTATAGAGATATGGCATGGTTCAGAGCGCAGAGAGAGAGAGAGCAGTGGGGCCTAGATCCAGAGGATCCTTTTGATGGCATTCCTCATGATGGGTAGGGGTGCCACATAGGCATAGGGACCGAGGCCATAGGCCCAATACATAGCACACCGTTTAGCCAGCCATCCAGAGTGAGGGTCCTAGAGTAGGGCCAGTCCTCCAGAGCACCTCGGGACCATCCGAGGCACATAGACAACCTCCGGCCAGTGGCATAGATAGCCCATACATATACAACAACAATACTTACAATAGGCCCTAGCTGAGAGAGATATAATGAGAGTAGAGAGGGATGAGGCCCGAGGCTGGTGTGTGACCACCACAACAGAGCGTGATGAGGCCCGGGCCCACATTGTTACATTACTTTCAGAGTGAGATCAGGCTCGGGCCCAGCTGGCCCAGAGATGACAGAGTGGCATGGTGGAGTCAGATTCGAGAGACAATGGCACAGGGGGCTCAGATATTGAGCCTTCTTCATCAGTCACAGACTCAGGTGTAGATGGTCATGGTCATAGCTCAGAGGGATCATGTATATGCATGGTCACAGGGCCTTCTTGCACAGAGAGATCAGGCACATGAGCTGAGTTTAGATGTGACTACTGCGAGAGAGAGATCGAGAGGCTACCTCCATGAGATAGGTTGAGGCTGATTTAGGCCGAGTGATAGGTGAGCATGTGATGTTTCCCTTTAGGTAGCCCTCACCTCCAGAGATGTTGACTTGATACATGATGCCACGAGGCTTGGTGGCGAGGCTCTATTTTATAGGACTACCTATTACAGGGTAGTCCCCCAGAGTAGTGAGTGGTACTACCTCGATAGTTAGGGTCGAGCGTGATAGGCTCTCGGTCATGGAGATCAGGCTAGTCTATGAGATTAGTGAGACAACCCATACCAGAGCAGCAGCTGGACCAGGACCATCTCAGCCTCCATTGTTCCATCGACCAGGTGACAGACCAGGGAGCCCCGGTGAGGGCGAGAGCTGTGGTTGAGCCTATATTTTTTTGTATAGATTATTTGTATACATGCCTCTTATGAAGGCTGATGTTGATGTATAGCTTTGTATACTTGTATTTTGATGATGCCTCATGATGAAGGCTTTATTCTTTCTGATGCATGCCCCTTTTTGATGGCACTTTGTATCTATGATGTATCATTTTGAGTACCGATCTGGATAGTTTATACTTGTATAGATATGTGGACATTTTTGATGTATCATCTTTGTACGCCTCAGCTGAAGGCATTTTTGATATAGAGTACCGATGTATATCCATTTTTGTTGATATAGATGTATATGACACACATGTATATAGAGGATTACTTTTTGGGCTCAGATACACATGTTTATGAGATGATGCACTTTATTTTTTTGTGTCCTGATGCATGTGACACGAGTGGGCATAATTCTATGATGTAAAATACCCTTTATCAGAAATTACTCTATGTTGAATCCCATTGCATGATTGTGTGTTTTGATTCAGCACTTATGGATGTGTTATGATGTTGTCTGATTTTGTACTTGCATGTATGTTATCTTGATGTTTGATGTATACATGTGTTGTAGATGTTAGATGATAGATCCTTAGATGATATCAAATGCATTTCTCATGTGTTACTGTAGATGTATATGGATGGGATGATATGATGATAAGGGTGTGGGGGATAGATTTTGATATTTGTGATCCCTCTTGCCCCCATTTGATGATACGATATGTGATGATTAGCTTAGCATTCATGTATGATGTATACTTAGCTTTTTCTTGATATATGATGTATAGATGATGTTAGATGTGATGATAATGATGGTAATGTGATGTTATGATAACAAAACAATGCACATGCAATAAACACAATCAAATGCTAACAAAGAACACAAGGAAATAACATAATACACCATGATTCCCTATGATTCACTAGCATGCAATAAACACAACCAAATGCTAAGAAAGAACACAATGAATTAACACAATACACCATGATCCACATGCACAAGCAAGAATAAATCTAATCTAAGCAAGAAGAGATGAATCCTAACAAAGTATGCCCAAGCAACAAACAACCCAAAAAAAACAAAAACAAAAACAATATACAAGCAAAACAAGCAAAGCAAAAAAAACAATGCAAGTAAATGTAAGTAAATGTTTTGTAAATGTTTTTGTGTGCAAAATTTTCTATTGTTTTTGTTTTTGAAACAATTTTCTATTGTTTTTAGGTTTTTTGAAACAATTTTCTATTGTTTTTGGTTTTTTTGAAACAATTTTCTATTGTTTTTTATTGTTTTTTTGTGAAACAATTTTCTATTTTTTGAAACAATTTTCTATTTTTGTTTTTTTTTGAAACAATTTTCTATTGTTTTTTGTTTTTGTGAAACAATTTTCTATTGTTTTTTGTTGTTTTCTAATGGTTTTCTAGAGTTATGCATAGGTAACCAAGAAAGCGTGGATGCCCCCAGTGTTAGATGGGGAATATACAAGGGAAGAAGCCACATGCTTATGAACAAGAAGGTGAAGTGTTGAATTGCCCCCCAACGTAAGATGGGAAATAGAAAGACCATACCCCTCACTAGATGAATAAAAGAAGAAAAGCCGGATCAAGGCTTGACATAGGATGGGGCTCACAGGGAATCTCGAAGGTAGAACTAGGGCTAGGCAAGGAAAACTACCCTCCAGATGCAAGATGCTTGTGAACAACGAATCCTCCCAAGGTGCCGGAAACCGGTTTTCACCCAAGGACTTATCCAAAGTGCCACAATTGTGTGGTTTTCACTTGTGGATGACCTGTTTTCTCTTTTTCTTTTTCTCTTTTTTTTTTTTTTTGTATTTTTGATCATTTTACCATGTTTTTTTTTTTTTTTACTTTTTTGACCTTCTGTGCCATGTTTAAGCATAGAACCACTTAAGATGCATGGCATTCATGGGCTCGGAGCTCATCACCATTGGGGTGAGCAAGTTTGTATGCCCCTGTGCCATACTTGGTGACTATAACATAGGGTCCCAACCAATGTGGTTCGAACTTCCCTTTCTTTTCTCGTTCCGCTCTAGTGTTGAACTGGTTCTCCTTCATGACTAAATCACCAACCTCAAACTGATGAGGGATGATTCTCTTGTTGTAGTTTCTGGAGACTCTATTTTGATACACTTTTAGGTGATTAAGAGTGTGAATGTGCCTCTCATCTAGGAGCTCTAATTCAGCCAGTCTTGCCACCCGATAATCCTCATCCTTATCCAGATAGTCCCGAAGAGAAATTCTAGGGAAGGAAGTTTGATCTCTAAGGGGATGATAGATTCTATCCCAAACACTAGAGAATATGGTGTCACACCCGTAGGAGTGTGAATGGAGGTTCTGTAAGCCCAGAGGGCTGGATGGATTTGTAAGTGCCAATTATGACCTATTTTGTTGACCATCTTCTCCATTATCCTCACCAAAGTCTTGTTTGTGGCTTCAGCCTATCCATTACCTTGAGGGTAATATGGTGGACCATTTTAACCTGATTTGGAACCATTGACAAAGACCTTTTATAGTTTTGTTCTTAAATGACTTCCCATTATCTGTAATGATGGCTGCGGGAATGCCATATCGACAAATGATATGATTCATGATAAATTTAGAAATCTGGGCTCCTGTTACATAGGTTAAAGGGACAACCTCCACCCATTTTGTAAAGTATTTATGTAGCCATGATGATGTGTGTATGACCATCAGATGAGGTAGGAGTAAGTTTTCCTATCAAGTCAAGTCCCCACTTAGAGAATGGCCATGGGGTAGTGATAGGTTGCAATGGTTGCGATGGAGCATGAATGAAGTTTCCATACTTTTGGCAAAGTACACATTTCCTGACATAATTGCAACAATCAGTTTCCATGGTAGGCCAATAGTAGCCTACTCTTAACAATTTCTTAGCTAAGACCATTCCATTTGTATGTGCTCCACACACCCCTTTGTGTACTTCTTTGATTGCTTGGATTGACTCCATCACATCCAGACAACGTAACAGATTCCCATCATAGCCATGATGATAAAGTGTACCTCCTAAAAGGGTGTAATGGGCTATTTGGTGAATCAAGATTTGCTTTTTAGAATGGGAGATATCGGGAGGGAATGTGTTGTCCTTAAGATAGGTAAAGATGGGTTCATACCACATGGGAATTGGGACCAACAACATCACAAGCTAGGAAAGATTTGGCATGTCATACGTGGGCTGGCATAGATTTTCTACAAAGAATGGCATGTCATTATTCCCTGGTGGAATATGAAGCATAGAACCCACTATCACCATGGCATCTGCCGATCTATTCTATGCTCTGGGATTTGTTCAAATGTAATGTGCACAAAGTATTCCTTTAGAGTTTCCACTAGCTTTTTGTAAGGTATGAGCTTGTCATCCTTGACCTTATATTCATCATTAACCTATTTGATAATTAACTGTGAATCACCCACAACCTTGACATGATGAATATTCCACTTGATAGCTAGCTTCATTCCTACAATAAGTGCCTCATACTCCGTAATATTGTTCATGCAAGGGAAGCCCAGGTGAAAAGCCTATGGTATAGGATCACTAGAAGGAGTAATAAGGACTACTCCTGCACCTGAACCATGAAATGTAAAGGATCCATCAAAATGTATCTACCATATGATAGATTCTTCAATGTAGAGCAAGGAGGCATCTGGAAAATCTAGATTCAAAGGTTCGTGCCTTGCAAAGGTGCTTCCGCTAGCTGGTCAGCAAGTACTTGTCCTTTAACGATTTTTGATGTACAAATTCTATGTCAAACTCACTGAGTAGAATGATCCAATTAGCCATTCTACCTGTGAGGGTGGGTTTAGACAGTAAATACTTGAGTGGGTCAACCTTGGATATTAGCTTGGTTTTAGTATTCAATAGGTAATGGTGAAGTTTTTGAAAAGTAAAAACAACAACCAAGCAAGCTTTTAATTTGAGGATAATTGAGCTCATAGGTGATGAGGGTGTGACTCAGATAATACACCACTTTTTCCTTATGACCAAGGTCATATTGGGTGAGCAAAGTGCACCAATAGAAAATTGTGTAGTGGAAATATAGAGCAAGAGGTTCTCCAGGAGTTGGTGGCATGAGGAGGACAGTGGATTAGCCAAGTATTGTTTAAGAAAAGCAAAGGCTTGTTTTGCTCAAGTCCCCAGATGAAAGTGACATCCTTTTTAAGCAAGTGGGTGAATGAGTGACACTTATCTGCAAGTTGGGAGATGAAGTGGTGAATGGCTTGAATTTTCCCCTGTAAGCTACGTAGTTGCTTGATATTCTTAGGTGGAGGCATTTCAAGTAATATAGAGACACTTTAGTAGGGTCTACCTCAATACCTCATCTTGATACAATGAAGCCTAATAGTTTTCCTGATAGCACACCAAAGACACACTTCTTTGGATTCATCCTGACTTTGTATTCTCGTAGGTGTTCAAATATACGCCACAAAATGACAGGGTGATCCTCTCTTGTTTTAGACTTTCCCAAGGATGTCATCCACGTAGTCCTCCATGATATCATGAATCATATCATGAAAAATTACTGTCATGGCCCGCTGATAAGTAGCTCCTACATTTTTGAGACCAAATGACATCACTTGATAATAGAAGGTGCCCCAAGGAGTCGTAAAAGTTATTTTTGTGTTGGTCTTCTTCAGCTATCTTGATTTGGTTGTATCTGAAAAACCATCCATGAGAGATAGCATTTTGTACCCTACTGTTGAGTCAACAATCATGTCAATATTTGGCAAAGTGGAAAATCATCTTTAGGAAAGCCTTATTAATGTCCCTAAAATCCATGCAGATTCAGATACCGACAGGATTTTTCTGGATAGGAACAATGTTTGATATCCATTCAGAATAATCAATAGGCCTGATGAATCCTACCACAAGCAATCTTTCCAACTCTTCTTTAACTAGTAAGGCCACTCTTGGGTGCATCTTTTTGGAGTTTCTATTTGATAGGCTTTAGCATCGTCTGCATGTGCACAACTAGGTTGTGCATGACCAAAGTTGGATCTAAGTCGGGCATGTCTTTGTAAGACCATGTGAACACATCTATAAACTCTCGCAAGCAACATAGTGAATGTCTTTTGTTCTCTAGCCGAGAGTGATGCTCCCAATTTTACTATCTTGGGATCTTCTTCTGTACCAATATTCACATCAATGGTTTCTTGACTAGTAATTTTGATAAGTCCTCCATATGCGTAGGATCAGGAGGTAGGTTGAGATCTTCATCCAAGGATGTCTCCATGAGATTTTCATCCTTGGCGTGGTCACTTTGTTTGTCCTTTGATTTTTTTATTTGTTTGTCAGCCAGTGCCTCAAAGAGGTTTTCACTGTGTGACTTGGACTTTGATTTTTGCCGAGGCTTTACATTGGAACTTTTCCCTCACTTTTCTTTAAGTTTTTTGTTGACCATGAAGTAGCCTCCTCGCCGAAGTAGGCGCAGGTATCTAAGTCAATAAAGAAACCCTTCTTGTGATCTCCAATGGGAATTGTATCCCTTATGCCCATGAACTCTGTGATAGCTTCGTCATTCTCGAATAAATCTAGTGACATGTGACGTTGTTGGTCCCATTCAACAAGGGAAGGGTATACAAGGTCAAGGGTTGGTTCCGTGGGGGTTATGGTTAGGACAACATTGTTCATGAAAAGGTTTGTGGAGGCAGATCCTCATATTGGCTACAATGGGAATCCATATCACTGTCTAGATAGTTAGAGCTATCCTCACATTGGAACAAGTAGCATCTTGATCATTGGGGTGTGCTCCATAAGGGTGAATCCCAATGCCATATCTTTCTATTTTGAAATGTGGAAGAGGCACCGGCTCTCTCTTGTCCTTGTTCATTTCTTCCACATCCTAGGCCCTTGTAGCCCATGGAGTACATCATTTTACTAGATTTTTCATATTCGGGGTTTGATAACAGGATGGTTGAGTATCCTGGGACCCAAGTTGTAGGTGGATCAAGCAATTTTTCCTCAGCTAACAAGCCTCCAGGTAAGAATGACCCAATAGTGTGTTCCTTTCTAGGTCTTCTGAAGTGGTAGTTGGGTCGACCTCTAGTCTTGGGTGACAATGAGAGGTCTGAAACCAAGAGCGCTTGTTGTACATTATACTCCCCGTAGCCATATTCAAGGATTTTCATCTCCCATGAATCAAAATGGAGATGTTGAAGTAGATGCACCATGAGTGCAAGAATTGAGAGAATCGAATCCACCCGGGATTCCATGGCCTCAGATTGGAGAGGGACAACTATATCTGTGGAGGGACATGCATATGTACCCTTTCGTGCAAAGCTATTGAGAGCTCTACAATGAGCGAAGGGCTCTGAATCTCCTTGTATTGTAATGGTGTGTCCCTCATGCTTCAATTTAATGCATTGATGAAATGTTGATGGTATGCACTGCATGGCATGAATCCATGGTCCTAGAAGCATATTATATGGAAGTTCCAAGTCTAGGACATGAAACTTTGTCTGATGGAAAGTGGGACCCACCTCCATAGGCAATGTGATTGTGCCTGTTGACTCCCTTTTCCATGTTGTCGTATGTGGTGATAGTGATGATATTAGACTCAAGATCTTCTTCAGTATGTCCTAGTTATTTAACCAACTTGAGTGTGTAAATGTTCAACCCAGATCCGTTATCCACAAGCACCCGTTTGATCTTCCTGTCGGGTGACAACTACCTCAATATATAAAGGAAGATTATGTGTTGGATTCTCAGTAGGGATCTCCCTATGGTTGAAGGAAATATGTTCATTTGGTATGATGTTTGCCACTGTGGCTTGAAGGTGTGTAGGATCAACTTCTAAAGGCACTCCCGACCCCTGAAGAGTTTGGTATAGAATGTCTTTATGCACATTGGATATCTTGAGAAGATCTAAGATCGAAATCTTAGCAGACGTCTTCTCAAGTTGTTCTAAAAGGTTATATTTACCGGTTTGTGGGGTTGATGGAGAAGGTTCTGGAATTACGAGGTGGGCATGCCTTGTTACCAGCAATGCAAGTCCTTTCCCTTAATTGGATGGTGTTGACATGGTCAGTAGGAGAGTGAATACATCCAATAAGTGAATCATAATGATTGTTGTCTCTTTTGGTGTACAAATAATTCACTACTTTATAACCTTGGGATGACTCTCCCGATCGGCTTTGACTTCTCTGACTTATCATGGTTGGGGAATGGTTCTTTATATATCCCCATTTTCTCATTAGGTGTTTGTGTTTTTCCTGGGTTATCCACCTCTATCTCCCCATTGTCAATGAGGTCTGAATATAATGATGAAGTCATGAGACATTTTTTCTATCTTATGTCCTTTGACATGATGCATTTCACAATATTCATGCTCCTTGTACCATGAAGGTTTTGGAGCATTGTCATCAAATGGTTGCGTTGTAGGATAGGTCATCATGTGGGCCGCATCCAATTGTTTTAGTATAACTGACAAAGGTTCATTAAGAGAGGTGAACGTTCTTCACTTTGGTGGTGGTTGAATTGGTCCCTTGGTCAGTTTAAAAGGTTGACTAGTTTGGACCATTTGAACATGTTTGGAATCAGTGATTCCATCTCCCACCACATTTTTGTTTTTGTTAAAGATCTTCGGATTTTCCGTGGGTTTGACATTTTGATTGTCTCTAGATTGGGTTTTGAGGGTGCCTTTGGCAATGAGAGATTTCTCTATCTGAACCCCTTTTTCGATAACCTCCTCAAAAGTGTGAACACAATGCATTTGGAGGTGGAAAGCTATATCCGGGTTGAGGTTGGGAACAAAAATACTAACCAACTATTTTTCAGGGAAAGCGCAAGGGAAGCGACTAGCTATCCCTCTCCACCATTGGAGGAAGCTGGTGAAAGTCTCATTAGGGTTTCTTGGTGCCACATAAATCTGCCATGGTGACATCACTCTCTATGTTGTATGAGAAGTGACACATGAACCTTTCTGCCAATTCTGGCCAGGTGAAAATTGATCCTCGTGGTAAGCGTGTAAACCACTCCAAGGCTTGGCCTCCGAGACTCTTGGGGAAAATTCTGATGAGATAATTGTCACTATAAGACACCTCTTGACATGCCATGTAGAAATATTTAACATGATCCCGTGGATCTCCTTTCCCTTTATATTTTTCAAATTTTGGCATATCAAATTTCTTAGGAAAGGGTTGAAGGGTCATTGTCTTGTCAAAAGGATAGGGGCATAATTCTTCATATTGATATTTTCTAATGCTCCCTATATTTCTCTCTTGTAGGCTGTGAGTGTCACTTTCATAGACTATACCTCTTGTGTGAGTAATTGTTCTCTAGTGGGAGAAGAGAAGGGATGTATACGCGATGATACCCTGTGTCTTCTTCTCCTTGGTTTTCTCTATGGAGTTCATTGATCTTAACCTTAGGCTTGAATTTTGAATGTTCTTGTTTGCTTCCTTCTATACATGGGAGGTTAGAAAAGCTAATTGTCGGCTTAGGTTACTAATTTGTTGTTGAATTGTGGTTTCTTCTTCTAAAGGTTCTTCCTCCTCATATTGTGGAGGTTCTTCACCCATCTCATGTTCTGTCTTGTTTCTACGTGGCACTTTGATAAAGGGTATTCTATGCCCCACCACTTTATCATTCCCTACGTTAGAGGTAGAAGCATGTCCATGCATCAAAATATCCTCCATATTGATAAGGGGGCGTTCTTCCTCAGTAGCATTATTTGTAGGTGGGATTGTTTCATTTTCAGTGGGCAATTTGGCCCCTAATTCTATGACCCGTGCTAACACTCTATCTTTATTTCTGAAAAGAAACTCGTCTAATAAAGTAGGGTCAAAATCAAATTCTTCGTGTGGGGATTCTAATTCATTTCCACTATGATCAACCATATCTTCTATCTTTTTCCCAGAAAACAGAGGTCCTAGATCATGTCCAATGAAGGGGTTTGACCCTTGTCTATTAGAGGCTTCCCAAGCTTGTGCTTTTTGTTCCTCGTATGTCTATTTCTTGAGTCCTAATCATGTTTTAGGAGCCATGTTTTTATGATGGTTTCACTAGGGTAAGTTGTAAATGTGTTCAAAACTTTGTGACCACCCCTAAGTGAAATGCAAGATGTATTGTTAAGAATATGAGTGAATCAACAATGTGAGAATACCAATGTGATAGAGTGATAAATCACCAGTGACACAAGTGTTTGGTATCTAAACCTATTAAATGAAGTACCTCCTAGACTACACTTCAAAAAGTAGTTTCACATCGCAAGATGATTAACAAGATGTTTTCACTTATGCCAAGTTCAAGGGAATGAACAAAACGTAAGTAAATACAAGAAGTCAATGTGACCTCCTAACAAGATATACTAGGAGTGAGCTCAAACTGATTAAGACCTATATCTCAAAAAGTGCCAATTACAATTTGTGAATGACACAACAATATCACCAAGATATGTTAACCAACTTTGTGAGAAAGTAAGGTATTGATATCAAGGTGCTATTGATATAACACACACAAATGGTAACACCCAACACTCTTCAAAATCGAGGTAATAATAGAACCGAACTAAAAATCTCAAAGTATAGCTAGGAATAGTTAAAAATGTGTGTGCAGCGTAACCTTACAATATAGATATTTATGTCGAGTTTACAAGAAACAAGACGTAAATATCAAAATTGTAGTGATACGATACAAACAAGCTAACTCTTCTAAGGAAGTCCAAGATGATGAACCACCATGCCTAACTACAATGATGACCTTGACATGGGTATCAAGATCACAATGGCCACCAATGATATGAATACATCTCCACACACTTTAGATGTTTAACTTACCCAGCCGCAAACATGGATGGGCGTAAATGGACAAAAAAGTGGCAGAAACAATCGATTGGTAACACAAAGGTAGTCACTCTCCTTCTGATCAACAAAGTGTCAAAAGAATGTGAAGGAAAAAAAAAAAAATGGGATGAAAAATGTTGGCTTCACTTTGGCAGAGTTTCACCTCGCCCTAAGGCAAGTAAAAACTAAGTGAAAGTAACACGTCACACGTTTCACAATGAAAATATGGTTCACAACTCAACACTATTTTACAATAGTCAATAGTGGGCTCCTGGCCAAAGTATATCTTCCTAGGTGGTTCTCTCATCCTAGGTGTTACAAAGATTATCCACGAGTGGGATGATTTACCCAAATAGTCCCGACTATCTTGGGAGTATCTCGACTTTTCCCCCTTCAAGCACAGTGGGCATTAGATGCATCCATCGTGTACTTAAAAGGGTCACGTAGGGACAACTTGTAACTCTATCTCACAAAGGAATCACTAGTCAGATAGGTAGTGTGGAGCACTTCCCATTTCATCCACAAGGTTCCCTCTTGCATGGACTACTTTGGGGTTCCTAGAACCACCCCCATTGTTGTAGCTTAAGGCGTTATGCCAAAGGGGTTATGTTCAGTTGAGCGGAGAGGGACGTACCCTTTTTCAAAACCTGCAATACAATGTTTTGAATATGTTGTTCATTTTATCTTTTTTAATTAGATGTGGTTTTCTCAAACACCATTTGGCAACCTGTATAACAATTGTATTAGTAGTTTTTCAATTTTTGTTTTGATTCCTCCGTTCTTTGACAAGTGATGGCGTTTTGGTCTGTATGATGATTTTTAGTAGTTTTCCATCAAAAGAGAGAAGGCACCATTTCTGATTCTCCAGATCATCAAGGATGCAAGAGAAGAGCATACGTGATGTCTTCAAAATCCAAAAAGATATTTAAAATGGAAAAACACTTTAATTCAACTATGCCAAGTTAACCAATTCCCACTCAAATATTCCTAACAACCTCAAAGCATCAAAAGGACTTAAGAATCATTTCTGATTCCCAAGATCACCCCAAGGGACGTGAGGGAAGAGCATACGTGATCTTATTCCTATAAGTAAACAATGCAAAATATTATCTAATCAAGTACAAACATGTAAAAATAGCCTGCAAAGACAAATATATGATTAGATAAACCTGCAAGAATGTTAGAACCTCAACACACTAATTTCAAAAATACAAAAGGACACTGCGCCCCTTTTTTAGCACCTACACGTGTGTGGGTTAGGGCGTATATGCCACTCTGCATTGTTTTGGATTACAGTGCACCTGCGCCACCCGAGAGGTGTGTGTGCCACGAAAACAATGCATGCGCCACTCTGTGTATTTTTGCTTACCATGCACCTGTGCCACCAGAGAGGTGTGTGCACCATGAAAACAATGTATGTGCCACCTTGAGAAAAAAATAGAAAAATAGATAGAACACTCGCTCACTCGGGAAAATGTGTGCGCCACTGGAAAAGCGTGTGTGCTACCGGAAAACATGTGTGCCACCATTTTATGAAATAGTCTCAGATTCCGACAGAATGTCCACATCACCAAAAATGTGTCTGCGCCACTAAAACAATGTGTGTGCTGGTTAGGGTGTGTGCACCGATCTGACAAGTTTTAGAATGTAGTGAAGGTAATATAACTGACATCTGTGTCTGCGCCAGTTGGTTAGTTAGTGTATCTGTGCATTTGGTTAGGGTGTGTGTGTGCGGGGTTAGTGTGCATGCGTGGAGGGTCGAGAAATAGAGAACCAGTTTTGATAGTGTGCCTGCACCACCAGAGAGGTGTGTGTGCCAAAAACCATGCCTGTGCTCCTAAAAATGTGCCTGCGCCAGACCTGCAACCAAAATATGGAAAAAAACACAAGAAAACTCACAATATCTCAAATTTTGACAAGTTAGCTTAAGAATGGAAATAACCCATTAAAATGATGGCTATGAACATGAAGTTACACATATCAAATTAGCAAAAATTCCAAGAAAATGGACATTAATTACTACATGTGCATATCAAAAATTAGCCAAAACAATGAAACTTAAACTAAAATGCCATGGGACTAAGGTCCCACCGGGCGTGCCAAATGTGTGCATGTGTACTTTGCTTAATGCTAAATCAAATGGAACAAGAACTACCACCTAAAATAGTTCTACAATTTAGCTAAAACAAAGCATAAACACCATCAAGATAGAGAACTAAGCAAGATCTAAACTAACATTATAACTTTGAAAACATGAGATCAAAACTATGCATGCTATTTTAACATCTCTACTCTCCTAGATTACCAACAAAATGCATGGACCTATTTAGCTCCAATGGCAATCAAAAATTTCTTGTTTGATCTTTAAAGAATGCAAGAATAGGAAGCTTAGCTCTTAACAATGGTGACCTCTCAAGAAGACAAAATGCAAGCTCTTAGTCTCTTTGCTATATGCTTTGCATTTTCTCTCTTAAGAAGTTTAGGTGTAGGTATAAAGGTAGAAGGAGGGCTCCTTATATAGCCCAATGGATAAAGGAAACACTTCATCCCTTTGCATGTGGGATAAAGGTAAAACATGATTAGGAATGGATAAGGTTGCTTTATTAAAGGTAACCTTACTTTAGAAGGGTTTAATTTATGCTTAGCAAGTCATGGGAGTTGGGGGTGTTTTAATTAATCAAAGGTGATTAACTAATAGGTAGATGTAAGCTTATAGAAGCTAATTAGAGGAATATTAGTATGATTTAGGCTATTAGAAGGGGATTAAATCAATTAAATATTGATTTATTAGTTAAATGAAGTGAAAGGCTAATTAATTAATAATAATTAATTAGTCTAGATAGAAGGGGTAAATAATTAATGGAAGGTCATTAATTAGGTTGTTAGTTGGATAGGTTAGGTGGGTGCCTGCAAAAGAAATCTTCAATGATGTGTAATATTAAGTAGATTGATTTTGTGTGTGTAATATTAGCAGAGGTATAGGGGTTGGAGCTCCTTGTGGGGTTGGTGCCTCACTAAAAAAATCTTGTAAGATGTGTTATATTCTTATGAGTCCTTGCTTTGTGTAATATAAGCAACGGTTTTGGTGGGTTTTCTCCCGAAAGGGTTTCCCATGGTAAATCTTTGTGTTTAACATTTTTGTGCATGACATATGTTTGATTGACTACTCATAGTTTAAAACCGCACATCATTAAAGGGTTTAAAATCAGAATTAAGAAAAATGTTTTTATCTATACTTGATTCACCCGCAACCCCCTCCCCCACCCCCTCTTAGTGCTTGTGATCTCTAATACATCCAAATTTTTCTTTCTTTCTATATTAAGGTTATGAGAATGGGCATATGCCCATTCTCATCAAATGATAAATTTTTTTGGTTTGGATGAGAATGGACATATTACCATTCTATCTATGTGTATTTTTCTTCTATGATTCTTATATGAAAATGGGCATATGTCCATTTAATACAAGATGAAAAAAAAAGTATGAGAATGAACATATGCCCATTCAATACAAGATAAAAAAATTGTTTGTATGATAATGGACAAGTATAAGTATTTTCTATGCATTGCAAATTTATAAATGTATTAATTATTACAATAAGTATTTCCTATTCTTACGAAAAAATTATAAACCCCTAAAATAGAAATCCCTCATAAATGATATATAATTCCAAAAACCCTTTTGGATTCCAATAATAGCCAAATCAAATTCCAAAAAACCCCTTTTTAGATTCCAATAATAGCCAAATCAAATTCCAATATTTGGTATAAGTAAAAACAACATAGCCAATTTCAATATTTAATCTAGATTGTAAAATGTCCATATTTAACAAAATTATTGTTTTATGAGAATGCATAAGGAAATCTACATGAAATTAATCATCTAAACTACAAGCATTCTTACTATGTTAATGATTGCTAAATAAATTGAACCTATGAAGATTACAAGAAATCAAAATATGTGTTGTTACTTCATTGATGGTGAAGAGATCTCAATAAAATGGCTACAAGGCCATGTTTATATCTTCTCTTACTAACCAAGCTTGAAGAAATGGATGCAAATGGGGATGCAAGCTATTCCAACAATGGAGTAAGGCTCTTGATCATATGTTTTATATGAGATACTATTCAAAGTATGGTGTAAGGTGTGAAGGTAGGAGCTTGGTCCTTTTATAGCTTTCTATTTGGGGAAAGATTGAATCACAATGAATGTGGGACAAATTCTAAAGTAACTCCGGGCTAATTAACCATGATTAGATGATTTAACTATCTGAGTTATCAACTCATGGGAGTTGGGGTTCTTTAATTAATCAATTGGGATTAATTAATAGGCTAGAATAAGATTTTTAGGTTATTTGGAGGTGATTTGATAGGAATTTGATAAGATTGGAAGCTGTATTTTATTAATATCAAAATCAAGCATTATAGACAAATGAGAGAGCTGCAATATTTATAGATATTGGACAACTTCTATCTCATCCACAATATATGGAAACAAATCATCTAATCTAAAAATATGTAGAAATAGCATATTGCCCCTAACTGCCCCTATTGCCCCTCATGGAAATCATCCGGGAACAAAATATGTAAAAGATAGAACATGATCCCACAAACATTGGGATGATAACACTATCACTTAGTTAACTAACAACTAAGGACAACTAATATCTATTGACATAAGTTTAAAGTATTTAATTAAATACTTTAACTTATTACATTTATTCAAATATCAACTAATGATGAATTAAGCTAAGTTTTATTCATAACATTCCCCCCCTTAATTCAGCATGGTCTCAAGTGAACAAGAGAGAAATTCTCTAAAACCCTCAAATTTACCTCGAGCAAGTGACTTTGTGAAGACATCTGCACGTTGCATATCTGTTGGGCAATATTGGAGCTGGATGTTGTTGTTTTGAACATGTTCATGAATGAAATGTACCTGCACCTCAATGTGTTTGGTGTGCTCATGAAAAACTGGATTCGAACAAGTTTTACTACTCCTTCGTTATCAACATGTAGGATAGTTGGATCTTTTTGTGGTATTCCCAATCCTTCAAGTATACGTCGGAGCCATATCGCTTCACAGATAGCTCCACCTGCTGCATGATATTTTGATTCTATGGAGGATCTTGAAACACAAGTCTGCTTCTTACTCCCCCATGATATCGGTCCAGATCCCAAAAAGAATACAAATCCTGAAGTGGATTTCCTATCATCTATGTTTCCTGCATGATCTGAATCTGAATATCTGTCAAGAAGAAGTTATTATTCTTCTTGTATTCTAGGCCATAGTCCATAGTTCCTCTGATGTACCTCAAGTATCCACTTTGCTTGCTTTCAGTGAGAAACCCTTGGTTCTTGCATGAACCGTGAAAGATAGCTGACTGCATAGCTGATATCCGGCCTAGTGTAAGTCAAGTAGATGAGACTCTCAATCAACTGCCGATAGAGAGTTGCATTTACTTGTGGTGATGGATCTGTTCGAGACAGTTGAAGTCTTGTCTCCATAGGTGTGGAAAATGGCTTACAATCCATCATATTGAATTTCTCGAGCGTTGTCTTGGCGTATTTCAATTGTGACACAAAGATATGATTTTCTCTTTTCCAAACTTCAAGTCCAAGACAATAATGCAGAAGCCCGAGATCGGTCATGTCGAATGATCGTGTTAGATCTTTCTTTGTTGACTCAATCATCCTCATTGATCCTCCAGTGATGACTAGATCATCGACATATACTACAACGATCACTATCTCCCCCCTTGATTTTTGAGATAGAGATTAGGATCGTATGGACTCTGTTGAATCCATGTTGAATGAGATGCTCATCGATTTTTATGTACCATGCCCTGGGAGACTGCTTTAGACCATATAGTGATTTTATTAGTTTACATACCTTTTCCTCTTTACCTGGTATGACAAAACCTTCTGGTTGAGTCATGTAAACTTCTTCCTGTAAATCACCATTAAGAAAGGCACTTTTCACATCCATTTGGTGTATTTTCCAACCAAATTGTGTAGCTAGAGTATATTAACCTGAAAGTTTTTATCTTAGTTGTGGGAGCAAAAGTCTCCTCATAATCAATGCCTTCTTTTTGAGCATATCCCTTAGCAACTAGTCTAGCCTTATGTTTATCAATTTTTCCATCTGCTTTGTACTTCATTTTGAAGATCCATCTGCATCCAATCGGATTTTTACCTGGTGGAAGATCTGTAAGTTGCCATGTATTATTTTTCATAAGTGACTTATATTCTGCATCCATAGCATCTTTCCAAGGTTTAGACTGTAGGGCTTTAAACTGAGGATGGCTCAATAGTTTCAACAACTTTACTCATTAAGGCCAAATTGACCTCATTTCGAGCCATACTGTGAGTCCTCATTCCAGTGGTAGATGTGTCGGGGACACTATCCAATTTTGCATCTCTAATCATACTTGTATACCATTTAGGCATACTTTTTGTGGTTCCTGTGGGAGGTTGAATTTCATTATCTTCCCCATCATCACATTGTCATCATCAAAGTGATTACCATCCTCTGTTTTTTACATTGTAGGGATGATTTTTTCATCATGTGAGTGTATGGAAGGAGCATCTTCTTCTTTCTTCTCAAAGAACTCAACATCCCGACTAGTGTATACCCTTCTTGTTCTTGGATTCATAAGTCTATAGCCAAGTGCTTCATCATTGTATCCCAAGAAGATAAGTTTTTTTGATTTCATATCAAGCTTAGTTCTTTGTTTCTTAGGAATGTGCATACTTGCTTTACATCCAAAAACTCTAAGGTGTGAAATAGATGGCTTATGCCCTGACCATGCTTCTGTGGTGTTACTCCATCAAGAGCTGCAGTGGGAACTCTATTTAGTAAATACATTGTTGTTTTAGCTGCTTTGGCCCAAAATGTTTTTGATAAACCTGCATCATCAATCATACATCGCACCATATCCATGATAGTATGATTTCACCTTTCAACAACACCATTTTGTTGTGGTGTGTGAGGAGGAGCCATTTGATGATGAATGCCATGTGTTTTCAAAAATCATTGAACTCATTGTTGGTGTATTCTCCCCCTCGATCTGAGGAGTGTTTTTATTTTCCTACCAGACTCTATTTCAACAAGGGCTTTAAACTTCTTGAAAGTTTCAAAAGCTTGGTATTTTGTAGAAAGACAATATATCCACATTTTTCTTGAAAAATCATCAACAAAGAGCATGAAATATTGAAACCCAGAGTGGCTAGGTCTCATTGGTCCGCACAAATCGGTATGCACCAAGTCAAGTTTTTCCTTAGCTCGAAATGTACTATGTTTGAATGGTGCTCTATTTTGTTTTTCCTGCCAAACAATGTTGACATTTATCTGTACCCTTTTTTAGAGGTGGTAAACCCCTAACCATGTCATATCGATGAAGTGTGTCAAGATAGCCAAAACTCACATGTCCAAGTCTTGATGCCATAGTTGAGCTGATGATGTATCCTTGGCTAAAAGTGCTTGATCATTTCATTGAACAAAATCCAACTGAAACATTCTTCCAACATTTGAAGCTTTTGCAACAATTTTTGAGCTTCGTGACTTATCTCGAATTAGGCACATCTTTTTACCCTTTACAATCAAAGTCAATTTTGAGATTGTGATCTAATAATTGACTCACGGATAACAGATTTTTGTTAAACCAGGGACATAAAGAACATCTGTAATTTTACAATTATGTTGCCCAAGTGGTAGTGAAATGGAACCAATGCCTTCAACATTGTATGATGTATCATCACCCAAAGAGACATGATTTTTGGTGGGTGTTTTACTCATTGTGAAGAACCAATCTTTCTTTCCTGTCATGTGTCGAGTTGCACCGAGTCGACATACCAAATTTCATTTGTAGAATTGGATACTTCATTTGACTGTGTAGAATAGAGGAAGTCATCATCATCAAATTGATCTTCCTGTTTGGCTACATTTCCTTGTTGAGTTGGTTTCTTCTTCCACTTTTGATAATTTTGTCCCTGTTTACTGTTGTTGTTGCCTGATTTTGTTTGTTGGTAATTAGTCTTTTTACCACTTGATGATCCTTGTTGGAATGTGTTGTACCAACAATTTTTTAACTCATGTCCTTTTCGACCACAAATAAGACATTTTTGTTGGTCTTTTTGGCCTTGTTGAGAATTACCTTGCTTCTGAGGTTGTTTACTAGACTTCACCTATTTTTTCCCTTTTTGATTAGAAGCAAGTGCCTGCTCTTCAGTTTCAATAGTTGAGTGAATAGATTCTTCTTGTTGGAGCATATTCACTAACTCTTCAAAAGTTGTTGTTTGACCAGTTATGTTTAACGTGGTCACAAAAATCCTATAAGAAGGAGGAAGAGCTCTCAATACTATAGGCATGAGTGATGTGTCAGTTACTTCTTCTTCCAAAGCTTGAAGTGATGCACACAAAGTTGCCACTCTTCTAAAAAACATTTCAACTTTCTCAGTTGGTTGCATTTTCAAGTTTAATAGTTGACTTTGGAGATGAAGTATTGTGTTCTTATTTTTTGACTCATATACCATTTTCAACTTGTCCCAAGATTCTTTTTGTTGTTGTGGACTCACGAATATGAGGTTGTACCTCATCTAAAACACTAAACAAGATTATTAACTTTGCTTTTTGATTTGCACGATCAAATGTAGCTTGTTGTGTAACATCTATTGTAGATCTTGTTAATGTACCAAAAACAATGGTCCATAGATTTTCAAAATCAAGTTGTGCATGAATTTTTGTTTTCCATGTTGGATAATTATCAAAACGCAAAAGTTGAGAATCTGGAAAAAAGAACTTTGGTGCCGTAATTGCGGCCATTGTGAAAACTGAATAATGAAAGAAGAAGAATTGAACAATTTCCCCCTTAAAGCATACACACCCCCAAAAAAAAAAATATTATTTTATTTATTTTTGGGCTCCTTTTTGGCCGTGTACAATGAATTTTTGGCACTATTGGCCCTATTACAAATTTGGCTCTGTGGCCGATTTGCAAAAATAAAATGGCTCTCTTGGCCGATTTGAAAAAAAATTTTTTGGACTCTTTGGTCTCTTTTCAAATACAAAAATCTTATTTTTGCAATTTTTACAAGATAAATATTTTCCAAATCTGATTAAAAACTAGACCAAGATGTAGAGCTCACAAAAACACACACTTTAAAAAAAAAAAATGGCACCTCAATCCGAGGTACCAGTTGAAAGTTATGCCTTTTTTAAATTGCAATTTTAATATCTTTCGGGCCCCTTTCCAAAAATGGAATTTTTTTTTTTTTCCTTCTAATTTTTTTCACGACGTCCAAAAATGGAAATTTTTTAAAAATCAATTTTTTTAAAACCGAATGTAAGGTAATGACTTACATGCATGTGTAGTGCATTTTAGGGTGCAACTGCAGTTCATCCACTTTGCATATGCGTTATAATAACCCTTGGCCACACTTTTCTTTTATTGTTTCTCTTTGTACGTAGGTATTTCTTTTTCTTGGAGGCAGCTTGTTCTTCCTTCTTCCAACGCAACTCTTTTTTTTTCAAAATTGTAGGTTAAAAATCTTCTCCCCATTTCAATTTGTAGTCTTCATTTGGATGATGTAACACTTGATTCAAATCATTCAAATATGTGATCTTCTCCTCTGCATGGATGATGCAGTTCACAGAGAACCTTCCACGTTTGATTGGATCTCCTTTTTTTTAAATGCTCAAATACAGAGAAGAGGAAGAAGAATAAAAATACAGAGAAGAGGAAGAACAAGTAATGTGGGGAGCTTGAAAAGCTTGGGTACCCACAGATCAAAAATATATATATATATATATATATATATATTTTTAAATGCTTCCAAAAAAAAAAAAAAAAATGCACACGTAAGTAAAAAAAAAAAAAATACCAAGAGAATGAAACAATGTCACCTTTTACAACAAGATTAGCATCCAAGTCTGCAAAGGCCTGTGATTGCACTCTAGGTGTTCTTCAACTGCAAATCAACCGTGATTCAGGGTGTGGAGCCGGGTAGGGGCTGTGAAATGGCTGGGGGCATCTATGGCTCCTCCTAGCTCTGTAATTTCTCCAGATCTCCCTAAACTTCCCTAAAACTTCCTACACTCCTCTCTGGATCAGAATACTGCTCTGATACCAAATCTTGACAATGAATACTTGAAAACAATATTGACACAGAAGCTTTGCACAGAAACAAGATGGTGCTTGTGTATTTTATTAATATCAAAATCAAGCATTACAGACAAATGAGAGAGCTGCAATATTTATAGATATTGGACAACTTCTATCTCATCCACAATATATGGAAACAAATCATCTAATCTGAGAAAATATGTAGAAATAGCATATTGCCCCTAACTGCCCCTATTGCCCCTCATGGAAATCATCGGGAACAAAATATGTAAAAGATAGAACATGATCCCACAAACATTGGGATGATAACACTATCACTTAGTTAACTAACAACTAAGGACAACTAATATCTATTGACATAAGTTTAAAGTATTTAATTAAATACTTTAACTTATTACATTTATTCAAATATCAACTAATGGTTAGTTAATTTCCGATTCTTAACAAAATGAGAGTTAAGAGAAAAGGGACTAAAAGAGGTTATATGTTCTCTACTCTTTAACAAAAATGGATGTTAAGGGAGAAGAGACTTAACAAGGTGAATGTGATCAACTCTTAACAAAATGAGTGATAAGAGTGATGAGAAGATGTGAAAAGGGGAAATCTTAACAAGATGAGTGTTAAGAGGAATGAAAAAGGGTGATTTTCACAACACTTAACAAAATGAGTGATGTTAAGGTGGAAGTGGGATTGAAATGTTAGTTTAGAGAAATATTAGAAAAAGAATGTTAAGAAACATGAGGTTTGAAAGACTTCATGACCATTTACAAAGTGAAGGTAAAGAGGGAAGAGGTGAAAGAGGTCAGTTTTCTCAACTTGTGAAAAATGAGTATGAAAAGAGAAGACTTAAAACATGATAAAAGATGCTTAACTCTGAACAAAAATAGTGTTATGGAGGAAGATATTGGAAAGATGATGAGTATTCTCAAATTTTAACAAGATGGATGTTTAAAAGAGGATACTTGGGAAGACGATGAAAGATGCCAACTTTTAGCAAAAGCATGTTAAAAGAGGAGACACAACAAAGAAATTGGAGAACTTAAAGAATGTAATGCCCCACTTTGTTGTCCTTAACCAATGAAATTATGAACTCACCACCTTCACACTGACCGTCGATACAAAGAGTATCCCGCCAATTTCTCGGATGTTCGGGTAGTTCATTGGATCCCATTCGTAATGTCTTACGTGAAGCTCGAACACCTCATTGGACACAAATTATTGCCTTGGTCACATCTTGTGCTTCTAAATTTGATTCATGTCTTTCTTGTATCACATTTATGGGTCTTCATAATAATAATAATAATAATAGTTAATTTAAAATAATAAAATGAAACAAAAATAAATAAATGAAATTTAAATATTTTAGACAATTATGATCGTGGCCTATATTCAAGCTCCAATTTTATTTTTGAATGAGTCTTATTAAAATTTAATCTTTTATAATAATAATAATAATAATAATAATCATAAAATAAAATATTATAAATATATATATATATATATATATAATAAAAGAATAAAAAACATATATAAATTATATGTCCGTGTGTAAATGTACTAAGTAAGGTTAAAACAAAATATAATAATAATAATAACAATAACAAATAAAAAGGAGAAGTGACGGTTTGGTGGAGTTAGTAAAATTTAATGGTGTGGGTGGAGTGTGGAAAATCTATGGTAGGAGGTTAAAGTGTGGTAGTGTGAAGGCATGGGCCTTCCTGACAAGGCACATGGGCATCCTAAATGGCCTTCGACCTATCATTTTCCTTGCATAATAATACAAGCACTTTATTTTAGATCCAAATTCGTTAACCACATTGAAACCCAAGGTAATGTTCTAAATTTTAATAGTATTTGGATAGTTTCGGTGAGTGCGAAGTCCAAGCTCTTCTTAACTCACAATGGTAAAGAAGGTTTTTTTACTCTCATAATTAAGTAAAACAGAATGTTATAGGAATTGTGCTAACGGGAGCTCTCACTAATAGCCATCCTAAAATTAGTACCATCATGGGTTAAATCAGCATTGCAAATTAATTTATCTCCTCATTTTACTATATGCAAATTAATTTATCTATATTTGTATCTATATCTAAAGTGGATTCAATTGTCTCTTAGAGGAAAGGAAACTATTATTTCTGTCATTTTTTTGTATGGAGAAGAAGAAGAAGAATATTGAGGATTACGAGGTGCTTCATTCGGGCGTAATATCTAGCTATATTGATTTTTCTTCTACTTTTGAGCACATGTGCTACGTGAAATGTAAACTTTACAACACCATTCTCAGCGTAGACGATGGATACAACTTTTTTTTCCTTATCTTTACCTCCCTTTTTTCAAGTAGTTGTATTGATTATGACATTAAAATTTCCATTTCTTGATATCCCACTTTTATCTCTACAAGATTAGTTTTTTCACTCTTCCCTATGCAAAAGTAGAGTTATGAAGGTGCTCGGGGACATCCTAACAAGATTCAACGGGTATAGGTTCCTTGGGATAGAGCATAGACATCAATCAAATCGTAATGGAAAGCATTTTTTTCCAATTTCTCCCATCTTGCGACAAAATGGGAGATTCAAGACAAGGCACACATACTATTTGAAAAAAATACCTCAAAATGCGTGGATTTTTTCATGGATTGCATTGATTTGCAATTTATGTACAAACTAGTGTACTTGAAGGGGTTGTGGGGATCCTCAAAGAAATGCCTCATCCAATGCCTTGATCCAGTAAACTTCAAACTCGGAACTTTAATTCCTAAAATGATAGTCCCTCAAATTAATTTTGAGAAAACTCGAACTTAGAAAGATTTTGTATTACAGAAATAACAATTCAACACGAAAATTTATCCTGGAAACCCTCAAGTTGAGGGAAACCAGCTAGAAGGGAAATTTCTCTTTCTTCCCAAATATTTTATTGGCCAATTGTGAATGAATACAGATTACAACAAGAGTAAAGGAAGTAAAACAATGTAACCATTCCCTTTCTATACTTGGTTGCTCTGTTTCTAAACCTTTCTTCTACAAAACTAACACCAGATCTAATGGTTTTTTTCTCAATTATTTCATCCAAATCTGATTTCCTTCAATAATTGATTCTTTCCTATGATCCTCCTTAAATAGCCTTCCTCCCATGTCCTCCCATGCACTGGAGAATGAGAAACGTCCTCCAAGGAAGAGACACAAATGAGATGTTTGAATTCCATATCCGTTTGTGGCTTCATTTTTATTTTTTGTCCATAAGTGACAAGACCTCCGATGTTTATAGACCAGAAATTACACAACCGCCGGCGAGCGTGTAACGTAACCACCTCTCTCGCAAAGAGGGGTGGTTCTACAACTCTATAAACTTCTCTTTATTTTTCTCAAATTCTTCTTCTAAAACTGGTCATTTTGATGAATTAGTGTTTATTTGGATCCCTATGGATCACACCTCCCCTTCTCAGGAGGAATTTGGTCCTAAAAAAACTTAGTGGGGGAGTAGATGAGGAAATAATTCCCATGCTTACTCCTTTGAGTATCACCGGGCATTCCTTGGTGTCTTTCCTTTCAGTCCAACATGCCAAGAATCTTGTGGACCTCTCCATATCTCTCTAACCTTCTACTATAGCACTACGTCCTCCTCCAATTGACCTCATGAATCCAAGATGTAATCTTCTATGGAAGGTAGCAACTAACATACTTCTTCCTCATCAAACATGGATGGCTCCTATAGGTGCACATTCTCACAATTTACTACTGAGTATATCCACATGAATAGTGGAAAATCAAACCTAAAGGAATTTTCTCCAACCTGCTCCAATATGGTGAAGGGTCCATACCGTAGTGGCTTGAGTTTCCTTATTTGGCCTTGTAATCTAAACCTTGTCTCCAATATGAAGTTTTTATCTCTCCTATGTTGCTCATGTTGACCCTTATATTTATCTTGATGTTTTTCCAAATATTCTTTCACCTTGAGATTGATTTTTGGATCCTCTCATTGAATTTCATTTCTCTAGACACCTATGAATCTCATATCTCCCCTTCCTCCTACTTGCCTAACTTCTATGTCCAATGGAAACGTAGGTAGATATCCCAAGCATGCTTCAAATGGTGACTTCATATTGGATGTGTGTACTAACCAGGTTGTAGGAATATTGAATATAGGCTAAGGAATCATCCCAAGTCTGTGGATATTTACTATTATACCCTCTAATCGGTTGTAGACGAAAGTCATGTTCACCACCTCTATTTTTCCATCTATCTTTGGATAGAAGGTCATTCTCCTTTGTAACTGGTCTCCATCATTTCCCACAAAGTAGTCTAAAACTTCACCAAGACTTGAAATCTCTGTCAGAAACAATAGACTTTGGCAAGCCAAAATGCACTCACACATTAGCAAAAAAATTTCATCTTCCTCATATGATTTAATTATCTTTTACATGCCATAAGAACACACATCTTATGGAATATGTCAGCAAGCAACAACATATAAATAGTCATGGTTATGTTTATACATAGGTAGTCCTCCTAAAAAACCATAGAAATATCTTCCGAGGATGAGAAGTGACCGATAAAGGCATATATAAACCTTCCTTCTGATTTTAGGATTGCTTGTATAACAAAGTTTACATCCTTTTATGAATTAAGATACTTCTTCTTACATATTGGGCCAATACATGTACCTTTGAAAGTGGGCTAAGGTTTTACCAACACTTAAATGTCTCACTACTTTTGAGGTACGTGTTTCCCTTATCAACATAATCATTTCTTATTTTTACACACAAATATTTTCCCATCGGTAGAGTAGCTCATATTTGAGATAACAATCTTCAATACCCATGCTTTCATCCCCTTGAGACTACAACTGCTGATATGTCACCCCAAAATCTTTTTCTTGAGCATATGCCTCCTCATAAGCTTCCTTCATGAAGGGCTCAATATGAGAGATAGTGGCCAAACAAGATATTTTCTCTCCTGTGTGGGCGGCCTAGAAAACATGTCTGCCACCAAATTTGTGTTACCTTTCTTCTACTTGATCACCAAATGGAAGTTCAAGGAACCCCATCCACTTGTAGTTCCTTCGTGTTGTAATTTAGACTTTTCTTGCAAATAATGGAGAAGTTTGTGGTCAATGTACACAATAGTTTCTTTTCCCAAAAATAATGTTTCCATTTCTTTATTTCCTAAACTAGTGCATACATCTCTTTATCATAAATAGAATATCCTCTAACTATTTTGAAGTGAAATTTTCGAATGATAACATATTGGCTTACCTCCCTATAGCAACATTGCTCCCATAACATAATCACTGACATCTATCTCTACTTCAAAGGGTTGTCGCAAATTAGGAAAAAAAAAAAAGTATTGGAGCATGACTAATATTGTATTTCAACAACTCAAAAGCATTATATTTTTCCTTACCCCGTTAAAACCCTTACTCTTTGCGGATGTTATGTATAGAGGTGCTGCAATAGTGGAGAAGCCTGGAATGAACTTCCTCATGTATTGTACCGCTCCCACAAAACTTCTAGTATGTGTGGATCCCATTGGTGTTGGCCAATTGGTGATGGATTCCACCTTCTTTGGATCCACTCATATCTCTCCTCCTCCAACCATGTTCCCAAGATAAACAAGTGACTATTTGGAAAATTCACACTTCTTCATATTGGATAATAGTTGGTTATCTTTGAGAATGTGCAAGACTTGTTGCAATGTGCATTAGATGTTCCTCCCATGTGGCACTAAAAATCATTATATCATCCAGATATACAATGACACATGAATATATGAATTCTTTCAATACATAATTCATCAATATCTTAAACGTAGTGGATACATTACATAAAATAAAAGTAAGTACTAACCATTCATACAAACCCTATTTTTTTCTTGAAGGAAGTCTTCTATATATCCTCCTCCTACATTATAAATTGGTGATAGCCCGACTTGAGATCAAACTTCATGAAAATTTTTGGTTGTTTAATCTAGTCCGTAAGGTCATCTATGCGTGGGAGTGGATATATGTTCTCTATGGTTTTCTTATTCAAGGCTTGGTAGTCGATGCACATCCTCCAAAAACCATCCTTCTTCAAAGCACCATCAAAATAGGAGAACCACATGGCGAGGTGCTTGGGCATAATACCCTTTGGTCTAAAAGCTCCTGGAGTTATTTCTTTACCTTTTTACTCTCCAAAGAAGGATTTCTTATACAACCCGATGTTTGGTAGAGGGGACTTTGGCAATATTTGAATTTCATGATCGACCTCCTATTTTGGTGGTAGCCCACTAAGAGTCCGTTGGCCCTCGAGTATTGAATAATTCCCAAAGGGTGTGTGTGTGAGTAGGACCAGTGAAGAGGATGGGTGCGCATGACAAAGCGCGTAGGACATGGGTTTTAGAAGGGTTTATTAGAAACTACGGTGTGCATGCAAGGAAGAGAAAAGAGTCTCAAGACTTAGCCATATTGGTCATTCCAAGAAGCACACGAGGAAATCGTGACCTTATTGAGCATGTAGAGTGGATAAGGTGTCACCTAGCAACTTGATGGTAAAGGAAGGAATATTCCATGTGATGGAAGGATCTAGAAAGACATCATTATAGAAAGTGGAGATCTTGGATCAGAAGAAGCATGCTCCATTAGAGGACCACTGTGACACTTGGAAACCAATATTCTACTTTAGGAAGGCATGGAAGTGCATGTTAAACCTATTTATAGGGATGCTCGGGTAGAATAAATTTAGGTATAGAGGGGACATATATGACCACACAAATAATTCGTGATTGGGGTATTTTTAGGAAAAGTGTAAGTATGCACAGCTTTTGTTATCACATCTAGGAGTGGTGTGGGATAAACATCTAGTAGCAGATCAAAGTATCACAAATCATCGATCCAAACTTCCATGGGACATTGGGAACACTAGGCGTGACCACTTCGGTCATTTTACTAGATACAAGAGGAGGACTTGGTGGATCTAGCAGATCTAGAGGTGGATCTCGGTGGGTCGAAGGCATAGGACTGGTGGATCTAGTGGATCTGGTGTAAAAGGAAACACCAGAGGGAATCAAGGTTCGAATCAATGAATAAGGGCCTCAACCACTTCCGCAAGTATTTTCGAGATGTATTTACATCTACCAGATTACAAGGGTGTTGAGGATGCTATAGAGCATGTGCACAAGTGTGAATTTCTAGGGCACATGAAGGGGATCACTACCCGAGTGAAAGGTAAGTCATTTTATAACAATGTTTTAGGGGCATAAATATAGTTGGTACCAAAAGTATGACCCCCATCAAACAATGGTAGATTACATTGCGCTGCAGAATGCCTTCTTGGCTGAATTCCATATCCCTGAATTTGAGTAGAAGAGCATTAGCACTTTGAAAGAGATCCAATAAGGAATGGTAGAGAGTGTGTGGGAATATGATGCATGGTTCAAAACTCTCTTGTCAAAGCTATCTTATGATATTCATCCTTCTCAACATGCTCAGTGGTTTGTTGGAGGATTGATAACACCGTTCAAAAGAGCACTTTCACATAAGACTATCATGCACCCGCACAAGGCCTTGTAGGATGATCTCGCACACCGAGGCTATTGGAAGTGTAGATACCGGTGTTAGCCCTTTCCTTAAGGCTTAAATTGTTGCAATGGCGAAGCAATTGGAGAAGCTATCTGTGAACTCGACGCATGAGACTCGTAGTGGTCTATGGTGCATGAAGTGTGAGGTAGAGGGGCATGCAAAGGACAGTTATCCTCAAAGGTCAAGTACATGCCATGATAATATATTTTGAGGTTTTCCACAGGATCATGATACAAGTAGATTCCCACTACTGCAGCGCACGATCCATAAGAATGTGTCTTATTATTGTAATATTTGTACCTCTATGACCCATGACACCAAATATTGTAGGCTAATTGACCAGATACATGATGCCATTGATCTTGGGGTAAGCTAAATTATCCTTACAAGCAGTTCCAAGGATGATGATCACCACTATGAAGGGAAAGTAGATGGAGGAGCACGAGGAATAGGTTTCTATGGATGGATTCATAGTCATAGCAACCATCGAGGAAGAAGTGAGTTACCGTAAGGAACTTATTACAACCTGTGGGCCTACGGAGCATTATAATCATGAGTGTCCTAATCTATTGCAATGCTCCAGTGCAGAAAGAAACATAAACATGAAGAGTTCCCTTAACTATTTGAGCACATGAGACAACAACACCAGAAATACAAGGGCATTGGGATGGTAAGCATAAAATTTTTTGACTCAAAATGGATGCCAAGAGTGGCACATGAGTCAGGACTAGAACCTATAATGGTGACGACGCGAGTAGAGGCCATGTGCACCAGGAAAATACCAAGACAAAGAACACTAGTTATAAGAGAAGAAGTGGTACATGGGAAGTATCCAGACCCTACTCATCAAAAGAGGTGTATCAAGAGACTATGGATGTGATTCGGAGTTTACAAGGAGAGATCTAGTGTCTAAAGGAGTAGTCAAGGTATTCAGAGAAAAGGAATAATTTCGAGGCTCGCATAAGGATATGGATGTGGTTAGGGAAGTGTGAAAGATGTTCGGGAAAGAGAACATCATTCCCTTTCTAGGAGAATGATTACAAGAGAATATACCACGCACTAGAAGATAGCGTGAGAGGAAGGTTCGCATGCTAACCTTCCTCCCCACAACCTTGACTATGACAAAGAGATCACTTTAAATGTTATTGTAGATGGATGGCTTCGAGAAATATCCCTGACCGATATGGGTGTAGAAGTCAATGTTTTCATCTTATATGCATGGCATCAAATGGGAAGGCCCACATTATAGCCATCTTCAAATGTGTTGTATATGGAAAATAAGACAAAGGAAATGCCCATTGGTGTCTTGAAGGATGTGGTTATCACTATTCAAGGGGACAATTTCACTGGAGAATTCAAAGTCTTTGCACTAGCCAAGGTGGATAACTTTCAAGATTGCTTGGATGCCCTTGGTGCTACAAAAACAATGTTGGCCTATGGTTTAACAAGGGTTATATCAGTTTTGAGAATAAGGAGGAACGGGTCATCAACCCCTTGACAAATGGGAAATTAGTTCACTATATAAAGCCCTTGGGAGAAGAATTCCTTGTGACAGAATCTATGTGCGCTCTAATAGAGACCCCGATGTAATTCATCCTACGAAGCAATTATCCGATTTGAAGATGCCCAGTCTATGAGTGATACAACCAGCATAGCATGTGACAATTGGCCACATGGGACTTAAATGGGTGACATTAGAGAGGATCAGTAACAAGGATAAAAAAATTGTGTTCAATCAAGCGCCTAAGAGGGAAGAAGTTAACAAGTTACTCTAGAGGAGCTAACCCTAATGATTTCTTACAAGAAATGGAGGCTCAGTGGAAAAATGATAATGAAAGAAGAGGTATGCTCAGCTATAACCTGCTTAGGACCACAATGCATTGGTGGGTGACACATTGTGAAAGCCTTCTAGAATGGCACAAGGTGAGAACCACATTCTCTATTAGGTTTTCCAAAAGCAATGTGCCCACTTTCATACAAGACTACCATGGAAAATAACCCGCCTCATGTCATATCCAAGCATGTGAGAAGGCTTGGATAGAAGGCATAGAAGCTTTACCACCTTTGCTATGGGTGCATAAGTTATATTCAACCTTACAAGGTTGTGCGCACACATGGTACATTCACTTAGAGATGTGTCGTTAGACAAGGAATTGGAGGAGGAGTTGGCAAATCGATCTCATTAAAGCTTTCAAGTATCGTGAGTACAAAGCCATCGGTAGATAAGGTGTTGCGGGTGATCAAGTATCTTACAATGGGAGATAGTGTTATGGCAGAAGATAGGATACTTGAGCTATTAGGTGAACCTAGTTTGGAGATGTGTTTTGATGAGGAAGAATTTGAAGAGATACATCTTGAGCGCACATGCATGGAAAAGGAAAAGGAAAATGGTCTATGTGATAGATGGTGAAGAAATGGAGAGTCTAGATGTTAACCATTCTAAAGGTATGCATGAAGTTAGGGATAGTGTTAATGAGTGAGCACGTGCCTACCATGAGCCCTTGAAGACAAATAAGGTTAACATTGGTTCAGAGGTAGAACCTAAGGAAGCTATCATTAGGGATTATTGGTCGAAGAAAGAGGTTTCTAAGATCATTGACCTTTTGCGTGAGTTTCAGGATTTTTTCCCACACGGGTACCATGAACTCAAAGGCATTCACCACTCCTTGGGGGAAATGAGGATCAAGTTGAAGGAAGGTGCATGCTTGATTCAGAAGAGAACGTATCGAGTTGAATTTGAACGTGTGCATATGAGTTAAGGAGGAGATAGACAAGATGATAGCATCAGGCATCATTAAGGTTGTGGAGGAATTAGAATGGGTAAGTCCAATGGTCATAAGCATTAAGAAGGATGGAAGGATAAGGATATGTGTTGATTATAGGGACTTGAATGTAATGTGTGTCATTAACCCTTTTCCAACCCCCTTTACTGAATAAATTTTGGAAGGAGTAGCTAGGTGTGAGTTCTATTCTTTTACGGATGGGTTCTTTTATGGATGGGTTCTCAGGGTACCACCAAGTTAGAATTGCAAAGGAAGAATAGGAGAAGACAACTTTCACCACTGAATGGGGAAGTTTTTCCTACACGGTCATGCCTTTTGGCTGAAGAATGTGCCTGTTGTGTTCTTGTGCATTTTGGTACAATCCTTCGAGGAATTCATCCATAAATTTCTTCGTATACTTGGATGTTTGAGAGATGTCAGAGTTGATGATAACCCTCAACAATTATAAATGTGTCTTTTCTACTCCATTTGGAACCCTGTTGAGGCATATTACATCTAAGGAAGCTTGTTGGTGGATTCCGCCAAAGTTGCGATTATTGTGGGATTAGGGAATCCTACCAGTTAGAAAACTATGTGCGGATTCTTTAGGCATATGGGGTACTACAGGAAATTTACTAAGGGAAATTCCAAGATCATTGCGCCCTTGGAGGATTTTCTTAAACACAAGAGTGCCTTTCACTAGGGAGAGGTGTGGCAGAATGCGTTTGACACATTGAAATATAGGCTTGTCACTGCACCCATATTATGCTTTCCTTCTTGGAATAATCCCTTATATGTGCATGTTGATGCCTCAGAATAGCCATTGGAGTAGTACTAGCACAACATAGTGAGGGGATTGTTGATCACCCCTTGTGTTTTACCATTAGGAAGTTGACACTAGCAGAATAGAATTACACAACTACTAAGCATGAGGCACTGTCAATGATCTATGCACTACATAAATTTAGGTAGTATCTATTGGCAACACCATTCATATTCTACATGGACCACATGACACTGAAGTACTTGGTGAATAAGCTCATTCTACAAGGGCACATATGTCGTTGGGTCCTATTATTTCAAGAATTTGAGTTTTCAGTTGTGGTAAAACCAAGAAAGAGTAATTTAGGACCTGATCATCTATCAAGAATTGAATCAAGGGAGGATGTGCAAAGCATTGAGGATACCATGCCAGATGCGTAACTATTTAGGTTACGGCGCGTGCCCTCTGATTTAGAGGATATTGTAGTGTTTCTTAAAATGGGTGTGGCACTGGAAGGAATGAAGGCTTTGGAGAGAAAGCAGTTGGCTATACACATTGCACCTTACATGTTGATTAGTGGATATTTGTACAAGTTAGGTCATGATGAGGTTATGCGTCAATGCATATTTGAATACGAGCATGTTGCGTAATCATGGAGGAAGCACATGGTGGGATTGCAGGAGGACACTATGTAGGAAATGCAACCACGTGGAAGATTCTACTTGCAAGGATTTGGTGGGAGAGTATCTACCAGGATTTTATTGAGTTTTGTAAGGCCTATGACCATTGTTAGTGCCTTGGCAAACCTGAAAGGAGGGATGAAATTCCCTTGTGGATGATAGCTTGAGTGTTGAAACATTTGAAAAATGGGTAATTGACTTTCTAGGACCAATTTCACCGTAGTGCGAAGGACTAACTCACATTATATCATAACTTGATCTTGACCGATTACTTGACAAGATGGCCAAAGGAAGCTCCTACAAGGGATTGCATTATAGGGACAGCTACTAAGTTCTTATGGGAGAACAAAATCGGTAGGCATAGATGTCCTTTGAGCTTGACTAGTGATTAGGGAACACATTTTCTGAATGAAATGGTCAGGATTTTGTTAGCATAGTTCAAGGTGGCCCATCATAAGACTACACTATATCACCCACAAGAAAATGGAACTACTAAGGCATTCAACAAGATACTAAGTCATACATTGACCAAGATTTTGACATTGCGAGACAAGATTAGGATGACAAGGTGTCGCAGTTCTATGGGCATACAAGATAACCTACAAGATATTGAATAAGGCCACACCGCTTCAATTGGTGTTTGGCGCATGGAAGCTGTTTTTCTAATTGAATTCATGTTACCATCATTGTGTGAAGTGCACGCAGGAGGATTGGGCTGATGAACAAGAGCTCAAAGAAATAATTGATAAGTTAATGCAACTAAACAAAAGGTGATCACTTGTTATATGGAGTCTAATGATAGAGAAGGTAAGAAAAAAGCATGGTGTGATCTTCGTATTAAGAACAAATAATTTTCAATTGGGTAGATTGTTTTGTTGTAAGATTCCAAGTTTTTGTGCCATCCTGGGAAATTGAAAGTCCATTGGTTGGGCCCATACATCATCTCATACATCCTTGATTCAGTCACATTCCAATTATAAGCACTAGATGGGATGAGGTTACCTAACCATTTCAATGGGAGTAGGTTGAAGCCCTACTATAAATAAGTCTTCATTGTGTTTGTAAATAAGGTAGTATTGTAAATTAGCTTAGAATTTCCTTAATGCATTTATTTTCTTATGTTTCCCTTTCTTGTTTCTTGTTCCTTTATGTTTGTTTTGTTTTGTGCCTTGTGTATTGGTAACCATTTATTACTTTCAAAAGGTTATGTATGCACATGAGATGATCGCGCATCTATTTTAGTGTGGGGTCGAGTAGTGAGAAGTGAAATAGAGGCTGAAGTAAAAGTTACATTAATAGCTCGGATGGAAGCATTAAAAGTGTGTAAAGAAGGAAAGCGCAAAGAAATTATGGACATAGAAATTGGGTAGGTGTAGTAATTTGGGGGATAATTAAGTGAACATCAAATCCTGAATTTTACATCAAAAACAACAAAACATCAAATTTAGTCTTCCACGGACTTGAAGCATGCTGAAAAGTCAAAATATGTCATAAAAATGGTACCATCGTGTAGGGGAGACTTTTATATTTGTAGAAATATTGATTTTAAAGTGAATAGAATAGGATAAATATCGTTTTATATTTTTTTACTAATAGTAGGTCTTTAAGACACTTTTTCCCGTGAATGTTTATGTCCACGTTTAAGATTGCAAATTTTGTTTCACTTATCGAATGTGATAAAACTTATACTATCCCAATCTGTGGTGAAAAACATATACATGTTAAAAAAAAATTGATTTTAATTTTTTTGATGAAGTTATGGTGGGCAAACGGAAAGTGCTCTATTTTCTTTATGTTTTCAGACCACTTTCACGGAAAAAAATCATAAAAAATAAAATATTGCTCAAAAAAATACAAAATAAAATCTATCCCAAGATAGATAGTGGCATCTAACTTCTCACCAAAGGAAAAATATATATATCAATTTTTGGTCATCCAAATCACGGGCAAATGGACTACAATCTTATAGGCGTTTTAAAAAAAAATACCAAGTCATTGAATTTTGAGTGTTTAATATAGCTAAACTTGTCCATTTTTAAAAAACATTAGTAGTTTAGAAACTAGATTCTGGATGCTATGATTCATATTGATATAAGTTTTTCTAATTTTGAGTGTATGCATTGTTAATAATCCCTACAAGTTGATATTATGTTGTTATTTGCAATATGACGTCCACTTATGACCCCTTTTTGTCCCCCAACTTGCTGCACTTACCCAATTGTTGGTGTTAAAAAAGGTTCTAAAAATACCACATGAAAAGAAGGAGAAGCATAGGAACAACATGATGTAGGCGAGGGAAAAAATTAGGTCAAGGACAAAATAAGTTCCTTCGTTACTGGACATGCACGTAAGAGTCTTTGGTCGAGTAAGGATTTTTGTGCTCCAGAAGTTTTAGAGGTTTCTTCATCCCAAGTGAGTGTGAATTCCTCCCAAATAATTGGTTAGAATATCCTCATCCTCCAAGTCCATATTGAGCAACATGGCTTGTCTCCAAAACTCCGTACTATAATCCTACACACTTTGACCACTGCCTTGTCTAAAGTACTGCCATTTAATCATTTGGTCAGTCTTATGGCCAATAGGATAAAAGTATTGACAATGGGACATTTCTTCTTCTCACAAGTGGCTAGATGGGTTTCCCACAAAACCATAGCATGACCTTCCATTTTGAGACATACAAAGGTAATCCTTTGTGCCTCCATGGAATTATGCACTCTAAATTAAAAACCTAGCTTCTTTAACCATTTATATAATAACTTTGCATCTACTTGTCCTTCAAAGCTCTTAATTTCAACCTTAGTCTCAACTTTAAAAGGATCATGATCATATTTTACCTTTTCAACTGGATTTTCTTCTTCACACTCTTCCATATCTTCTTTCTTTACGCAGATCTTCCCTATGCCAATTTTTTTGGCCAAGGCTCAAACCACGATTCCATGGAATCTTGCTTGATTGAAATCATCTTTTGCAGATATGAGATTTCTTATTGGTGTCTATATAACCTATCCATCATGGTCTCTAGCATCTCAATTCTACAGACCAAGTTCTCTTCCTCCATTTTATCTCGGACCATTTAATTCCACTTCTTTGTAGATATGTATTAATCACAAGGTAAAACTTATTCACCTTTAGACCTTGTCACTATCATATAAATCACAAGAATGAATACCACAATCCTAGATACTTATTATCAACTATGATACCAAAATGATCTATAAACTTCAAACTTTGGAACTTTACAACCGCAACTTATTTAATTTTCTACTTTCAATTCCAAAAATGATAGTCCTTAAAATTAATTGTGATAAAATTGAACTTAGAATGATTTTGTAGTAAAGGAAATAATAATTCAACACCAAAATTTATCTTGGAAACCCCCAAGTTGAGGGAAAACCAGTTGGGAAGGGAAATTTCTCTTTCTTCCCAAATTTTATTGGCCAATTGTGAATGAATACAGATTACAACAAGAGGAAAGGAAGTAAAACAATGTAACCACTCCCTTTCTATACTTGGTTGCTCTATTTCTACACCTTTCTTCTACAAAAACTCCAGCTCCAATGGTTTCTTTCTCACTTCTTGCATCCAACTCTGATTTCCTTTGATAATTGATTCTTTCCTATGATCCTCCTTAAATATCCTTCCTCCCATGTTCTCCCATGTACTAGAGAATGGGAAACATCCTCTAAGGAAGAGACACATATGATACATTTGAATTTTGCATCTGTTCATGGCTTCTTTTTATTTTTCATCCATAAGTGACATGACCACTAGTGTTTGCAGATTGGTGGTTACGTAACCATCGTGACGATGACACAACTTTCATTACGCACAAGGGGTGGTTACACAACTTTCAGGGTAGTTATGCAACCACCTCTCTACATAGAGGGGCAGTTCTATATTTATGAAGAGTGCTCTTTATTATGCTCACATTATTCTTCTCGAAACTGGTTGTTTTGATGAAGTAGTGTTTATTTGGATCCCTATGGATCATACCTTCTCATGGACTTCCACGCTTTTTAGGTATACACAAAATGGATCTATTGAAAATCCATTGTGGACTTTAAGAAAATGAATTTGTAGTTATAATCCTAGCCTTCATTTGTTGGGTGTTGTAGTTGTGTATTCCCTTATAGGAATGTCTACAAAATGTGCTTTGGTGGAAACCAAAGCACATGGAAGGGAGGATTTCGTCTTATGTGGTGCATAGATGTTTATGATGGGCTATCATTTTTGTTTTATCTTCCTTTGGCTAAATCCCAACCATTTTACCCTTGTTGACTTCCTCCTTCCTATGTCATCCAAAAACAATGAAGCATTTATAAAAATGCGTGAAGCATTGATAGGTGTGGGTGCACACTTAAGGAAAATGGACACTTTGGCAAAATCATGAGGACTATTTTATGTATTATTTGTTTTGTTTCAATGGGATGCCTTTGGGAAGAATAGCCTACCCCTATTCCCGACATGCAATTAGTTTGATAAAAATGTTTGGAATATATTGACTCTCGAATAGAAAATATTTTATGGTATGCACTCATCAATGTATAATGGAAAGTGATATTTTCATATGTTTTAGTTTCTAGTACCATGGTAGAATGTATGTAAAGGGGATAGAAGCATACAAAATGCAAATGACATTTTTCTTGAATGCATGCAAATTGTTTGTCAAAATACCTCAAGCTTAGTGGTCATTAGGAGGAAAATTTTCTGGATACACATGTGTTGTTTATTAGTATTCTGATGTGGATGTGATCTCATGGATTGCAATTATTGGAGCAGATACACAAGATGAGATTTGGTGAAAATTCCATTAAATCTGTTAGCAAATGTAACTAGTTCCTAAAGGCAACTACTCCAATTTTTTTCATTGATCGTTTGCGGGCATGGTATTTTTTCCTTTATCTTTCATAATATTTTTACTTTTATTTATTCATTTGCAATAAAAATATAAACCCTTTATTTACTATACAATTGGTTATTTTTTAAATGAACTTGAAGGAAAAACAATAAAATGTCATGTCATGACTTATGTAAATCTGAACTACCTTTGGGTTTCTAATCATAGTATTAAACCCTCTTTCTAAGATATTCTAGAAACTTTGTAATTAAACTAGATAATTGCAACCTCTTTAATTGACTAGTTGAGTTTGGGTTTTCCATTAAACTTATGTCCCTTGGTAAAAGTTAATAAATCACGATTTTTGGAGATTGGAAAAACAACCTTATGAAACACGGAAAAGATATTTCAAGTTTATTCTATGATCCTTGTTATGTGGGGTGTCACATCAAGCCTTAGATCGACCTCGATTGACCATTTGTGCTCTTTTCACCACCCCTCTAGGAGCTTTGATATCCCAATTTTGGTAGTTTTAGGAAGCTGATAAAAGTGAAAAGTTGTGTTTTGTTTTGGCTTTCCATTTAGACCATCGGTGAAGAAATGTTTATCCGCCTTCGCAAACATCTAGTATGTTTACCCAAAAAATCACATGTCACCCTTAGTTTATGAAATAACACCTTACTAGTCAATTTTTAAAGGGGTTTTATAGGCCTTTGGATGTTGTTTGACTAGGTAAACTAGTATAATAACGATTTGATAGTTCCAAAAAAACTAGTTGTCATTTGAAAACCATTTGTCATTCTAACCTCCGTCATTCTTGTGAATTCTCAAATTATAGGAGAGTGTGGAGGAATTTTTCTCATTGTGTGTTTTTCATTAGAAGTCATATTTTGAATATGGTTTCTTAGCCCCAAGCCAAATTGAGTGTTTTCAAAAACTAGTAGGAAAATGTGAACGAGCGTCATAGGACCCTCTTCAAGAAAAGTAACTAAGGAGAAATTTGTAGGAACTTACAAATGAATGTATGAGACTCTATCTTTTTTTTTTTGTTTTGAGAAATTTAATTGTCAAAAATAATTTTTCCTCTCTCCTCTCCCTTTTGTCTATTTTTTATCCCCTCCCTTACTTATGAAATTAAGTGTAGGGAAATGATTATATATCTCTAACCCTCTCTGGTTTTGTGTGAAGTATTCTAATTATGTTAGATTTAGGTGGATTTCATGCCAACATTTGTGTTGACCATACGGTGGTTACGGGAATCGAGACATAGACGAAGTGAAGTGTTACTGATAATCTCATAATAGCATGTTATTTGGAACAATGAAATTGTAGAGGCTAAATCAAAATTTTGTGATATATTGAAATGTTAATTATTGAATTTTGTAATAAGTATGAGATGTTATTGTTTTGGGGTGTTTAGGGAAATGAGTATTCAATTATAGGTGTTAATATTATTTGTAATTATGTATTGCAAAACAATTGGATATGTTATGCTAAGTTAAAATGAATTGATCTCTTATAGTGTGTTTAGGATGAAATTAATGAGTAAAAATCTCGTGTATTGTACTATTCACATGGAATTATAGGAAAGGAAACTAAATACACCATCAAAACTCAGAGTAAAATCCTTGTATCAATTTACCCTTCTTATACGACCACTTACATGATGTAGAAGATTGAAAATCTATGTTTTGCCTTGTTCCTTGTGCTAGACGGAATCTCGTAGCTTAAGGGAAATAGGAACCCAATTTAAATTATTGTAATACCATGCACACTTAGCGAAATTTTCACAAATCTATCTCGATAAGAATTGTAATGGTTGAATATTATCTTAACTATGTGGCCCTCCTCCTAGGATTTTTCATGCATGTAAGATGGTGAATAGTTTATCTTAAGTCAAGTACCTCAAGTGTATCTAATTTAACATCTAATGTAAACCCTCTTGAGCAAACACATGAGGAAAATGAAAGGTTCTAGGTGACCAAGTTTGAATATGCTCTTGAAATACATTTAAGGATTTGTGTTATGGATGAATTCCACTCTTTTTCTAGTTATTAGTATGGTTCACTATAACACGATATTAAGAGTTAAGTGTGGAAAATGATAATTTTGAAACTAATGTTTGGCTTTGAAAGATTTTTCGTATCAGGTTGTTCTAGTAGAGAAAGTGAAATTTAGGTATTTCTTGTAACTTCTTATGTAGTGAATAAATATATACATGTCATGTAAAATTTAATGTGAACCAAATCAATGATAAAAAAATAAATGAAAGAAAGAATCGTGAACCTTAATCAGAAACTATGAACTTCTCCTATTTTGGTCTTACACTTGTCCTTATTGTGTAATGAAGGAATGATGTAAATCCAAGTAAGCATTCTATTAGAAATGAATCCTAGGAACAAGATCTAGTAGACTCGTTTATATCCAAATGATTCCATTGGCGGTTGAGTTACACAAGTTAATTGTAATGAGGTAAATGAACCATATTAAATGAAACCGTTTTAAGTTGAATGTTTAATGGTATAAAGGGAATTTAGTCTAGAAACAAAAAAAGTAAGTTCACATATTAAGTGTTCTCTAAATCATTAAAATTAATATTTGAAACATGATTGTAATAAGTATTAACCATGGAAGTGTTTTATCATGAGAAGTACCTAACCATTAGTTATATTGTAGTTGGATCATTATTTATCCTTGTCGGTTGGGAAATGTGATCATTGTTTGCATTTGTTATTGGGGAATGTAGTTATGATGTACATTATGTGGTTCCTATGGATTTTTTTGTCTTCTTATTGGGGTGAGGTTCATCATTGCATATTGGAGGAATAAGTGAAATACGTGTGTTGTATTAGAGGAAACAAGGGGATTGGTAGCTAGTGTTACTGAAGTTATAAGATGTGTTATAATGGATGGATAAGGGGGATGTCAAAGTTTATGTGGTGTGTATACTTTGGAGGAACCAAAGGTTAGCCAGGATCCCTTCTTAGAGGGATAAGGGGTAGTTACAATCATGACCTATCCCCTATGTAAGCCTCTTAGGTACGCTTGGTCATGTGTGTTGTCTTTCCTGTGAATTCAATCACTTCTCATATTGTGGTATGTATGAGTTCATATTTTTATAAATGTCTTGTGTGATGTTGAATTATCCTAAGTGATTTCATGCGATGTCATCTATAGTGCTATTTTTATTGTTGTATTGTGTGTCTATTTTTAAGGTGTTACCATTAGTATCGAGTAGAGGTTCATGCTCTCAAAAATTTGGGATAGTTGTCTTTATGATGATTATGCATGGTGGTGGAGGAGATGGTAAGAGTAATGTGATATTATATTGAGATGTGTGTAGACACCCAAAATTGGGTCGTAACCCTCAGGACCCTTGCCTAACATACCCCTTACCATGACCTCTCTACGTATCATTATTAATTTAATTACCCATATTAAGTTTATAACTCTCACCCCTCCACCTCACCATCGACCCATTCCAATCCTATTTATTAACCTAGACTAAGTCACCACTCCCCTTAACTAACTAAGTCTCATTCCAAGCCTAAAATTCATTACCTATTATCCCTCCTACCAATTTACCATTTCATTTATTGTAAACCTAGACTCTTAGTCCATAATAAATCTTGACCTAATGCCAAAAATGGAGAGAAAATGTTATTTTGGAAAACATGACCTTTTCTCCCTAACCGACACCACTTATTCCTTCGACGGCACTTTGGTCACCTAAGCGCCATCAGTTTCTTTAAATAACGAATTCCAAACCTTTTCCCTGCATTCCTCCTGTTATCACAAAATCATCGAACCCTCTCGAATGGCCAAAATGTGAACAAGAAGTTCGGTGTGATTGGGTAACATGGGATCACCTCTCAAGTTGTGGGACTTGGGCTCGAGGTGAACCTCCAGAGAAGGCCAACTTCCTCTTCCTAAAATAAGTGTTGTACTATTCCTAGTGCAATAAAATGGTTATCTAGACCTATGCTAACATTTTTATGGGTTTTAGGGAAAGATATTTGCAAAGAATAAAACTATACTAGGGATGGTGATGCACCAAATAAAGGGTGTGGATAAACTGAGAAAGGGTTGGCTTGAAGAGGATGATATGTACCATAGGATATCTTGCCTATTGCAACCTGGAAAGGGTAAGTAACTACCACAGATTAAGAAGTAAGTGTACCCTTTGCCAACCTTGGTTTCCACAAACAATATTTTGATCTTTTGGTTAAGAAAATTAAACCGATAAGGGTGAACAAACACCATAACTTAAGCGCATGCAAGAGCTCCATCACTTGATAAGCACAAAAATTAAAGAACTGTAATGTAAACTCGAACTTACACAAGTACACATGTATTTATGAGAATGGAACAAGCAAATATAAAATCATAGAAGGAATAATATTAGTCACAAAAATACACTTTATTACTTCAAAAATGCAAAATGCTTCATTACATTTGGAAGAGGTAAGGGTCACCATTACAATCTTTAAAGAAGGCTTGAAAGTTCCCACAACATACAAGAACAACTTGTAGAAGAAGGAGGACTCTTTGAAATATATGTCAAATACCTAACCAATACGTAGAAATATCTATTATATCCCCCCTTACAATGAACATCCAACTTACATTTATAGAAGAAGTTGTGAGAGAAGAGAGGAGAAGTAATAAATTCCTTCCTAAATTGAAGGTACATGATGGTTCATTTACTACAAAGTTGGTTGAACCACTTGAGAAGCTTCCATCATGTGTCATTAATGGATCGTTGACTTAATCTTCTCAATTAATTAAAGGAATATTTAAATAAAATACTTTAATAATAATAATAATAAATATTATTATTAAAAATATTAATTTAATAATTAACAATGGGACCCCCTTAGGACTAGTTTACATTGAGAAAAGGGGAGGTCCATGATTAAGAGTAAAAAAAGACCAACTCAGTGGTTGGCTCCCCGATCCAACTTACTGAGTTGGTATCAAGCTCCTATCCTCCTGCACAAGCTCCCCACCAAGCTTTGTCTCTAATGCATTGACCCATGAACTCTCTTTGCATCTATCACCTGTGTTCTGCATTGATATCATCAACCTCCATTATTGTGTTGACTCACTTGCTACATGCATGGTTAAACTCAGTGAGTCAATCTTATATATGCTCCATCCACACATATCCTATCCCTTTGACTAGACCCATGAGCTATACTTACGAGCTCACCACTAAGCTCCTCTAAGCAACTCCTTACCAATGATCACCTCAACATGTTTTAACTTGATGTTTAGTCCTTCACTCCAACTCGGTGGCCCACTTGATGTTCGCCATCCTAAAACTCGATGCACTCATGCTCAACTTAGCATTAGCTCGGCCCACAAATCCTCATTGATCCTACTCTTCCAATTGAGCTTGACGTGACCGCACCATTTAAATTCTTTCTCAATGTTTAAACGACTCACTTCCACATTAACCTCGAGATATTTTGTGTCTCACCAACTCGATCACTTCTCCCACCATCGTAGCTAAACCTTCTAAAATAAGCTCTTCATTCTTCTTGACTCTCGGGCATATGGTTATGTTGACCTCGATATCCTCACCTCCACTATATAATCATCAAGCCCTCATGAGCAATACATGAAATTATAACATAACCATTGAGTTCCCTACATTATACGCTCATTTCCAAGTTAGGCATTCAAACCCGACTAATCTCCCTCTTACATCGAGTCATCAATCCCTCTCAGAGATCATTCAACAATGTAGAGACCGAGCTGTTATTGAGCTATTTGACCAATATTTTACAATTTTATTGCACATGGGCACTGGATGGTCATTATTTCATGAGATAGCTCGCCCCTCATTTTTTCAAATTAGCGAGCTCGAAAAGCCTAAAACTCTCTGCTCATATTGCTTCTATATTTGGGCTCATCTCATCTCGATCTCGGATCGATGATGAATTCTTCATAGGTCCTACATGTCTTGAATTGGTTTCCGATCGAATCAAGGAAATTTTGACAGAGAACTTGGGCCATTTGAGCTCACGTTTTCTTTGCAATCATTGCCTTTATTTCGGTTATATGGATGACTTGATTTTCTTAAATACATAGGCCAATAACCCCTGTTGACTTACCTGGGGATCACATGTTGTGGGAGGTAAATAATTGTCGATGACTTGGTCTCTTTCTATGAACATGTTCTTGGAAACTCAAAAAAAATATTCCAACCTTCCCTTTTGGCCGTGGTTCTCATATCATCCCCAATTGTGAAACTTTCATGATGGATTACCATTACAAAATCCCCACTTTTTGATCGGTCTAAATATCTCCCACTTTATGAAAATCCCATGATGGTTTGTCATGGCATTATCTCCTCCATGCCTACAAAGGCCTGAAAATCCCAAACCTTGGCTTATTCTTCTCAAGACTAAGCTCGGTCATTTATGACATTATCTCCATCAAGTCATATACTCCACAATCAGCTCAATCCCTAGCTTGACCTATGAGGTCTCTGCCTTATCATGTACTTTGTAATGCTAACCAAGCCATCTTCTGAATTCCCGCATTATTTCTCTCTTCAATTAGTTCCAAACTTGGCTCAGAAATTTGGCCAATCCCCTTCTAAGTTCTCCAAGTAACTCGACTTAGTTGGTCATCCACATTTCTTGGATTGGTCGCCTAAAACTCATCACTTAGCTCATCACCCACATTGCTTAGATTTTTGCCTAAAAATCTTTGAAACCTATCTCAACACTTCAAGGCATGCTCCATCTTTAAGCCATAATTGTATGCTTATCATTGATATGGCTTGAGATTTCACATGATCAAGATGTTCATTTAGCTCGACAGGACTCGAGAATTCCCCTTGCCTTCACAAACCCCACTAAAACCTTAAAACATGGATCCTAAAATTATCTCCTTTCCTAAGCGTGACCTCATGTGACTCACTTTTCCTCTAATGATGCTTACACTATTTACAAGCTCTTCTTTGTCCATTCATTCTGAGCTCACCCAAATTCACCAACCAATGAGCATTTATTTGTGATGCACCAACAAACCTCTCTCCTATTTTCACTAGCTCGGCTCTAATATTTGAGCTTCCACTCAAAATATTTGACTCTCTCAAGCTATTCTATAACTAACCCAAGCATGAAATGGATCATTCAAGTCCCAAGTCATATTTTCTACTCTGTCAAGCTCTCTTGATTGAAATGGTGATTCATCATGGTTTTCAAGCGTGATGCGACTTCTTTGGTTTTCACTGCTGCGCATTTTGATCTTGATTGTGTCCTTCATGCCAAGTAGATGTACCCCAACTTGTTGTTCCATAATACCTCAACCAAGAAATCCCACCGTGTAATGTAAAGCTTTCTTTACCTAACCTTGAATCGGGTATCTATCTTTATCTTGGCTTTTAATAATTCATCGACTACATTTCTTGTTTTCTCAATCGGCTTCTTTCGAACCCTTTTTGATTGAGTTGATATCCCGAGCCTTCGCTGAACTCTACTAGCTTCCTCCATATCTTGGTGCAATAAATTCTCCAAACATCAACTCAATGCTTGAAACATTTATTTAGGTCTCCCTTTAAAACTAGCTCCCTTGTTTTGTATGGCCCTAAGTGACTTGGTTCTCATCTGTAGAGCTGATAAAGAGCTCAATTTATTTGATTCCCCCAATCTATGATGCTAAACACGAGATCAATGTTGATTCATTTGAGGACTATTGAGAAACTCATTTGGCCACCAAATCCTTTGCATCATGTCATTGTCAAGATCTCGAAAGTGGCTCGATCCAAGCCCGATTCTTCTACATGAGCATTAGCTTGGCTCAAACCGAGTTTGCGGAACCAGTCTATTACATCGTTGTGTTGAGTGGACCACTAATTTCCTTGGGATAATATTCCATTCATCGATTTTAATTATCTAACTTATCTATTTTAGGAAAACTCTTTTAATGCATCACGAGCTCGCCGAGTTGCTCGATTAGCAACTCGGTAAGCTATTTTTTCTCAAGCCTACTCTTGACCCTTTCAATAGGTATCTTAAAAATTTTCATTTACCCTTAAATATTTTTAGGAATTATTTTATCACCAAGGAATTATGGAGATGTATTAAGACCCTTGAAAAATTCATACATTGATTTTGGACGCGTTTTCTGAAATCGGTGAATGTGGGCCCCTTAAGGAAATTTTTTGTTCTAAACGAACCATGAGATTCCAAAACTCGGGAAAGGAAAAAGAATTCGGGATAATCTTGAATCCTCTTGGAACACCATAAAAACCCTTCAAACATAAAATTAACTCAAAATTCTCACAAAGGAATTTTTCATTCCCAAGGTCTAATAGGCCCTCATTATTCAATTTTTCCAAGTGTGAAAAATTGGATAACATTTTGGTGCAACCTCTCAAGGATGATTTCTTGTTAAGCATGATTCTAGTAGCCTTACGTCATCCATTGGGTATGGAGTCAATATTGGAATCTTGAAGATGATATGATCCTATGTGATACATGACCCTAAACTTTTTAGTAACACTAGATAAGAAAAATTTGAAATTGGCGAATATTCAACATTCTTGAGATATTGGACATATTTTGAAACCTTGAATCTTCTTTTTCTTGAAAACTTCTAGAAATGATACAATGTTCAAGAACAACATAAAACACAAAAAAAAACAACAACACACAATAATGTGCATAAGCACTTGAAGGAAAACACTAAACTAAACTATAGATGGGGTGGAATGATCTCAAAATCAAGCTTTGAGATGTATCCCATTCACATGAATGGGAAGTTATTCTCCATTTATTCTAGATATTTAAAATTAATTTTCCTCTTTGAAACTCATGATGATGTATGGCCCACTCTGAGAGCGTCAAATTTGGTGTGCTTTCTGGTTTGGCTCTATCTTCATCCCATTTAAGAACTAAATCTCATTCTTTAGAATGCGTGTCGGATGCCTTATTATCGAAATATTTCTTTACCTAAGCCTAATTTTGCTCCAAAGTCTTCATAGCCTTGTTCGTACTTCTTCTAACTCCATGAGTTTAACAAACCTGACTGTCAAAGGATCATTCTCCATAACCTCAAGTTGATGAGATAACTCCAAAGAAGGTAACTCCAAGGAGAGAGGAAGTTTTGCTTCTCTTCCATACACAAGCATGAAAGGATAATTTCGATGGCCCTTTTAGGTGTGATCCAATCTTCCCATAAGGTAGTTTTAAGTTGTGTGTGTCAAGTCCTCCTATTGGTTTCCATAGTCCACTTGATAATCCTTGTGAGGTTTTTATTTCTAGACTTAGCCAATATTTTTCCATGTGTATAGTAATTGGATGAAGTCTTGAGGTAGACCCCATTATTAATAGCCCATTCACTCAAATTCAGGCCAAGAAAATTCATTGTGTTATCTGAAATGACTTTAAATGGAACACCAAACCTCATTATTATACCTTCTAATAAATCAAGAACTACCTTCTCATTGCTCTCCTTTAATGTTACTACATTTTTCCATCGATTAAAATAGTCCACCTTTGCATGAGTAAGGACCCATTTATGTCCGTCATCTTTGGATAGAGGATTAATCATTCCAATGAAATCCAACCCCCATTGAACAAAGGGTTGATCCACTGAATTGGATGTAGTGGAAGAGATGTCAACTTCTAATTTCTGTGAAAAGACATATTCCTTGCACTTCCTTACCTAGAGATGGGCATATTTGAAAAAATCCGCCAATAGATCTTGGTAGTAGTTGTTTGTGTAAAATAATTTCCTCCAGATAGGCCATTGTGAAACTCTTCTAATATATTACTTACATATTCCGGTCCCACGCACTAAAGGAGAACACCATTCAAATCCCTTTGAATTAGAGCATTATCTACCAGAACATATGGAATAGATTGAAGACATAAATTTTGTCTTTTATTTTTATCCATGTTTACAAGATATACTCCTAAGAAAAGGAAAATCTTCATTTTGGATAACTAGTCAACTTGATCATCACCTTCATCATTGTTTAGGAGCATCACGTCCTCATCACATTTTGATTCCATGTCTGCAACAAGTTGTTGACACAAACCTTTACCTCTAAAAGTTTGGTAACTTTGATATGTACGTCATACTCCATCACCTTCATGATCCATCTAGCATGATTTTCGTTCATCTCTTTGTTCAGCAAAAAGTCCTTGACACCTAGATGAGACACCATCGAAGAATTTTTTTGTTGGACAACATGTGCTTGAATTTCTTCAAAGCTCAAATAACCACAAAGACTTGTTTTTCAATGAATGAATATTTGAGCTCATAGTCTTTGAGGGATTGACTAAAGAAAGAAATTGTTTTCTCCATCATATCATCATTTTTTTGGGTGAGGATCCCTGAAATACTCTCTTGACCTACAAAAGCATAAAGAATAAAATCTTTATCAAACCTGGGGTTCACTAGCATGGGAGCTTGAGAAATGGCTGTTTTGATGGTTTCGATGCTCTCCCTTCCTTCCCTTGTCCATGATAATGAAATATTTTTCTTTAGCAAGGTTATCATTGGTTTAGCCAATGCTACAAATTGAGGGATAAATCTCCAGAAAGAATTTATGATTCCCAAAAAACTATGGATACCCTTCTTGTGACTTAGGAGAGATAAGGACATAATCAAATGAATCCCGGCTAGATCAATAGAAATTTCTTCTACTGAACCAACATGCCCCAATAATTTCCCCTCGTGCACTACAAAAATACATTTCTTAGGATTGAGTGAAACCCAAAATTATCTACATCTTCGGAAAACCTTCCTTAGATGCATGATGTGGTCTTCTGCATGATTATAGTATACGTTATATCATCAAGGTAAACCAAGATTATATCATTTATTAGTCCCTTAAATTCTATGTTCATGTATCTTTGGAAAGTAGCCCTGACATTGGAAAATTAGAATGGCATTTTGTTGTACGCATGCATGCCCCACTTGGAAGTGAAATTTATTTTGAATTGATCAGATTCTTGGACCAGAATTTGATTGTAACTCGAATATCTTTGAGCTCTTGCCACTATTTAAAGGATTTTCTATATTGATGGAAGAGGATAATGATCTTTCAATGAGGCACGGTTCAAGCCCCTAAAATCCATGCATAGCCAAATCTCTCCATTCTTCTTCCTTACGGGGACCAGGTTGGCTACACAAGAGGAATGCTTGATAGGAAAAATTATAGAATCCTCGATGAGTTTAGTTAGCTCCTTTCTCATTAGTGGATAAATTTTGGGATTAATTGGACTTTGTTTCTAATGAATTTGATTTACATTAGGATCCAATTTGATGGTATGTTGTGCTAGACCTAGATTAAAACCATGTAGGTCTTTGTAGCTCCATGTAAAAATTTCATGATACTCTTGACAAAATTTTATGAAAGCTTCTTTCTCTTCGGAAGTGCATACTTTTCCGATCTTTAGAAAATTTTCATTTTCTACCTTGACTTCCTTAAAATCTTCTTCTTTGACTACCATGTTAGAATTTGTGTCTTTTGGCTTGATCATTTGAATTAAAAATGGATTCCAGAGTAACTAAGCCTTTTGGTAGCTTGTTGCTTTTTAATTGTATGATTTGATCACTTTATGCTTCTTGAAACTTTGATTGACCTTTCGTAGCAAAATCTTCCTCTTCTTGTAAAAATAGAACAATTTTTTTGTCATTTATCGAACACTTGCCAACTACTCACATTATCGGGGACTTTAGGTCAAACCACCATTTTGATAGATTGTATCCCTTATTTCATGATATCAAATGGTATGTCATATTGTGAACCAATTGTATCAATCCTATTAGTATCTTGATTTTTATTTCTAGGAACCACGAGGATCCCAAAAGCTTTGAAATATTCAATCAAATCCTAGAATCAGTTCTTGTATGCTATTAAAAGATCATTTTGGATGCACCTGCGTGTGGTCACTTGATGAACAACTAACTCACTATCTCCAAAAATAGTCGTGGCTTTGATTCCTTTCTTTTTAGCTAGTTGAATTCCTTGCACAAGGGCCTCATATTCAACAACATTGTTAGTGTAAGTGAATTGCAACCATAAAGATGAGAATTACTTATCTCCTCTGGAGAAATTAGCATGAAACCAGCACTTTGGATCCATTCTTACTACTCAAGCCATCAAAGAACAATTTTCAGTCTTTCATAATTGCTTTGTGTTTTGACGAGTTGCAGTATGATTGTACCTTCTTCGTGAATGCAGTATATACCCAATACCATTTCCTCCAAAAGTAGTAAACTAGCTTCTTCCTCTACTAACACATAAGTGTAGGGATCGATCTTGATGATCTCCACTCACTTCATCTAACATAGTATTGGGGAATTCTTCAACAAGATTGGTTGATTCATGATCCGCATCTTCTTCCTTTGGATCACCGATAGTATAATTCCCATTTATAGGACTAGAAGTGTAGGGTACATGATTATGGTAGATTGGTTTTTCCCTTATAGTTACTTTGGTTCCGTATCGAGTCCTGAGAATCATATGTGAAAAATCGGTCGATAGATAACCACCCATCTTGGTAGTGAAATTTCATGATAGGAAAATGGAAAAGAGAGGAAGGAGATCAATATCCGATATGTCTTGGGTGAACAAAAACTTAGTCATGTATGGATGGTAAGTTGAAGTCCTTTGATAACTCCAACATTTTTAACGGTTGTGACATCTAGCTAAACAAATCCTCTTCCAACCGGCACATATTGTATGCATAGTACATATGTAATTTGTTTGGACATGACCAAGCCATCGACACCAAAATCGATCATCCAATTATATACTAGGTGGTTACCAAAGATCAAGGAAATATAGAATGGTGGTGGTTTGTGTTAGCACCCCCAAATGAGTTATGGATCTACTTTTCTAAGGTAGAATCATCTGGTGTGATTGCATAACATTGAACTTTTCCCAAGGTGTGGGACCTTGCAAAAATGGAAAAGCTCTCTAGATTAAAGGTTGGTTCCTTATTCCTCTGTTCAGGTGCACACGTGAGGATTTGTAGAGGATCTATCTCTATACCTAATCTAAAACTTGCCAAGGAGGGGATAAAAGAGTATAAGGAATAAGAGATAACTAAACTACCAGGTGATGCACCAAAGGAATGATGAACACTTATTTTGCTAATAGACACAAACCAATCAAAATGCATACAATAAACAAAGCACATATAGCCAGATCTATAATGGGAGACCAAATGAAAGAAAAAGAGACAAGAAAGGATCTAAGATCGATCACGAGATGTTTTTATTGCTCTATGGATTGGTACAGTTCATTACAAGATAGCAAAAGGAAAAATGTATCAAAATTTTAACGGAAGGCCTAAACCCCACAAATCCCTTTGCTAGAAGGAGAAGGGAGCCTACAAAACAAAGAATGTCCAACCCTTTACAATGAATCCTACCCCCGTATTTATAGATTTGATCAAAGAGAAGAAAGAGAGAGAGAAGCGGGAAAAGTAGGTTGAAGCTCAACCACTGTTGTTAATGCTTCTGATGAAATTTGTACCCAGATCCATCTTTACTGCATCAATCCTTGGTTCGGCACCTTGAAGGAAGAGGAAATGATGAAACAGATCAAATCTGATCTGGTTGTTGAGGCAAGAAGATCCTACATTGAAATCCTAAAGATGTTTTCTCCATTTTACCTCACCTAACCTCCTCAAAAATAAATTCTCGAGACCTCCATGGCATGGGTAAGGCCGAGATCTTTCTAATGAGTGTCGATTCGTAATATTTCAATCCCCGAGTCGAAAGATATGCCCCTTCAAAGTTTGTATTGGGTCCATACGGATGGGTGGGAAAAAAATTGAAAAATGGATCCCCCTTTTGATATGGCACACGTGGTAGCTAGATTAGAGAAAAAATCGGGCATAGGGGTCCGCAATTTATCTTTCTCCCTTATTGCGCAAAAAATGCAAAACTTGAAAAACTCCCATAGCCCCTAAGCTCTGCCTAGACATGTGGCTTATTTTGGTTGGCTGGGAATGTGCTTCCATCTTTATCTTTGTGCCTTTTGAACGAAAGGAAATTTTTCACTTTTTCCTCTCGACTCCCCGCTTTGGCTTTGACTCGGGTTCACATGCTGAATTTTTCCTTGGGTGGAGTTGTAGGCCATTTTGCAACTTTTACCCCTTTTGAAACAACAAGGGTAAAGAACCAATTTTTCCCCGATGGCCCACTTTTCCCTGGGACATGCGGCAGTCTGGCACTCATTTGGAAACCTTTTCTCTATACAACCCTTTAATCAGCACCATTAAGACACTTGATGACCTCTCTCGCCTACCGGGCTCATGCATTGACTATTCAACTGAATCTACCCTTGGAATAACACATGGAGGCACCACACTTGCTTGAAAACCTAGCCCAAAGTTTTCCCTTGGAGGATCATCGAGTTGACACTTATCTACCTCCATTAATCTGTGGACTTTTCAACGGTCCCTCTTACTTTTTAGACTTTGGGCTATGTGGCGAGCTCATGCTCATTTGGGTCTCTACCTTGGGATCAACTCTTGGAGATGCGTCACACTGACACTTGGTAGTCTCCACTTACATTTTTATACTTAGCCAATTTTAAAGCCTGCCTTTTGACTTTGTCTAACCATTTGCTTCGTGGAGGGCTGGCACAAGTTGGAGTCTCCACTTTGGAATTCCTTTCTAGTTTTGCACCAATCGACACTGCCACTTCCTTTTTATTTGAATACTTTTCAACACACCACAATTTCTTTGGGGTTTTGGACACTTGGAAGCCTAGTGCAAGTTTGGTCTCCTTTTTGGATTCACCCTTGGAGAAGCACCATTAGGAAATGTGTATCCTTTTGTTGCCTCCTCCATACTTAGTTGTTTTTGGGCTTTTCTTGAACCATTTCGAGCTCGAAGATTTCATATCTTCGTCATTTCTTATCCTTCTTTTTTTTGGTTCCTCTCGGAATTACCCTTCTTGTCGACCCCGCTATCTCATAAATGAGTCTACTCTGTAACTTGGAGAATGGATTTAAGACATGGAAATGGCACGACAAATTTTTTTCTTTTGCACATGGTCCATCATTCTCTCTTGGCCTTAGCCACTCCATGGTTGAGTCCTTCGCGACCAATTTGTAGGATTTGAATGATTTTTCTCGGGCTCCTTTTATGTAGGGTTGTGGATCGATCCAATATTTGTACAGGGGGAAAATTTTGGATAACAATTTGTTTTCCTTAGGAATATTTTCCCCTTGTGATTGACACAAATTTGTGGCAATTGTTACCCCATGACCCGATGATCCATTGGTTGTGTTGAAATTGTTTGAGCCTCACGTAACAAGTTTTTTTGAGAAGGGATTGAGAGTGAATCCCACATAGTAACACTCGTGTTAGTCTTCTTCATTTGTTCTATAATGTGAAGGGAATTGATCCTATGTTTCTTACATTTCTTTGGGTGTTAGAATCCTCTTTTGGAAAGTTCTTGTTATGTACCGTGATTTCGAAGAACCTTCTTTCCTGTAGCTCAAATGGTAGGTGTTTCTAGTGGTTTCCTTCCCGCATCTTTATCAACTACCACTTGTGAGTGAGGTTGTGAAATGGATGCTTGATCTGTAACATCCCCATTTTAAGATACTAGAATAATGGAAAAAAAAATTATATATATAATGTTCTATGTTATGAATTGTATAATTCAAACACACGTTCAGTTTTAATAATTGTTCTCTGCCCAAATGATGCGATTTGGAACACACAATTTCCTTTTAAAACTAATGTTCTCTGTTCACATATTTTCAATATGGAACACACATTCAAATGTCATTCAATCATATACAGATTCCATATGTTGTTGTAAATGACTCAAAGAACTACCAATCTCCCATTTTCATGGCTCGGAGTTTCAACGATCTCTCATTTCATGACTCGGCAACTACCGATCCTTCATGTTCATTCATGCATAGTATAATATATATACAAGGTTCTCTTTACCGTTTCCAGTTATCGAAGTGATCCATTTAAGAAGCCTATCTGAATATCTATTACTGATATTCATCTGACATCCTGCATCTTAAATTAGGTGATCAGGACAACGCAACCAGCACTTGCGATACTTTGGCCAAAGATTTTCACATGCTTTGCATGATCATATTCCTGGATGTGATACACACCAATGGAATACGTCCTTCACCTCACTTCACCTATTATCTAGAATGGTCTTTCCTGGTTCCTACTAGTCCTTCCAATTTAAGGTCAAATTTTAACTCCAACTAGCAATATGAACAAGTATAGGAAGGCACTCATGGTAACTAAAGATACGTAGACATACGGTGTCGTCCCTAAATGACTCCATGTGTCTAGTTATCTTTAGTCCTCCGGAGTCACTCCGTATACGTGATCATACTCCTATCCCCAGCCAAGAACTTAATATTCAGCCTATGTATTCTTGATGATTTAATTCGGGAGGGCATTGTAATATGTCAGCTATAACATTGTGTCGTCATGAAGACCCCGCCTTCATGAAGACACCGTGTTGTAGCTGGCGTATGTCAATGTCCTACGGAATCCTCTCATCGAGAGTACACATCCAGCTCAAGTGATTTGGTTATGATCTTAATATTTAAGATCAACTTTCAGCAACCATGCTGATCCTTTATCCTCGTTCTTGTTACAGTTGTATGTAGCTAAGAGAGACTAAATCCATCTTCTAGCTTACTATGCATCTTCTCCTTCATACCGAAGGGTTGCATTTTCTCTACTTGGTTCTTTTCTTAATCATTGGATTAAGCAGCCCATTACCGACAGACTTAATAAGTTTAACCTATTAAACTTAACCAAGTTTTCCACAACTGTAAACAAATTCAGAATTCCAGCTTATTAGACGTCATTTAAACGAGGTCTAATTCTCAATAAATATATTCATTTATTCTCCTTAACCTTACATAGTTAAGGTCTATTAGCCCTAGATATATTTATCCCATATCCTTACTTTCTGAATTTAACATTCGAGGCTATTAACGGAGTCCGAATACGAGGTTCGGTTGCTCCTAAGTTATTTGATATTCCTTAGCTTTCAAGCTAATCCCGAATACCTATCAGTTATGAGATCATGTTCTTCCTAATCCTTTTTAATGTCAATTAAAAATTCATCTTAACCCAAGTATGAACTAATTGCACATTTCAACGTAAAAGTTGCATTTAGGTAAGAATAGATATCAGTTCTTTTTAAATCCATCCAAGGACAATTGAATAATTCCAAATCAAGAAATAACATTATATTCCCAATTTAATCAACAATATCAAACTGATACAGTCATTAAAATATCACACTTGTATTTGTATTCATCAATCCATTTCATAATCTATACAGTTGCCAGTCCAAATGACTGGACTTTGTTTATATTAAACAACGTTACAACTCATAGATAGAAGAATGTACTTTCTTCTTTTCACAATTCCTCGTAGAGGAATAATAACTAACAAATACAATTCATCTTCAGACAATCAAAAGAAGTATCAGAAAATAGCCATGTCTTCGTTTTACTCAAATTCCATCTGCAAAATTACTTGCACGGGTCAGTTCATTGAACTGAGCATATTAAGCACTTGTCATTAAAATGAGGTGCTTCTAATTAACTGTCTCAATAAAAGAACCCTGCTTTTATGAAACGTTAATATAAACATCAATCAAGAATTAAGCATCAAAAAGAATGAACAACATGACAACTGAACCATCTAAATACCATCCCAATCAATCAAAGAACTACTGTCCTTTTTCCCAAATGATCATTACAAAAAGTAATTTCCTTCAACAGTTCCAGATTACAACATCTGTAAAAACTAGGAATACAAGTATGCATACTGTTGTTATAATATTAAATGCAGTCAATTTCCTTTCCTTACATTAGTAATAAATTCAAAGGATAAAATCTAACTGAAATGTAAACCAATTACTTTCCTTTCAGTTCATGCATCTCCTTTGATTTCAAGTAATCAAATACAGATGAGAAGTAAAAAAGCAATAAATATAGTTGCTTAAACCCAAGCAATACAAAATTCGTTCCTAAACGATTACAGATTCCCAACTGTATGAGAGAAGAAATGATCATTATTCCAAGTTATCCATCCACATTCCTATTCCTTTCCTCATGACTGTACTGAAAATTGAATCCAAACGAGACACAAAACAAGATAACAGTTCAGAGTGAAACTTACAAAATCCATTCAAAATTCACTTTCCAACAGCAAGGAATAAATCCATTCCTAATCAACTTTAAATGAAAACAAGGAAGAACTTATCGTCCTTATCAATACTTCTTTTAAATCAGGCACATACGAATACCAAAAACAAGTTGGTAAAACATCGTATCCATCATAGAGCAAACAATATAAAGAATGCATACTATGTTCTTACTGTACTAGAAGAATTCATACTTCTTTCACTGTATTCTAACCAAATAAACAGTTATACAGTCCCTTTATCAAATATTCACATGAATTTCTATACCTATGAACACACACAGTTCATAAATAATAATTTGCACATTGTTGTTACCTACAGCAAGTCTAATCCGGGTGTACAGTGAAGCTCTAATGCTATTTCCAGAATTCAAACAAAGCAAGAAGAGAAAAATTCATCTCTGTAATTATTTACATAAGAAAACATCCATCTTCTTCCAACACAACAAAAATCACTCGAGTCGAGTTCATCTTTTTTGAATGACAGTGCAAAATCAGAGATCCCACGAAACATTTCAACCTTCCATTTGTACAGAAAGAAAACAACACTCAGAAAAATAATCTAAATACCGCTGTCACTTCTATCAAGCTGAACCTATAATGCTTAATAAAACCCAATTAACATTTCTTCAAAATTTAAAACAGCAAAGGAAGAAGAACTCGTTTCTTATTAATTTCAGAAAAGAAACGATGTCAAATCCAACTCGCACAGCATGTACAAATTTTATTCAATATACCATATGCAATGAATACCCAGATCGAGTTCCTTCTCGATCAATCATTTAAATCTGAACACAAAGCATTCTCCTATTTCACAATGATGTACAGAACTCAAAATACAATATTCATATATCAATACCTCTATCAAGGCAAACCCGCATAGGGTATTAAATGCGTAAGCTTGGTACAGTCAAGACAGACTCAAACAGCAAGCTAATTCCCATGTTTTTCCATTTATTTGCACAGAAATTCAAAGCCGAGTTCGTATTCACGAAGACAGTTCGAATCAGAAGATCAAACCGCAACCACAAAACGCAATAGAATCGACTTTCCATCACAGAAGGAGAAAATATAATCATTCATAAGTTCAGAAGAAAAACAGTTACTTTCTCCAACTTTCACGAATACCCAAGTCACATTCATCCATTTCTTTTACAAAAGAAAAAGCACAGCATGCAGAATATGACTATCACTTCCCTCAAACCGAGCTCATAATGCTCAATAAAACCCAATTAGTATTTCCTTCAAAATCTAAAACAGCAGAAGGAAGAGGAACTCATTTCCTTTAAAAATTTCAGTAAAGAATCAATGTCAAACAACTCGCACAGCAGGCACAATAACATAGTATAAAGAATGAATTTCCCAATACTGTCGAACAAACCAACACAACAAGGCTGTATTTCCAACTCAAGGAATATGCAAAGACTGTTCCAAATCGCAACAGCAAGACAAAACGACTCTACCCAGAATCATTTCAACATGACAGCAAAATCGACTAAACCCAAATCATCTCAGTCATGACAGCAATCAAATAAACCCAAAACCCCCTTCATCAGAAGAGCAGGGTTGTTTTAATGAGACGTTTAAGCAAAGCAAGTAGTTTTAAAGAGAAGGGCTTAACATGCCTGGTATTCTTCCTCGAAGCTCGAAGAAAACCACGTCTACAGGAGGTATTTCCTTCCACGGCGACAGCAACAAGCTTCCCAACAATCACCTTCTGCTACAGGCTCGAAAATAGCCTTCAATTTCCAAAGAAACAGAGATAGCAACCAAACACAACTGGTTCGACTGAACCAAGAAAAACCAAATGCAGAGCAACTTCCCAAAAATCTGAACAACACAATAAACAATAAAAATTCCTCCATACTCTTTCCAAGGCGGGCTGGTCGCAAAGACCAAGAAATTAAATGCATTAAAGGCTCTACCTTTTTCCTATTTCCTCACGCCACCGCCGACTTGGGTTGGCAAACTACCAATTTCAAATTTTGCAAGAAAACCAAGTTTAGTCCCATAACTAACTGAATACCTCTAACTTTTCCTGTTCCCGCCAAACTTGGCACTGTCCACGCAAGGACTACATTCAATGCCCATTAAATTTCCTTCCATCCTTATCCTTTCCATCCCCCATGGGTCTATGCGTCCCCTTCCTTAGGTTAGGATTAGTTTAGGATTAACAATAGTGTTCATACCTAGGTCATAGGTTAATAGAACTTAGGTCTATGTTCACCCTTAGAATTTAAAAATCCACTTAGGATAGTAGTTAGGATATAAGGTAGGACTTAGGGTTAGATTAGGGTCTAATCCCTATAACACTTAATTAATCAACTTCCAATCCAGTCCTTCCGACTGACATTCAAGTTCAGCGTTATGCAGGACGTTTCGTCCCATGTTATACATACCTGAGCCACCCGCATCCAGGCCTTTATCACCTTACGGGATCTGGCGTTACACAGTGCATGGTTCGAGAATCGAACCTTTTTCCGTTGGCATCTACGTGCCAGCTATTCATACCTGAAATCAGGTGTTGCACATTTATATCAACCTTCAGTCCGGTTTAAAAGTAAATCGACAAAGCGATCACAAGAAGGCCACAGCATACCTTGGATCAATGGAATTGATTCAAGGTGTGCTGTCAATCAGCGAATAGAGTTCAACAAGCATACGACAAATTTGTCGTCACATCAGCAAACATACAAGCAATAATAACTGTTGTCCCATGTAAACAAATTACAGTATGCAAGAATCCAGATTAGCAACACATTCCTTTAAGATCAAAAATATATCTTAACATGTTTGCCTTCATTTCAGCAGTTACAACATTATGAAAAATAATCACCATGATAACTTACAAAAATCAGGGCGTTACATGATCAGCTTTGGAAGGTTTATATTTCATTTATTTCTTTTTGGAATGAGTGTTTTCCGCCATAGGTGAGGAATATGTATTCAACCCACAAAAATATTCTACTTGCCAATTTAGCAAAGTGGTTTCTTCATGTACCTATGGTTGGTCCGATATTTCTGTGTAGATGAATTTTCTGTTAGATCGAAGAGGAAGATACACTTTGAACCAAAAGGGCCTAGCTAAGAACTCCATTTGGGATCATATATTGATTCTCGTGGTTGAGAACAAGGATAACACCATTCATAATCTTGAACTAGATTATTTTAGATAGGTACAAGGACTTTGGATGAGCTAGTAGCAAGAGGGTTAGGAAGATCAAAGGCTTAACATTCACAACTTTATTTGTAGCATGATTTTTTGGTTGATTGTTCCCTTGAAAAGGAGGATAGTTAGCTTGTTACTACTGATTTCTTGGCTGGTATGGACGATTATATTGAAATTTTGCCTCTTAAGTGCAACGATCTTGTTCCCAAAAGTTTACAGTAGTGACTTGAATTCAAATAGGTCATTTGAAGAGGTGGGGGAAGACCGAGTTGGTTGGTTGGAGGCTGTTGGAATAGGAGAAATGGTAGGTTATTTGTTCACAAGATCCGAAGACAATGGCATTGGCATACATGGAGCTACCTTGCTAGCCTTGATTAAGGAATTTTCCACTCTTATGGAAACTTTGTAAGCATTAGGTAGTGTAGTCCCTCCCATGGACTGGATCATGATATCTAAATCATCGTTCAAGGATTGTAAATAGTACATGAATTCATTATTTGGAGAAGGCTTTATGAGTTTTAGAATCCTATTCCAAGTCCTTTGGAATCGGAAGTTGATATCACTCATGTATTCTTGAGGAGCTCTCTTTATGGTAGTTATTTGTTCCAAGAGTGACGGTGATCACTCTGTCTTAAAACTATTTATATATCTTTCCTCCTAAGTCATCCCAAATGGTTATAGTACACGCACTTAACCCTCGAAACCATTGAAGTGGTTTTCCTTTTAAATAAGTAGCAAGAATTCTAACCGTAATGTTTTCCTCTCGTGATACTATGTACTACAAAAATGTTGGATTCATCAAGAATATGTTCCACCGGAGTAACGTCGTTTCCCTATGTATAAGGGTGAATTTTTGAGTGTTGCGGAAGGTATAGGGTCACCTTGTGCAAATAGAAGAGGAATGCCTACATTGAAAGGGGGAAAAACTTGGTTCCTCACCATAGCAATGAGAGTTTGATTTTCTTGGGTGGAGGAAACCTTCCATAAGGAGGAGTTGAATAACCCCTACGAGGTGATGCTACAATGGGTGATGTTGAGATGCCTCTTCTCCTTCTCCTTGGAGGAGACAAAGATAGTTCGATATGTTGATAATTCCCTTGATTTAAATAAGCTCTTGTCTAAATTATTCGCATAAGTTAACACACTAAGATTTGAAATCACAGAGATATAGAGTCACAGTGTACTTTAAATTATGCAAGTGAGAAGAGAAGTACCAACTCTTGGTCCCATCATGCGTGCTAAAAATGTTATTGCCAAATCACCGCACCCTTCGAATGGCTAAAATGTAACAAGACATTCAGTTTGATTAGGTAACATGGGATCACCTCTCAAGTTGTGGGACTTGGGATTGAGGTGAACCTCGGAGAAAGCCAATTTCCTCTTCCTAAACTAAGTGTTGTACTACTCCTAGTGAAATAAAATGGTTATCTAGATCTATGATAACATTTTCATGGGCTTTAGGAAATATATTTGCAAAGAATAAAACTATACTAGGGATGGTGATGTGCCAAATAAAGGGTGTGGATAAACTAGGAAAGGGTTGGTTTGAAGAGAATGTTATGCACCACAAGACACTCACCTATTGCAACCTAGAAAGGGTAAGTAACTACCACAAACTAAGAAGCACTTGTACCCTATTCCAACCTTGGTTTGCAAAACAATATTCTAATCTTGGTGAAGAAGAATGAAACTGAGAAGGGTGAACAGACACCAAAACTCAAGCGCATGCAAGAGCTCCACCACTTGATAAGCAAAAAACTTCAAGAACCTGCAATGTAAACTTTGAACTTGCACAATACACCTGTATGTATGAGAAAGGCACAAAGAAATATAAAATGATAGAAGGACTAAGATTAGTCACAAAACATACACTTTATTATTTCAATAACATGCACAATTCTTCATTAAATTTAGAATAGGCAAGGGTTTCCATTGCAATCTTTAAAGAAGACTTGAAAGTTCCCACAACATACAAGAACAACTTGTAGAACGGGGACTCTTTGAAAGATATGTCAAATGTCTGACCAATACGTAGAAATATCTATTCTATCCCCCTTGGAATGAACATCCAACTTACATTTATAGAAGAAGTTGTGAGAGAAGAGAGGAGAAGTAATAAATTCCTTCCTAAATTGAAGTTACATGATGGTTCATTTATATGCAGTTAGTTGAACCACTTGAGAATCTTCCATCATTTTTCATTAATGGCCCGTTGACTTAATCTTCTCAATTAATTAAAGGAATATTTAAATAAAATTATTTAATAATAATAACAAATATTATTATTAAAATACTTAAATAAAAATATTAATTTAATAATTAATAATAGGACCCCCTTATTACTAGTTTGCATTTAGAAAAGGTGGGATCCATGAGAAATAGTCAAAAATACCAACTTAGTAGTTGGCTCGCCGAGCTAATCGACCGAGTTGGTGTCGAGCTCTCGCCCTCTACACGGGCTCACCACTGAGCTCCATCTCCAACACATTAACCCACAAACGCACTCTACATCTACCACGGGTTCCACATTGATGTCATCAACCTCCATTCTTTTCTCGACTAACTTGCTACGTGCATGGTTTAACTTGGTGAGTCGATCTTACGTACACTCCATCCACACAAAGCCTCTCCCTTTTTATATACCCATGAGGTCTACTTGAGAGCTCACCACCGAGATCCTCTAAGAAAATCCTCACCAATGATCACCTCGGTGTCTTTGAACTTGATGTCGAGTCCTTCTCTCTAACTCAATGGACCACTTGACACTTGCCATCTTGGGACTTGATGCACTCATGCTCAACTTATCCTTGGCTCGGCCCATGATTCCTCATTGATCCGTATGTTCTAATCCAGCTCGACATGACCACACCATTTAAAGGTTTGCTTGATATTTGAATGACTCGGCGTCCACATTAACCTCGAGATATTTTATGGCTCGGCCAACTCAGTCGCTTCTCCAACCATCAAAGCTCGACCTTCCAAAACAAGCTCTTTGTTCTTCTTAACTCTCAGGCATGTGGGTATGCTGACGCCAAGCTCCTCAGCCTCCACTGTGTAATCATCGAGCCCTCATGAGTGATACATGATATTATAACATAACCATTGAGTTCCCTACACGATACGCTCATTTCCGAGTTAGGTCTTCAAACCTGACTGAGCTCCCTCTTGCATTGAGTCACCAATCCCTCTTCGAGATCATTCATTGCGTAAATACTGAGATGTTATCAACCTCTTTGATAAATCTTTAGTAATTTTCTTGCACACGGGCACCTGGATGGTCATTATTTCACAATCCAGCTCGCCCATCATGTTTTTCGAATTAGTGAGATAGGAAATTCTTGAAATGCTCATTCCCATCACTACGTCTATATTCGGGCTCATCTCTTCTGATCTGAAATTGGTGATGAATTCTTCATAGGCCCTACATGTCTCGACTTGGTCTCCCACTGACTCAGGGAAATTCGATGGAGAACTTGGGCCATCCGAGCTCACGTTTTCTTTGCAATGATTTCCTTTCTTTTGGTTATATGGATGACTCGATCGTCTTAAACACATAGGCCGACAACCCTGTCAACTTACTAGAGAGCACCTATCGTGGGAGGTAAAGAATTTCCTGATGACTCGGTCTCCTTCTGTGAACACGTTCCTGGAAACTCGGCTAAAATATTCCAACCTGTCCATTTGGCTGTGGCTTTCATATCTTCCCAAATCAAGGAAATTTCATGGTGGATTAGCATTATGAAATCCCCACTTGGGGATCGGTCTGAATTTCTCCCACTTTGTGAAAATCCCATGATGGTTTGTCGTGGCATTATCTCCTCCATGGATGAAAAGTCTTAAAACTCCCCAAACCTTGGCTTATTCTTCTCAAGACTGAGCTCGGTCATTTATGACATTATCTCCGTCGAGCCCTATACTCCACAACTCATCTCAATCTTTAGCTTGACCTACCAGATATCTGCCATGTCATGCACTTTGTAATGCTAACCCAGCCATCTTCTAACGTCCCCGCGTTCTTCCTCTCTGCAACAAGTTCCAAACTTGGCTCGGCAATCTGGCCAATGCCCTTATAAGTTCTCCAGGTAACTCAAACTTAGCTCATCACCCGCATTGCTTAGATTGGTTGCCTAACAACTCTCTGCAACCTATTTAAACACTTCGAGGCATGCTCCATCTCTAAGCCATCATTGTACGCTTATCATTGATTTGGCTCGAGATTTCACGTGATCGAGATGTTCATTTAGTTGTAATGGGACTCCAGAATTCCCCTTGCCTTCGCAGACCCCACCGAAACCTTTTAACCTTGCCCCTAAAATTATCTCCTGGCCCAAGCGTGACCTCATGCGACTTACTCAGCCTCCAATGATGCTTACGTTATTTCGGAGCTCATCTTTGTCCATTCATTGTGAGCTCACCCAAATTCACCAACCAATGAGAATTTATTCGTGATGCACCAGGAAACATCTCTCCTATTTTCACTAGCTTGGCTCCAATATTTGAGCTTCTAGCTCAAAATATTTGACTCCTCGAGGTATTATATAACTCGCCCAAGCTTGAAATGGCTCATTCGAGTCCTAAGTCATATTTTCAACTCTGTCGAGTTCTTTTGATTGCAAGGGTGATTCATCATGGTTGTCAAGCCAATGCGACTTCTTTGGCTTTCACGCTACGCATTTTGAGCTCGATTGTGTCCTTCATGCCAATCGACGTACCCCCATCTTCTTGTTCTATGATACCTCAATCAATCGATCCTACCATGCAATGTCATGTTTTCTTTACCTAAGCTTGAGTCGGGTATCTATCTTTATCTTGGCTTTTAATAATTCATCCGATTGTGTTTCTTGTTGGCTCAATCACTTACTTGAACCCTATTCTAACCGAGAGTTGATATCCCGAGCCTTCGCTAAAATCTATGAGCTTCATCCATAGCTTGGTGTAGTAAAGTCTCCCAACATCAACTCAATGCTCAAAACGTTTATTTAGGTCTCCTTTTAAAACGGTCTCCCTTGTTTTGTATGGCCCTGAGTGACTTGGTTCTCATCTCGTAGAGCTGATAAAGAGCTCAATTTATTTGATTCCCCCAATCTATGATACCAAAGATGAGCTCAACGTTGATTTATTTGATTACTCTTGAGAAAATCATTTGGCCATGAAATATTTTTCATCATGTCATTGTCGAGATCTCGAAAGTGGCTCGATCCAAGCGTGACTCTTCTACGTGAGCATTAGCTTGGCTCAAACCGATTTTGCGAAACCAATCTCTTGCATCGTTGTTTCAAGTGGACCATCGAGTTCCTCAAGATAATATGCCATTTATGGATTTTAATTATCGAACTTGTCTATTTTGGGAAAACTCTTTCAATGCATCACGAACTCATTTGAGTTGCTCATCGATGAGTAACTCAGTGAGCTATTTTTCCTCAAGCCTACTCTTGACCCTTTCAATAGGTGTCTTCAAATTTTTCATTGACCCTTAAATATTTTTAGGAATCCTTCTATCACCAAGGAATTATGGAGATGTATTAAGACCCTTGAAAAAATTTATACACTAATTTTGGACATTTTGCTGAATCAGGTGAATGTGGGCCCCTTATGGCAATTTCTTGTTCTGAACAAACCATGAGATTCCAAAACCTGGGAAAGGAAAAATAATTCAAGATAATCCTGAATCCTCCTAGAACATCGTAAAAACCCTTCAAACATAAAATTAACTCAAAATTATCACAAAGGAATTTTTCGGTCCTGTGGTCTAATAGGCCCTCATTATTCAATTTTTCCAAGTGTGCAAGATTGGATAACACCTCCTTCTTGGCTTTAGGTATTCTTACATTGGTATTCTCGAGCATCCAAGTGACCTCACGATGAACCATAGATCATTCCAAGCATTCACTACCTCCACCAAGCATCTACAATGTGTTCTAGAGCATTAGATCACTCACAAGGAAATCCAAAGCCTTGATTTCTACTACTCGGGATTAGGACTTGTCTCGCCTCACCACAACTATTTTGCTCTGCAACCAACTTCTAATATATAAGTAAGTGATTTCTACCTTTTCATTTCTCTCATTATTTCATTTTTTAATCATTTATTTTCTTTCTTTTACCCTTACTCGATCTCTTCCGTCTCAACTCCACCCAACCACTTTCCCATTTGACCTTTGTACCCATCCTAAATGCCAATTTCTTCATCTCTAGCTCTTTAATAATATCCTACCACCCTACCTAAGCATCCCCAACTCTACGTGTAATCGGAGAGAGCTCAAAACCACCTCATTTTAATATTTCCACCCAATGTCCTCTACCAAGTATTGGTCACCCAACTAGCTTTGGCTAATACAGTGTACCAAAGATCGGCCACACAGTGATACCGGTCTCTGTGTGGATCGGTGATTTGTCTTAGACCAGTGAGCTCCTAACTTACCCAAAACTTCCCAAACCTCACCCAATATCACCCAAACCTTCCTAAACACCTTTGTCACATCTGTCAGACTTGACAACACCCTACCTTCTCTACATTTAGTTGTATATTCAATAATAAGCTTAAATCTAGTCTATTGTTAGCATATGAGATACCTAAATCATATTGTTATAATAGGACCTTTCTCTTACCATCATTTCTTTACATTAAGTTGTTTTTAAACATTGGATTGACATCCTTTATAGGAAGTATCACACTTCTCGGATCAAGCATATGCTAGGAATTCCACTATCATATGTTATTTAACTCTATTTGGTGGTATTGTTGTGCTTTTACATTTATTCCTTCCTAGCCAAAAAGGATCTCTTCATGATTAGCCTGGTCTTCTCAATGGTGCACAACCTTCTTTGAATTCAAAGGTATTCATCCTCACCTCACATTTACCTTATTTTTTTATACACAACATTGTGGAAAAATATTTTGGCACACCGGTGGGACCCTCGTTTGTGGGTTCATTTCTATTCATATAGATTGCATCTTATGTGTTTCATTTCTAAATCGTTATTCACTAAATCTTCTTCTCGATTATATGTTCCTTCTTTCTAATCATTCTAAACAAAACACTTCTTTTGGTGCATTTAAAAATAATCCTTCTTTTTTCTTTTTTATTCTTTCATTAGTGAAATTCATCCTTCTTCTTATTCACTCTTGTTTACATCAAATATCATATTTCTATTTGGGACTTAAAAACTTACATTTCATCCTTGTATGTCTGCATATTTATCTCACATAGTTAAGTAGCAATCATACAATGGAGGTCATGGCCATTTTTATTGATTAATAAAGCATATTTTGCATTTGTGCACACAATCCTTATCCAAATCACTTGACACAATCTACAAACTTCTTAAACATTCTCTTCTAGGAAGAAGCCATCAAGGATTTAAAAACCTATTGACGGTGGGCCCCACTCATTGTTTTGGCTGGTTTTCATATCGAGCTTGAACCTCATGTACTATAATTTATATCGAGGATCCTTCGCCAAAATAAAACACGAAAGCATCCATAGATTGATTTCAGGTAAATTTGTTATCCAAACACTCTATATCACTCACATGATCGGTCTTAAGGCATAAACCAACTAAACACTAAAAATATTGTCCTAGGATAACATGTTTATTTAGTTTTTGTTTGTTCAATTATCACCTTTCTTTCTTATCTTTTGAATTTTGAGTTGTGTGTACGTATTTACCACTTTTTCTTGTTTTTCTTCCACGCTCAACTATCACAATTGGTTAATTCTTATTTTTCTGAGTGTATTACTTTAGATTTGTTATACATAGCCTCTTTCAGAGCTTATTGTGAATAAATATTTACCTAAAAATCTTAATTTCTTCACTTCCTCGATTTTTATCAAGAACCAAAGCATCAGTTCTTTTATCATACTCGGCACCAGGTTTACTAACCAAGATATTGGTCTCTCGTGTTTTTGATTTTCTGTCAAAACAATAATATATTCTTACATACCAGGTTTCTATGTTTCGATTCTTTTGATTAACTAGTTTAAGAGTTTCTATCACCCTTAACAGAGCCTAGAATACCCGTTTCCACTTTTCTTCCCTAGATCTTCAAATTTCTTCATTTTCATAGTAATCGACATCGGTCCAATGAATGACATTAGTCTTTCTACCTAATCGGCATCGGTTTACTAACCGGTATCGGTCTTTGTGTTTTTTATTTTTATCAAAAATAACAACCTATTTCTATCCTCCAAACTTCACCAAACATCTATTTTTGAGTTATGTCAGTTCTATAGAGCCTAGAATACCTATCTTCCAACTTTCTTATGGTTTGGACTTACAAACAGTGTGAGCTTTTTCCTTTCACGCTAGTCACATATTGTTACCTACTACGCCTTCGTGCGTCATTTGTTTCTTCACCAATGCACCCTAGCATTCCCTGTAACTATACCTACAGGTGATGAGGAATTCACTAAATTCCTTAATCATAATGTCATAGCCTTACAAAAGATTACCTTGACCACTCTTCTACCTACGATTCATCAAAGCCATCTATTGTTTGGTATGCCTACCTCCATGCCCCCTACCATATCTGTGAATGCTACTTTAGCATTACCTACTCCCGCATCAATGCCACCTACTGCACCCTTAACATCTCCAAACCTTCGACGTCTATCACACCTTCGACGTCGGTCACTCCCCAACCTCTATCGGTGCCTTGAAACCTGTCATGTCCTCATCCACACTCATAGTATAGGGATCCCCACATCATTAGTACCTATTACTTCCCACCGCTAATTGCATCAACATCCTATCTGACTTACCATAATTTCGTGGTCTCAATTCCTCCTACTCGCTACTGTTACCACAACGATCTTCCCATAAGCTCCTTACACCTACACCCCACCTTATTCACACCTATAGCGTCCACCTTTTATTCAGTGGTACATGCCCTCATCATCTAATCCCTTCTACCTGCAGGGGGCACTCCTCAATCTAATCCTACCATGGATCTTATCAAGATGATGATGGATAAGATGCAAACACTCAAGGCCTCTATTTTCGGATCTTGTAATGTCCTCACTTATGATGAAATATTTAACGAGACCATCCACCCATCCATACTTATCCACCCTTATCCCGTGTAATGGGAGTTACCCAATTTTAACCATTTCAATAGCAAGGAAGACCCTCAAAAACATTTACAATCATTCAAACACACTTGTTATTTGATAGGCCACGATGATGCCTTACTCCTTCGAATGTTTCCCATGTCACTGTCGGGACCCACCCTAGATTGGTATAGTTATTTTCCTAGGAACTCGTTCTTCTCCTTCAACCAATTAGCTCAAATCTTCCTTGATCACTTCTCAATCAATATCTCTATAAAGGTATCTATGACGGAATTATAATCTATTCACCAATATGAGGACAAATCTATCGCAGATTTCATCGCACATTGGCGGGGCCTCATCAATCAACTCACCTTCTAGCTACCACAAGTAGAGATCATAGAGTTGTTCACAAGGGCATTTACTAGAAAAATTTCCCAGACTCTCCAAGTTCAAAAGTTTCAAACATTTACGAAGCCTTCACCATGGCTTAGAAACCGGAGATCCGGTCCCTGAAGAAGACAAACTTAAGTTGCGTAACAAGAATGATAACTTCAAATCAAAAAATCTTCTTCTAAACTATCGAACAACCATTTTAATAACCATTATAAGTCTAAAGAATCTACCAATGTGGTAATTTTAAAAGCCGAGACCCTCCCATCCATCTTATCAACCAAAACCACCTACTAACCTCTCCCTAATTCAAAACTTTCAATACAAATATTAACAAAGGGCTTACACTCCTATCGGAGAACCATATTATTTTGTGTTGGAAATTTTTTTAAACATTATAGCCATCACCCTTCCACCTATCAAGCCAAATAGTAATGTTGATCCTTCTCATTCTACACTTGTCATGGTACAAAGAAAATAACTTCTGTAACTATCACCAAGTTAGGGGACATAGCGACGACAATTACAAAACCTTCAAGAACATTGTCCAAGGAATGCTAGATAGTGGTGATCTTGTCTGGACAACCCTAATGCACCTACCAATGCCAATATGGGTGTGTTTAAGAAACCTTTTCCTAATCATACCCCTTTATCAAACTAGGATTTAGAGACCTCTACTAGTGACACCAATGTGCATGAGGTTCATGTCATTTTCAACATAATACCTATTCCATCTAGCTAGTTTCCTCCCATAGCATTTATTGAGGAAATTATTACACAAACTCCTCTACCCATGGAGGATCCTATCACACCTATTCCTCTATCCATAGAGGATCCTATCACACCTACTCCTCTACCCATGAAGGAGCCTACCCCATCTATTTCTCTACCTACCACAAAGCCTATCTTGCATGTTCCTCTACCCAAGGAGGAACCTATCTCATTCGTTCCTCTATCCAAGGAGGAATTTACCCTATTCATCTCTCTACCTAAAGAGGAGTCCAAAAAAATTCCTTCTTCTTGACCCATAAAAGAGACACTCTTATCTCCTCTTCCTATAGGCGATGTTTTTCCCGGGGTCCTCTAAGATCCTACCAACCTTCTTACATCACTCCTACCTACTTAATAAGAGGTGAAAACCTTCCCTATATCACAGGACTCAAATTTATGGATAGTTTTCACCACTAGTTCGTCGTCTTCTAAACCAAAACCATTCTCACGTTTGGTGGACCGATTAGAGTATGGTTATTACTCCTAACTCTAGGGGCATCTTCGACTCCCAATATCCACCCAAATGTAGATATTGTCCTCAAATACCTCAACTATCTATTTTAAGGTATTCAAGGAAACTAAAACCATGTTACCCGAGCTGATCATATCAGCCCCTTCTTCTTTAGGCTCGCCTTCACCCAAACCCTATCCACACCGAAACCTACCACTTCTTAGGGTTCTTACCAACACCTAGCCCTATCGCATCCTATAGTGAAACTAGACCGGTCCCTCCCATGCCTTCTCTTTCACCTTTTCCTCTACCTTTGATTTTAGGCCAACACCCTTCCACCTTGGTCAAGTTACCTCTTCACAAAGGCAAATTCAAGGAACGAAAACCCAAAACCACACATGTACCTTCTCTTTTACCCACACATTCACCTTCATCACCTCTTCGCCAACATATTCTCCATTACCTACACCACACTATTACCAATACCTCCACTCTCACCTTGGATTTCTAAGGTACCCCCACCTTCTACATAACCTTCTACCTCACGCAGCCCTCTTACACCTTTACCCAAAAGGCGTAACCTAAACCGAAACCAAAACTTTACTACCTACCGAGAAAGGTAATCACACCTACACCACCTCCAAAGTAGCACCTCCCGATGAAAATCACCCACACCTTCATCCAAGCCAACTCGACTTCTCATGTGATCCTATTCTAACATCCTCTCTAGGATGTTACGAACCTCCGCTATCTCACTGCCACCTATTAAGCCTTATGACCCACTCAAACCCAAACTAGTAGAGTTTGATGACACCAAAATTTATGCATATCATCGCTTACTGGGGCATAATGTTGAAGGTTGTAAAGCCCTCAAAAAAATTCCTTCAACTTTTCACTTGAAATGGTCTCTTCGATAAAGATGATCTATTAGAGGAGAATTACTTTCCCCCTTCGCCCACCACCACACGGTCTAGTCATATATCTATTCAAGACCTTTACCTTCATTTCCACAATGTCTTTTCCTCCTCTAATATTTCAAATAAATATGGTCTGTAACCACTTGATCACAAAAAATAAAGGAAAAGAAAGCGGTAGCCCATCCAGTGCACCTTCACCCACCATTCCACCTGTACTTGTCCCCAAGGTAACCATCCATGGGCTAGATTATCCTATTTTTGATGGAGTTACATATCACTCTAAGATTTAAAAATTCATCAATCTCCTCTTAAGATGTCCTTGTATGATCTAATTTAAACATATGAGTCTCATCATCAGGACCTCATTGAGGTCTTGCATTCTATCGAGGTTCCACAAAATGATCCTACACCTATGGCCATCATCTCTACCCCTCATCATGTGGCTTCCCTCACCACTTCACCTCAAAATTCTTCCCCCATTACCTCTCCTCGGAGTTTCGCCATCATTTTGTAAGACTCATAGATTTCCCTCTCTGATCGGATGATCCCGATCCCTCCCTCTTCATCTCTGCCTACATCAATGATACTCACGTTCGACGCATTTTGATTGATGGAGGTGCTAGAATTAATATCATTTCTTCTTATGCATACAAAAAGAATTACACATACCCGCCAACTATATACATAATAACCATTTTATGTTGAGTTCTTTCAATGATGCCTTGACTTCTACCCTTGGCACCATCATCCTCCACATCCATGTGGGTCCCCACACTAGTCCTAAACTATTCTATGTTCTTGAGGGGTAATTTCAATATAACATGTTGCTTGGCCAACCCTGGATTCGCACCATGGGGTGTGTACCTTCAACCCTTCACCATTGCCTAAAATTTGAATATAAAGGGAACCTCTACACCATTCCTAAGCGAGATCCTTTACCTTTTTGTTATCTCGGTTTTGAGTTTACGCCAAAACTATCGATAACCCTATGAAATTTTTGGTTTTACAAAATTTCCTTTATGAGAAAATTGGGTTTTCGGGTTTCACAGCGACAGGATAACATGTGTTTTAGATGTTTCATGTCTGGTGTTCCCCGAAACCCGAAACCCGCATCGACTAAGGCGAGTCGGGTTTGCGGAACTTCCAAACATCGGAGCATGTCTTCATCTAAGCATCATGCTTCATGTCGATTGTTTCCCGCAACCCGAAACCCGAATTTCCTAAGTCCTTCATGTCAGGTTTTCGGAACTTTGAAGCATCTAAGCATCATGCTTCATGTCAATTGTTTTCCGCAACCCGAAACCCGAATTGCTCTAAACACCTTTGTGTCGGGTTTTCGGACCTCCCGAGCATGCTGACATGGTGTTAATGCCGAGTTGTCGGGTGAGTTGGCACGTGCCAGCCGAAGTGTATTAATTGCAAATTTTCTTATATATATGCGGATTTCCACGTCATTTTTACTGGACATATTTTTACCTCGTGGATTTTTCGTGCATGCTTCTCCAACCTCGAAACCGAAACTCACCTGTGCCCGATTGAATTGCCCATTTTCGATCTTTCCTTGCCTTGGTTGAAGGTATCTCTCTCTTCATTCTTTGTTCATGGTTTTTATGGATTGATTATGTATGGAATTCTTCCCATTTTCTTACCAGGTTTGTGGGGTTTTTATCTTTTTCCTTTTGGGGTTGTTTTCTTAAACCGGGTTTATGTTTTAGGGTTTATCTCTTTGGAATTATCACTTTGTGTTATTTCCTGGAATATTGTTGTAATCAAAATATGTTTTGGATATAAACGATGAAGAAAGAACTTGCATGTTTTAAAATCAACAAAAACCCTATTCCCCCTTCTCGGGTTTCGCAGGGTGTTGTGCAGTATCAAAAACCCGCAGTGTATCAGAAAGTTTGAAGAGCCGGACTTTCCAAAATCTCTCGACATCCTCAGTGTGCCGGGTTTTCTCAAGTCTCTGACATCCTCAGTGTGCCAGGTTTTCTCAAGTCTCGACATCCTCAGTGTGCCGGGTTTTCTCAAGTCTCCGACATCCTCAGTGTGTCGGGCTTTCTCAAATCTCTCGACATCCTCAGTGCATCGGGTTTTCTGGACTCCTCGACATCCTCCTCAGTGTGTCGGGTTTTTCCACCCTTCCGGCATCTCCAGTAGGTCGGGGTTTTCTCAGTGTGCAACATCTCCTGATCTCGAAACTCTCTTCCTTCGAAATCCCTCATGTCGGACCCTGGTCCATCGCAAGAAAAGACTGAGAAGTCAGGAAGGATGAAATACAAGTTTAGAAAGGTGGAGTCTCCATCATATATCGATTGTAATTATGACATCCAGAGATACAGAGCTCAGAAATATAGATATTGAGGATTTCTGGAGTAGGGTAAGAGTTCTTCCCAAACTCCATGGATGAAATCGATAGCCGATAGTGGTTTACCTCTTGCAGCGGGTTTTCCCATGTCCGCTCAGTGCCCTGAATTCATCTTAGCCTGCGCTTCCAGTTATGACTCTGCTTCCCGTGCTGTGAGAAATCAGGTGGGAGAAGTTGTGATCAAGTTAGACGGAGGTTACTTTGATGACCTCCTCAAGCTGCCCAATTTTGAAGAATATGGAGAGTTAGATATCAAGTCAGCTCAGAAAGCTTGGGATAACGATCAGGAAGATTGTATCAAGCATGTAAATAAGAAGTTCCTGATCAAAGCCAAACCGGTTGTCTCCAGATTCCCAAGACTTATCCCCAGGAGTGATTTCATTCAGGAAATCAATGACATCATCACTCTGTTGAGTCGGGTTTTGGTTTACCCGAATCAAATGTTTTCCAAGGGTGGATGTATCAATTCATGATCACCATCAAGAAGAATCAACAAGGGATTGATTGGGGCACTCTCATTAGTAATGAGATAGATTCCCAAATGACAACAGTCTTGTCCACAGGGAAGTTTTATATGTCCTCATATGTCACCTATGCAGCGGCCGGGATGAGGAACTATCCCGGGTTGGATATCAAGGGAAACAGGACGGTGAACCAGGTTTATCAGTACTTCCCTCAACTGACAAGAAAAGGGTCTCAAGACCAATTCAGAAGGGTAAATGACACCTTCTTTTATGAAAACATCTACAGGTTAAACCCTGAATTGAGGAAGACAAGAGTCTCAGATGAGGCCTGGGCTGAAGTTTCCAAATGGGGTTGTGTCTTCTTGCAATTCAAGAAGTTCACATATCTTCGGGTAGTCATGTACTCAGGGGATCCTTTCCGTCTGCCCCGATATCCAGGGGATAAACTGATCTTGATGGAATTGGTTAGGCAATTGTTGGATTTCCACAAGTTCCAACAAAGTAAACATAAGGCTGTTGTATCTTTCCCAATTTCTATTGGAAGATACACTTGTTCGACAGTGGTGAAAGCTAAAAATGTTGTCCATGAGCTTCAGGACAAGTTGAAGAAGCATATGAAGCCCCGAGACGGGTTTGACATTCGAGGAGTCCTCAGGGCGTATGGAACTCTGCACCTGCACAGACCAAGCATAGAAGACATCTGGATTGATCTACGTGATGAGGTTGTTGTTCGTAGAAAGGATCATAGTAGATTGACACTTGCTGAGATTCAAACACTTGAGCTTGCTGACTTACCAAAAGGTACTAGTGACAATGAAAGTGTTCTGGATCTTTCCTATGATGGACTAAATGAAGATCAATATGTTTTCCCACTTATTGATTGGTCAATCAGTGAAAAATCCTCCATTACGAGATAGGTCGCTCTCGATTCTTGCACGCTTTGAGCATGGCTCTCCTCTTGGGGAATGAGTTTTAAAGATGATAAGTTTTCAAAGTTGGCTGCTTCAGAGGCGGGGCCCTCCAAAAAGGAAAAGGACAAAAAATCTTCTAAGGGGCCTATAAAGGTCAAGTTTGTCAAAAAGAGGAAAGAAAGAGAAATCTCTTCAATTATTTCTCCAGTTGAAACGGTGGATGTGCCAGAATCACCAACACCACCAGAAATAGGAGAAATTACTTTGGAAGAAGAAGGAAGCCAGCCTCTGGTTTCATCATTTGTTGATTGCCCAACTGAAGAGACCTTATCTCTTGCATCCCAGGCTTTGGAGTCTGAATCTGCGCCTCCCCCCTCACAACCACTCCTACCTCCTCATTCTCCATCAACTTCTTCAATCATGGCTAGTATTTTCTCTGGACTCTCACCCCTCTCTGCTGGGACCCAAGTGATCACCAACATGCCCCCTCCTGTGCCTCTTTTTATCGGATCTACTACCACATTGGTAACTATTCCCCCTCCACTAGTAGAATCTTCTCCCCTTGAGAGTATGATACCAGCTTCTACAATAGTGGCAACTTCCTCTGATACGCCACAATGGCTACTCGAGAAAACTCGAGGAAGAGGAAGGTGATTGTACCCATACCAGCCTTTGATTTCAGCTCACTCAAGGCTTCTACTGCTAAATCAGCCAAGAAACCTAAAACAGTTTCAAGGGTTTTGGTGGACGCTTGAGGATAAGTTCATAGAGATCACCACTCCCGCATGTGACGAAAAATAAAGAGGACATAACAGCCTTTGATTATCAGATAACCAGGGTGGCTCTAGGAAGAGTGACAGCAGAAGGGGCACAACAAGATGCACGGGATGCCACAAACGTGTTGTGCTAGAAGTTGAAAGAAACAAAAGACAATGAGAGATGAGCTTAAAGGAAAAGTGGAGCAGTTGACTGAGGTTTTGCTTAAACTCTCAAAACCCCTTGAATCCATACCATCTTCTTTTGTCCCTGTCGGATTCGATTTCTCATCAGTGCCTACAATTGAGAAGATTGCTAAAAAAGGAAGGGTGGTCGATGAATGGATCCAAAGGCTGCTCCAACAGGGGAAGGAAGTGATTCAAGACGTTGTGAAAGTTCATCAATCTTTGGGGGACATTCAGAAGGATGGAGAGAAGATGGACGATGATTTCTCTCAAGAAATTGGACATCTTGATTTGACTTTTGAAGCTCTCTAGGTATTAAAGCAAATACCATCACATCTCTTGGTAGAAGAAGGCATCATCCCACATACGGATAAGCATTTCCAGCTGACCAAAGCCATCAGGTTCAGAGTAAAGATTCTCAACGAAGCCTGCGGTAAGTTGAGAGAATCAAGGGATAAATTGATTGATGGAAAAAGTGATCTGGAAGAAGAAGAGTTGCTGAAGATTTTTCCAAAGGTGTCAGTTGGAAACTCAGGTATCCTATCAGCAGATGATCTTTTCAAACAAGTCCAAGAGTCTGTTCAGCATGAACCAACGCACGGATTTGGTATTGAGATCATTGATCGGTTTGTAAGAATTGAACATTCTTTGGAGGCCTTGAGAAAGCTCAGCAAAAGATTGAAAAAGCTTCCCGGTAGTGCTAGTGATACCCATGAAACCTGCAAAATTTTGAATGATCATTCCACTGCGCCTGATGAAAATGAAATGCAAGGCATAATTCGAAAGTTCCAAGAATTTTGGAACAAACAGGCTCAGCTGGAGGAAGAGAAAGATGAAGGAGCGAAAGATGATGATTCAGATTAAGTCTTGATGTTTCATGTCATTTCAATCTTGAAATCGACATGTCTTTTTCATTTCTGTTTCGTCACATAGGAAGCAAATTTTGACTTGGTCTCCTGCGCGAGAGTCAAGCAAAATAGAACTCTTTTTAAAGAACACTATTTTCTAGGATTTATCCTATTTTCTCTCATTTCCTTTTATTATAAATAAGGGATGCTTATGCATTCCAAAGGGTCGAGATTTTTGGAATATTCGGAGCTATTGGAAAGAAGAAAAACTTTGTGTTTTCTTTTAATCATTTTGAAGAATAGGAGTTGATATTATTTTGCAAACTTTGTGTTGTGGGATATATCTTTCTTAAGACATTGTTCTTACGTTCATGATCTTAAGCTATTCTTTGCGTAGCATCTTAGTGTTTCTAATCATTTCAGACATTATATTTATGATCTAAAGCCCGTATGATTATTTCGTGCTCTGTGTTTACTCGAAAGAAAATACGTTTCTCTCATTTCCTTTCCATTGTTCTTCTTTCATTGTAATAGTTTCCGACTCAGTTCATTTACGAAAGCAATACCTTTGAATCGTGTGGATGTGGATTTCAGGATTTTATCCCAACCCCAATGGTTAGATTAGTGTGAATACTGTATATATTGTTTTTGTTGTGTTTTAGATTAGTAATAAGCAGGCAGCCTCACCTGTCTTTGAGGAGGGATTTAATCCCATATACTGTGGTTGAACCTCATATTTTGGATTGACAAAATATCCAACCAACACTTTTAAAACCTATAACATGCTTTACCGACCAAATGATGTCCTTGTTCCAATCAAGGTATCTACTACCCCCGTTAGTTCATTCTCTTCCACTACCTCATCTACCACTTTTGCCAATACACCTTCTATAGCCAACTCATCTATCCTCTCTGCTACGCATGACTTCCATAGCTAGCCCATCTACTAACCCACATATTTCAAAGGAAATTTATGCCCCACCTTCTCAATCTTCGAGTAGCTCATCCATCCCCACTACCCAAGTACCAACCTCTGACCCCTTGGTAGGTGTTTTTCAACACCTTTCCTTGGGAGTACCACCTATAAAACATAGACACTTTCCTTACTCCTTAGGAGTATAGAAGCCTTCACCAACACTGATGTTACAGTCATTGCTAGGAGAGATTTTTCCATACGGTCCTCCCCATCTTCACACCAACCTGACATATGGGGGACTTGACACTTCTTCTTACTATCCTAAACCACCTAACCAAACTTGAATTTTCTCATCCAACTTCCAATACCTTCCAAACCACCACTTCACCCACACTTTTCTTCATCGATGTTCTGGAAGGATTTTTTCTTTGGTATTTATGAGATAAGGCATCACATAGTCATACCTTGCACCACCCAAAAATATAAAGATCATGGTGGTATCGTATTTTCCATGCCACCTATTCCTAAGAAGGCTAGAATTGACCTCATAAAGGAAGATAAGCCTTCCCCACAAAACTCGCCTACCACATTACCTTCACCTATGGAGTCCATAGATCCAAAATCCATCCCTCCTAACAAAATTTTTTTTTTTCATGAACACCATTTCTTTAGGACCTCTAACCTATCATCATGATGGTGAGGTGCCCTCTTCCCTTCATCTTCTTTATCCTGACATGTTGGATGACAACACACCTTTTATCAATGTCGTTTGATGTCATGATGATGGTTCTATTCTCACTTGTTTAGGTGTGGGCACTTATTAAATTCACTAGTCATTACCTTATGAGAAAAGAACCATGTTGAATGAATCGACCATAGATATCAACATTTACATTGAGAATGAATCTTGAATTCTAAATATAGGCTAATATTTAGATTACGCCAAACAGAAAGCTTCACCTCTTTCCTTCAAGATCATAGCAATGCTTTTGCTTGGTCTTATGCCGATATGCCCGGTATTGACCCTAATATAATGGTCAATAATATTGTGACTATCCTCGTTGCCAAACATGTGAAATATAAGCTACAAAAATGAATCCATGTATTTCTCTTCTTGTGAAAGAAGAACTCCAGTGCTTTATTTTTGTTTCCTTCATTTTACCCATTGACTATCCATAATGGATTTCTAACATTTTTCTTGTCATCAAAGCGACAGGGGGACTTTTCATCTACACGTACTTCCATGACCTAAACCTTTCCTTCCCTAAGGATGAATTTCCTCTACCTAGCATTGACCAACTCATTGATCTTACAACTAACCATGAGATGTTATCTCTTATGGATGGATTCTTGGGTTATAATCAAATATTACTCACTCTGGAAGATCAACACAAAAATTCCTTCATCATCCCTTAGGGTACCTTATGTTATCACGTCATGCCCTTTGGATTGAAAAAATTGGTGCCACCTATCAACACGCTATGAACTATATCTTCTATGATATCATGCATGACATATTGGAAGATTATGTTGATGACCTTCTTGGTAAGTCCAAAATTCATGCCAAACACCTCGCAGTTCTTAAAGTCATCTTTGATCGTCTCATCCAATATTGTGTTCTCCTTCAACCAAAGAAGTGCATATTTTTCATTCTCTCTAGAAATCCTTGGTTTCATTGTCTCTTTGTGGGGCATCGAATTCGATCCCACCAAAATCAAGGATATTCTCAAGATGCCTCCACCTACTAACCTTCAAAACTTCATAGTTTGCAAGGAAAATTGTAATCCATTTGATGCTTTATTTCCCAACTTTTCGATCGATGTCACCCTTTTCATTATCTCCTTAAAAAGGATATCTCCTTCAATTGGAATGATGAGTGCCACAAATCCTTTGAAGCATTGAAGAAATACCTTCTTTATCCACATGTGCTCATCCCACCTAAAAATGATAAAAAATTTACCTCTACATTTCTTCCATGACCATTCCTTGAGTGTTATGCTCACTCATCGCAAGAGAAACACATGGAGAAAGTGGTTTATTACATAATCCATACTCTTTTGGATTATGGTACTAGGTATACTCACGTTGAAAAGCTTTCCCTAGCCTTGGTCTTCATGGCCACAAACCTTCACCACTACCTACTTAACCACAAAACCTTTGTCATCACCAACACCAACCCTCTACATTACATGTATGTTAAACCTTACTAATACCAATGCACCTCGTATTGGCTCATGTTCCTTGCACACCTTGACCAGGAGATTCATTCATCACAATTTTTCATGGGAAAAAAATTGTGGATCAACTTATAGATGCTCCTCTTTTTAGAAATCAATCTTCTAACTTTGATTTTCCTAACAAATCCATTGTCACTCTTTCCTTGGATGATTTCATTTCTTGAATGAAATTATTCTTTGATGGTTCCAAATTTGAACATGGGGGAGGTACAACGGTCATCCTCATTCCCCTTGATGGTGAACCTATGCCACTATCCTTTAATTTACAGATCAACTACACTAATAACATGATCGAGTATGAAGCACTTGTCTTAGGTCTTCAAATTACCACCGCCTAGATGTTAAATCCATTATTATCTTTAGTGACTCTCAACTGGTGGTGAATCAAGTCAATGGTTTTTATAAGTTTCATCATGAGGAACTTCAAAATTATAAGCATCATGTCGACATACTTTTGACCATGTTTGATCACTTCCTCATTCAAACCACTTTGTGATCCACTAACAAATTCACGGATACCATGGATTTTCATGATTCTCAAATACCGCCTCACCTTCGGAATCCAAAATATTTATCACAGTACAATGGTTGCAGTCACCCTCTTATATTATCCATAGCATAAATTTTATAAGAAGAATCAAAAGCTGGCCCATGGGACATTTGGTATAAGCAATTCACTGACTACCTCTCTCTTTCAATCCTGCCTCCAGATCTCACTCGCAATGGACGATGATCCTTCCTCAAAAGTGTCTCTCATTATGTCATCATGGGATGTCTTCTTTAAAAACATGGCTTTGACAATATCCTTCGCAATGCCTCACTAGTTCTAAAATACCATACACCATCAAAGAAATTCACGATGGGATTTGTGGGGAAAATTTTAGTCGCTTTGCTTATCGCAAAACGTATCCTTTGCCTCGGCTATTACTAGCCAACCCTTAACTAATAATTTTGTGAATACATCAAATGTTGTGTGAAGTTTCATCAACATACTAACATTCACCAAACCCCTATTCATGCCTTACAAGTCACTGAGAGACTTTTGGCCCTTCTCTCAATGGGGTTTGGATCTCATTGAGAAAGTAACCCTCATTCCTCTCAACGACATTGCTAGATCATAAAAGTTACTATATATTACACTAAATGGGTGTAAGCCATCCGTCTCATTTCTTCCAAAGCTAAGAAAATATTTGAATTTATCAACCACCATATCATTTGTCACTCTGGTGTTCCTCATCACCTCATCACTAACAATGGAAAACAATTCAAAAATAAAAACTTATGCAAACTGTGTGAAAAGCTGTATGGCATTCAACTCGGTTTATCTTCACCATATTACCTACAAGAAAATGGTTAAGCCAAATATTCTAATGAAACTATAAAAACATTCTTATGAAAAAATCGATGACACTTGGTAAGGATTGGCACACGCACATTCCTTTTGACTTATGGGTTTATTGCACCAGCATTTGCACCTCTATTGATGCCACACCTTTCTCTTTGGTCTACAGTACAAAGGTCATCCTACCTCTCAAATTCCAAATTCCATCTCTTCATATATCACTTAAATATATGCTCTCTAACAATGATTTTTTCCAAGAACGTTTGGCACAACTTGAGCTATTGGACGAACACCGTTTAAATTCTCTAGACCACCTTCAAATATACCAAAAATAGATCAAGTGTGCCTATGAAAAATGTGTTCATGAGAAAACTTTCAAGATCGGTGATCTTTTCCTAAAGGAAAATCAACACGTGACCAAAATGGAGAAAAGTAAACGAGGAAATTTTTCTCCTAATTGGCTTGAACCCTATATTGTCACCCATACCTATGGATTAGGGGCTTATCATTTTTCTTCTCTTGAGGAAAACCTGAACTTGAGCCCTTTAATGCCTTGCATCTTCAACCATTCTACTATTGAATAAATTACTACATCACTTTATGTCACTTATATGCTTGTCCCTTAAATGAACCTCTCCTTTAACCTACCTATTTTGAGGACCAATAACTTCTACAAAATTGTGTGATTATTCATCACCGTGCAACCTTATCTTAAATATGAGTACCACAAGCATGTACTCATGGCATGATTCTCATTAATACTTTTCATTTTTTTAGGATGGAATCCCATGGTCATTCATTACTTGAAACCCCTCTTTCATAGCTAATATTTTTGTGTTATGGTTCTACCTTCATAAAAGAATCCTTACTCCTTTATAGTCTTGTTCATGACTTGAAGTACAAAAATAATCTGAAAAAATATATCGGATAACCAAAACTTTACTCTTTGAGTCAAAATTCTTGCAAATAGATGATTCCCTCAAAAGGACATCTATGTCTCCCTCTTGCTACTATAAGTAGACTACTCCCTTGAAGGAAAGCTATAAAAAGCTGGCCACGCGTTGTACTTAGTCCATCCGAACAAAGAAGACTAATCTGTATTTGCCAAAATAATTATCTTGGAGCTTCCACATTGAACGACTTCATGAAGACGTTAAGGAGACAACGTTATTTATCCTAATAAAGACTTCCCAGATTGATCAATCTAAGCAAAAAAAAAAATAAAAAATTAAAAAAATAGTAAATTCTAGTCATGGAATTTCCCATTCTCAGTTTTGGGTATCTTGCAAAATGGGCATGTTGTCCCACAACAAGGTTACACTTAATGAACTCTTCCACCTTACCTTATGTTTATTATCTTCTAAATAAACTCAAGGGACATGGCATGTATTCTACACATTGTGATCATGCAACTTCTTTTAACTCTAGACCCATTGCTCATTTAGTGTATCTAATGAATTATGTTCTATAAGTCTAGAGGTATGAAAATTATGGTCCTTGCCAAATATGGGCATGCCACTTATTTTGGTTTCTTAGCTATTTACTTGTTATTTCTTCAACAATACAAGATGATCAAAATTATATCAACCATAACACCTTCATCTATGCCTACGCCTAATTCACCATGCCTATTACCTATTCAAAATTCTACCTTGCATATTTTCGAACATGCCTTACCCAACCAACTTACCTATCCAACCTACCTAACCCAATCTCATTCTTCCCTAGTTTATGGGATACCTACATTGTCCTAAGGCCCTTTTTGCAAGGCCTATGCAATAACTTGAAATCAAAACAACATCTTCTAATATCAAACCAACATCAACCAAACTATTGTGGAACTTGGAATGGATATTATGATTTTCCAAAAAGTGCCATTTTTCTACCCTACAGGATCAGGATCACCTCCCTAATTATCTTAGGGAAAATTTTTCCTACACCTCTCTTACCGACTATTGGTCGTCAAAAGGACTTCAAGAAGGAATGAAAATGGGAGAGGTTCCCTTATTCGAAACGAACCTATTTACACAAATACAAAGCATGATTTTCTTGTGGAACTTGGATATTATGAAAGGATCATCAATCACATTGAGGAATGAAAATGTGAGAATGAGCGAAGAAGGGCACCATTCAGAATTATAGATGACAGAGTAATTCCTTATGCATGTGAGGGTACAGTGAATTGGAATAAGATCATTTGTATCACATTAATAAGATGAAATTTGAAAAGACACAAAGTTTTGTAAATAACATCTGCAAGAATACAAAGCTTCTCAGCATAATACAGACAAATGATCTAACAAGATTAAATGAATAGCTTAGGAATAAAGGAAACCAGATAGACAAAGAATGAAAAATCCTTCTGTATTGATTTCTTTAAGATTTATTTACACTTTCAGAAATAAGCCAAGTTCTTCCTCCTTCAAAATGGTGAGGAGAGGCCATTATATAGTTTACAAATTAGTTACTCCGGTAACTACTTCTTTTAACTAATGATTAGTTAAAGGGTTGCAAATCGCAATACCCCAACTAAATACAATAAATTCATGATGAAGAAGAGAAGAAGGAGAAGAATCAGGAGAAGAAGACAAGCATTCAAGATTGGGAGGGACCCATTGATTTAAGGATTTGTTGTCTAAATCTCTTCAACGCCTCGGCTATGTCTCTGCCACGTGGGACTGATGTGTTGGCGGTGGCATCTAACTTGGAAATGAGTTCTCCATGCACGTTAGTTAGTTCACTTGAGTCGGCACTGAAATGAGCTCCCTGGCAAGTCGGTGTCGCACATTGTCTTGAAATTGGGAAGCCACCGGCGAATGCCAAGCCACTGTCATGAATCATCTGTGCCATAGCTGAAGGGTTTGCATCTATCATCCTTGCCCAAAAATCCCCAAAATCAAGGTGGAAAACTTCACTTGTATCCCGATATCGGGAGCAGCAGGACTCGAGTGGTGAAACTTGTTCTGCCTTTTGGAATTTGATCTTCATGTTGATAGTAACTCGGAGAGAAAAGCTGCTGCAAGCTAGACTTGGGATGGAATCAAGGAAATGGATACGCACATAGAAATTTTGGTTAAGGGTTGAGCAATAGATAGCATGAAGTAGTGTGCAAAAACATGCATAGGGGTAGTTCATTATATAGCTATTTAGAGAGAGAGAAATACATATCTACCAAATTGAAAAGCAAGATATTTGGGTAGAGCGGGAAAAATTAGCATGAATGGCACTTGGTTCATTTGGGACACGAGGATGCGAAAGCGCAAAGTCGTCGTTCGGCCGATCCGGGCGATGCGGGGAAAAGATGCACAAATGCTTTTGGGACATACGGGATGAAAGTACATGGAATACGTGGTTCGGCCGATTCGGGCGAAAAGGGAAAAAAACGGGTGAACTTGGGACATGTGGGATGAAAAACGCGGAATACGCGATCGGCCGAATCGGACGAAAATGGAACAACGGGTCAGGCGAACTTGGGACATGTGGGAGCAGAGAGCCCAAATGAACTAGGACATGCGGGACAAAAATGTCAGCAGCAAATGAACGAAAAACACACAAAATAACCAAAAAAAAACGTAGATTTTCCCAATTTCTTGACTTTTCACATTATCGGGACAAGAAAAGACACTTAACCTCAAAATTTTAATTTTCAACTTCTTAAAAAGCGAGGGGAATTTTGAGTGGACAACAGTGGCTCCTTACAGGGATGACTTGGCATAAATTCAAAAAGAATGAGACAAGGCAAGAATTTAGACAAACTCAGGGAAGTAGACCAGTACCTTATCCATTGGGCCATGGAGTCAAAAGCAAACCAATACTAGAAGACAACACCCCAAACAAACAACACACAAAAACAAGGGAAGGAAAGGAGGACACACACACTATACTGAGAATATACAAGGACTCCCTAATCACCTACGACTTAAACGGTTTAGTCTTGCCCACTATAAGGAAGTGGGAGAGAAGAACCATCCATATAATCAAGGTAAAAGAATTCTTACCAGTGAAGTGCACGATCTTGAAAGGTCGAGAGCAAAGGGAATCAAACTTGCCATGGCTGCCATGAGGTTCATGCCTTTTATCCCACAAAAAGCAGTGTCTCAATTTTGAAATCCTGAACCTAGCTTTCTTATCAAATAAGACTTTTACTTTTTTTTTGGTGAGCAAGATATCCTATCAGCATGACTTCAATCTGTCCTCATTCGATTTGTGAAGATACATGATTCTCTTATCGAAGAATCATTGGCTGGTATCTTGATGGCCTTCATTAAATGAGTGGAAGCTCCTTTATGCTAGCAAAGCAATTGGGCCTCCACTCCATATACTACCTGAAAAGGAGACATCCCAATGGCTCTCTTAGGTGTGATCCTATCTGCCCAAAGAGCATCATAGAGTTTCTTGTGCCAGTTCCGTTGGGATTCATTGACTAATTTCCTTATTATGGCCACCAGATTTTTATTTGTTGATTCTGCTTGTCCATTTCCCTGAGGATAGTAATCTGAGGAGTGAGCTAGGGAGATGCCATATCCATAGCAAAAATCCATCATCTCAGTTGAAGAAAAGTTTGAAGCATTATCTGTCATGATCTTGTTTGGCACACCATACCTTATCAAGATGTTTTCTTTGATAAAACTGCATACTACTTCTGAAGTAGTACTCTTTACTGGAATGGCTTCTACCCATTTGGTGAAATAATCTGTGGCAGTTAATACGTGGGTATGACCAGCACTAGAAGAGGGATTAAGTGTTCCAATGAAATCTAAACCCCATTGTTGAAAAGGTTCTTCGATCACAAGCTGGTTTAAAGGGGCGAGAGGCCAATTTGGGTCTACCCACGAAAGTCTGACAAGCCTCACATTTATCAACCCATTTTGATGCATCCTTGAACAAGGTAGGCCAGTAATATCCTCCATGAAGTATTTTATGAGTAGTGACAGTTGATGAGTAATGCCCTCCACATGCCTGATCATGAAAAGCTGAGAGTAGCTTCTTCTGCTGCTCCTTGTCCACACATTTCAAAAACCTTCCATCTAACCCACGTTTAAACAAGGTGTTTTCCCACAACACATATTGGGTTGATCTTAGTTTAACGGCTCTCTTCTCTTTGGTAGTCAAATGAGAGGAGCATTCTCCATAGGTGAGAAAGTGAGCGATATCAGCATACCATTCATCAATTGAGCTAAGAAACAGAACGGTAGGAAGACCAACTTTATCCTCAGTAACTCATGTCTAGCTCCTTCGGCGATGAGTTCACACAGGCCTTTTCCATGGATGAGCTTGGTTGGTTTGATGTCAATATCATATTCTTGAACCTTGGCCACCCAGTTCCCTCTCTTGGATCCAAATTCCTGCTGTGTGAGAATTGACTTGATAGTTGTATCGGTACCCGACACCATGGAGTGAGAGTTAAGAATGTAAAAGCGAAGCTGTTTGTGACTTTAACCCCTTTGCAAAAGCATGTTTTTCCATTATGGTGTATTTTAACTCATGATTTTTTAGAATATAGCTCATAAATGCAATTGGGAGTTTGTGCTCATTAGAATCTTCTGAGTCAAAACAATAGCCAAGGTGTTATCCGTGGCGTAGCAATAGATAATGAAATCTTTTTGAAATCTGGACATGCTAAAACAGGAGTTTTAGCAATGGCCCTTTTAATACCTTCAAAGGCTTCTTTCCCTTTAGGAGACCAACCAAACATTTGTTTTCCTTTCATCATTTGGGAGATATTCAAAGTTAGCTCTGTAAAATCAGGGATGAACCTTCTCAAAAAGTTGATCTTACCGAAGAAAGAGTGCACTCCCTTTTTTTGGTTGGAAGAGGAATTTGTTGAATAGCTTGAACTCACTCTGGATCGATTTTTATACCATCTTTGGAGACAACGTGCCCCAATAATTTCCCCTCGTGACACAAAAAATAGATTTCTTAGGATTCAAAGAGATCCCATGTTCTCTACATCTTAGCAGAACTGTCTCTAGATGTTGGAAATGATCCGCCCTTGTTTTAGAAAATACAGTCAAGTCATCAAGGTATCTGATGATACACTTTCCTTTCAAACTTCAAAGGCCAAATCCATAGCCCTCGAAAAGTGGCACCGGCATTAATGAGCCCAAAGGCATCCTTTTGTAAGCAAAGGTACCCCGAGGGTAGTGAAAGCCGTTTTGTGTTGATATGTGGTATTAACTTCTACTGGTTATATCGAGAATCCATCAAGCATAGACAACATTTTGGATCCGTTCTTTGCTTGCAAGACCTGATCCATCATAGGTAAGGGATAATTATCTTTCAAGGAAGCTTGATTTAGATTCCTAAAGTCAACACAGATACGAATCTCACCATTTTTCTTTCTAACGGGCACAATATTGGCAATCCATGTTGAATGATGGATAGGAAAAATGATTTTGGCTTTCAATAACTTCTGTATTTCTTGAAAAATGGTGTCAGCTATTTTAGGATTATATTGCCTCTGCTTCTGTTTAAAAGGCTTAATCCCAGGTTTGAGAGGGATAAAATGTTGCATCTCCTTTGGTTGGAAAGCTTTTAAATCTTCATAGGAATAAGCAAGAACATCTTTATACTTTTTCAAAAGACTAATTACCTTCTTCTTTTCTTCTGGGTGCAACATTTTCCAATGTTCACGAGTTTAGGATCAGTAGAACTCCCAATATTGATTTTGTCATATTCGGCTGATTGTTGGGGTCCAGTAGAAGCTCTAAACTTTACATACCTATCGTGTTTGTCAAACAGTTTTTCTAAACTCACCAATCCTTTTGGAATCTTGTTTCCTTTGAGTTTGATACATCCATCCTGATCTGCTTCTTCTTCTTGGGTGGCTTCTTCGTTAAAGGGCACACTTTCACGAGGCAAATTATCACTTCCTTCAAAGTACAATTGTTCAAAATTATCCTTGAGTTCTAAGAAAGAAAGCAAGTGTTGATCGTTATTGAAAACTTGCCAGTTACTTGTATTATCAGGTACACTGGGTCTATGAATCATTTGATGGTGAACTTATCTTGAGAAAAGTCGGGATGAGGAATAAGCAATGACCACGAGGCTGCTAGAGAATCAGCCCTAGTATTCTTCTCCCTAGGCCTTGCTTGATGGAGAAGGCGTAAAGAAATTCAATGGAGTCCCAAACCTGATTTCTGTAATGTTTCAACCTTCCATTCTTTACCTGGAAGAGGTTTCTAACTTGCTTGACAATCAATTCTGCATCCCCACGAGCTAGAAGATTCTTCACACCCTGTTCTTTTGCCACCTAGAGTCCAAGAATGAGAGCTTCATACTCTGCTGTATTATTGGTATTTTCAAATTGCAACTTGAATGAGAAAGGATGAATGCTTCCTTCAGGTGATACCAATATGACACCAGCTCAGAACCAGCTGAAGAACAACTTCCATCAAACTCTAATATCCAAACACCATTAGGATCTTTAGGTGACACTTTGGGGAGTTGGATTTCTTCTGGAGACATAATCATGTAGTTGCCATGCCCCATATCCTCATAGAGTATTTGTGCTTTGGGATCATCAGTTTTTTGTACAATATACTCAGACTGCTTCTCAGGCAGCAACTTCTTCATTTTCCCATTAACAGGTATGAGGGCATGTGACCAATCCATTTGAATTTCTCCACCCACATCCTTACAGAAGTTTCTGCTTAGCAACATCCCGTATGAAGGAGGAATATCTGCTACTAAGATAGTAGCCAAAACTTTCTTCTCAGGAAAAGTAGCAAAAGCCACTTGTGCATCCTTAATTCTTCGACCAAGGGCACTTCCTTACTCTCCATGGAATAACAAGATCCGTAAGTGCGTGTGAGAGTCAAGCCTAAGGCATGAGCTACTTTGGCAGGCATTACATTGTCTGATGCTCCTGAGTCTATGATGCGATTCTGAGCCTATGGCCGGCTATAAGGAGTGTTACATAAAATGGTTTGATTTTGTCATTGGGTGAGGTGTGAAGCTGCAGATTAGGGTGTGGTGCAGAAGAAGAAGGAGTGGGTAAAAGGCCTTTAGAGGTAGTTTTAGAATGGGAATTGACAAAGTGAATCATTTTAGCAAAAGCCTTGGGATGGGTTTGATAATATTGAGCCTACGAGATTTGAACCTTAGTCTTTTTTAAGTGATCAATAATATCGAAAGACCCAGAAGTGGATGGGTTATCATCACTTGAGATCCTAGTTTTATCAATTTTAGGGGAAAAAGAAGTAACTTTAGTAGTAGAATTGACAGGACTCACCTTTGGTGTAGATGAAATGGGGATCGGAGATCCTCTTTTTGCAATTACAGGGATAGTTGTCGGCTGCTCCTTAGATTTCTTGGTGGGCTGCATCACTTTCTCCCTCTGATTTGTCTGCTCTCGAGTCATGACAGTGTATGATTCACTATTCATGTCTGCTACTACTTCGTCATAATCATCCCCTTCATCAATGCCTTCAGTGGTGAAGAAATTAACTCGAGATCCCTCAAGTTCATCTGTTTCATCATCAACCTCTTCAACAAATTCCTCACAATCTTCATTAACCTCCTCATCCTCTGGTTCCTCAACTTCACAAGTTGCATTGACAGGAACTTTAATAGGAGGTCCTTCAAGTGCTAGCCTTGTTTGAGAAGCGAGAAAATGATTTCTGGGCTGAAAATTCCTCCTTGGAACATCTGCATAGGGAGTATCTTTGAGCAATTGTTTCTTAATGGCGATGAGATCATTTGCAAGTTTTTGTACCAATGGATCGGTATTAGGTCCGAGGAGTGGAAGAGGAGGAAGAAGCGGAGACTTAGATTTAGAAGGGTCTCTCCTCAACTTCACGACATGATTAAATCATCTTGACACTAACAACAAGAGTTTGATCCTCGGCGATGTTGCGAGATTAGCCCTTCTCTTAGTGCATAACTAACTTCGAGGCAATTGGGCGTTTAGGAAGAAGCATTTTTGAATTTGATCTACGAGGTTGAGTATTTGGTGGAATTTTGTTAATCAACTTTGTTGAATCGAGCCACAAATTCTCTCATGGGCTCTTGTGATTCCTTCTTTATTTGAGAAATTTGGGCTAGCAAAGCATGCACGTCTTTCGCCGGTTTGAAGCGGTTTTCAAACCTAGTTCTCATTGTGTTCAACTAGTGATAGCTCGGTGGAAGGTGATAGAACCAATCAGCAACATTATCTTGTAAAGTCTCAACAAAAATCCTTACGGAGGCGTCTTCATGTTGACTCCCGAACTCCGCATGCAACTATGAAGGCTGCGATGTGTTCATCAGGATGTACTTTACCATCACCTTTGAATTTAGGAAAGTTCTTTCGGTTACCTCTGGGTAACTCATGCAAAGGTTGAGGAAGGGCAAGAGGCCCAACACGATGGCCCTAAGGCAATGGTACCGCCATTCTTGGAAAAATGGCTTGAAGAGGAGGCTGAACACACCAAAGCGAGAATCAAAGCTCGAAGATTAGGACTGATTTTCTATGAAGGAATACCACCGTAGGGATTCTATCTTGGACAGGTGGAGTGCTTGTTGAACGAGCCTTTCTATTTCTCCTTGTTGAAGGGAGAGGAAAACCTACTATTCCAAAATTTGGCGAGAATCTTGATACGAGGGCCCTTCTCCCTCGAGTAAAACGTGGAGTCACCAGATCAAAAGATGATCAATAAATGATTATAGAACTGGAATATGATTCCCCAGCGGAGTCACCAAAAACTATTGGTCGTCAAAAGGACTTCAAGAAGAGCAACAGTCAGGGGACAAGAAGTCCCTCCTCTTTAATGGGAGAGGTTCCCTTATTCAGAAACGAACCTATTTACACATATACAAAGCATGATTTTCTTGTGGAACTTGGATATTATGAAAGTGTTTTCTATAAGGATCATCAATCACAAAAGGACTGAGGAATGAAAATGTGAGAACAAAGCGAGAAAGGCACCATTAGAATTATAGATGTGAGTAATTCCTTATGCATGTGAGAGTACAGTGAATTGGAATAAGATCATTTGTATCACATTAATAAGATGAAATTTGAAAAGACACAAAGTTACTGTAAATAACATCTGAGAATACAAAGCTTCTCAGCATAATACAGACAAATGATCTAACAAGATTAAATGAATAGCTTAGGAATAAAGGAAACCAGATAGACAAAGAATGAAAAATCCTTCTGTATTGATTTCTTTAAGATTTATTTACACTTTCAGAAATAAGCCAAGTTCTTCCTCCTTCAAAATGGCGAGGAGAGGCCATTATATAGTTTACAAATTAGTTACTCCGGTAACTACTTCTTTTAACTAATGATTAGTTAAAGGGTTGCAAATCGCAATACCCCAACTAAATACAATAAATTCATGATGAAGAAGAGAAGAAGGAGAAGAATCAGGAGAAGAAGACAAGCGTTCAAGATTGGGAGGGACCCACTGATTTAAGGATCCGTTGTCTGAATCTCTTCAACGCCTCGGCTATGTCTCTGCCACGTGGGACTGATGTGTTGGTGGTGGCATCTAACTTGGCAATGAGTTCTCCATGCACGTTCATTAGTTCGCTTGAGTCGGGACTGAAATGAGCTCCGCAAGCGAGTACTGTGTCTGCACATTGTACTGAAATTGGGAAGCCACCGGAAAATGCCAAGCCACTGTCATGAATCATCTGTGCCATAGCTGAAGGGTTTGCATCTGTCATCCTTGCCCAAAAATCCCCAAAATCAAGGTGGCGAACTTCACTGTCCCCGATATCGGGAACGGCAGACTCGAGTGGTGAAACTTGTTCCTGCCCCTAGAATTTGATCTTCATGTTGATAGTAACTCGAGAGAAAAGCTGCAAGCTAGACTTGGGATGGAATCAAGAGGAAATGGATATGCGCACATAAATTTTGGTTACTGAGGTTGAGCGATAGATAGCATGAAAGCAGTGTGCAAAAATGCATAGGGGGTAGTTCATTATATAGCCATTTAGGAGAGAAAGAAATACATATCTAAATTGAAAAGCAAGATATTCGGGTAGAGCGGGAAAAATTAGCACGAATGGCACTTGGTTCATTTGGGACACGAGGGACACGAAAGTGTGAAGTATGCGGTTCGGCCGATTCGGGCGATGTGGGGAAAAGATGCACAAATGATTTTGGGACATGCGGGATGAAAGTACGTGGAATTTGGGACATGCGGGAAAAGACGCCCAAATGCTTTTGGGACATGCGGGACGAAAGTACGTGGAATACGTGATTCGGCCGAATCGGACGAAAATGGAACAACGGGTCGGGTGAACTTGGGACATGTGGGACAAAAATGTTACGACGGGCCCGAAAAGAATGGACTTCGGGTAAACCGGCCGATCGGGAACAAGAGATCCCAAATGAACTGGGACACGTGGGACAAAAATGTTTGAGAGGCCGAAAAAACACAAAATGACCAAAAACATAGAAATGACCAAGACAAAAAAAGACAATTAACCTCAAAATTTTAATTTTCCCTTAAAATTTTTGACTTTTCACATTATCTAGAATTTGCTTACTCATTATACCTTGTGATGATGTTACTCATGTTTTTAGCCTACCTTCCTTTCCTTTCCTTATGTCATGATTTTTATCTTGACTGAGACCAAACTTTTGGTGTTTCAAAACACACTCGTCACTTATCAATACAAGCTACGTGACCAAAAGGGGAAAATGTAGACACCAAAATTGGGTCGCAACCCTCCAAGCCCCCTTCAACTAACATACCCCTTGTCATGACCCCTCACACATTATTATTAATTTAATTACCCATATTAAGTTAATAATTCTCTCACCCCTCCACATCACCTCTCCACTTCACCATGGACCCACTCCAAGCCTATTTATTAACCTAGACTAAGTCACCATTCCCCTTAACTAAATAAGACTAAATCTAACCCTAACATTCATCACCTATTATCCCTCCTACTAATTTCTTGCTTCATTTAGCACCAACCTAGACTCCTAGTCCATAACAAATCTTGACCAATGCCAAAAATGGAGAGAAAAGGCTGCATTTAGAAAAATATGACCTTTTCTCCATAATTGACATCTGGTTATTCCTCGGATGGCACCGGTCACCTAACCACCATCGATATCTTTAAATAAGGAATTATAACCATTTTCCTGAGTTCCTCTTTCTTGGATTTTGGGCATTCTTTTATTGGTATTATCAAGCATCCAAGCGACCTCAAGATGAACTAAAGATCATTCCAAATATTCACAACCTCCACCAAACATCAACATTATGTTCTAGAGAATTGGATCACTCACGGGTAAGTCAAGAGCCTTTGGATGCTACTTTGCATGGGATTAGGACATGTCTCTCCTTCAATCACAACTATTATGTCTACAACCAGCTTCCAATCTGCAAGTAAGTGATTTCTACCTTGTCATTTTCTCAATATTTTGGTTGTTAATCATTTATCAACTTTTTTACCTTCTACCCTTCATAGATCTCTTTTGTCTTAACACCACCCAACCACTTGCTCATTTGACCTATGTACCCATCCCAAATGCATATTTCTTCATCTCTAAGTCTTTAATAAAATCCTACCACCTTACCTAATCCTATCCAACTCTTTGTGCAATCACAAAGAGCTAGCATTATTCACCCAACCGATATTGGTCTCTCGTGGATCGGTGATTTATCTCGGCACAGTGAACTCCTAACTTACCCAAAACCTTTCGAAACCTCACCAAATCTCACCCAGACCTTCCTAAACACCTTTTCCACATTTATCACCCTTGAAAACACCTTGCCTTCTCTATATTTAGTTGTATATTCAATATTTAGCTTAAATATATTCTATTGTTAGCATATGAGATACCTAAATCGTATTTTTTTAATAGGACCTTTCTTTTACTGTCATTTCTTTACATTAAGTTTTTTTTAAATAGTGGATTAACAACCTTTCTAGGAAGTATCACACTTCTCAGATCTAGCATACACTAGGCAGTCCACTATCATATACTATTTAACTCTATTTGGTGGTATTGTTGTGCTTCTATAGGTAGTCCTTCCTAGCCAAAAAGGAGCTCTTCATGATCAGCTTGGTCTTTTCAATGGTGCACAACCTTCTTCAAATTCATAGGTATTCCTCCTCACCTCACCTTTACCTTATTTGTTTTATACACAAAATTGTGGTGAAACAATGTGACCAACATCATACTTGTGATATTATGAATTCTCCTATTTTACATGCTACTTGGAGTGGTTTTTAATGATTTTTATGTTCTTGTAATGAGAGTATTTGTCCTCTCTTTCATGAATTCAATGATAATTTCATGTGTTATGTATTGCATTATTGTGTGAAAGGAATTTTATTGTGCAATGCGAAGTGTTGGAGTGTTTTATTATTTTTGATATGTATGTGTGCTAATGTGTTGTATGAAAATATATATATATATATAATTAATTGGATCATATCGTGATGTCATCACCGTTGTGATGTATCGTGTTATGTCACCATATTGTATTAAAATTGTTTGTATGTTGTGATGTTAGTCACTATGTTCATCATACATATATTTCATGTGTTATGTGATGGATTCATGTTATGAATTAGGGGCATATGGTGATCATATAATTGTTATTGTATAGTACTTACACTTTGGGTGTGTTATGTGTAAAGGTTACATGTTATATGTTGTGAAAATAATGTTGTGTTAGTAATGTAGTTATGTGCTATGTTATGAACCTTACACTAACAAACCCTAAGGGAAGTAATTGGTAAAATTTTATATATGGAGAGAGGAAGCGTGTTCCATTTACTAGTCACTCAAGTTGAGTACGAGATAAGAAGTGCAGTCTTACATAGACAAAAAAACCCATTTTTTTTTGTTTATTATGTATAACACTTTCCTAATGAGCGCCATGTATATTGTGTTTTGTAAACACCTTAGAATTAGTAGATGGTTAATCGTAACCTTCTCTCTCCCTATATGGTTTTCGTATAGATGACCTATGTGTGGTTATGACTATGTTGAGCCTTATGGGAGTATGGAGGGATGATTCGAGAGATATAATGGAAGTTATTATTTAAATTTTGAGTCGTATTTGATGGCGAATGAGATCCAAGGTACTTGTGATGTTTTTTTGTTATATATTTTGTGAGACAAGGCTCAATATCCAAGTGTTAATAACTCGATGAGTACCCCTTTGGTGGCCGTATAAGGCCACATAGTGATTGTGATGTGATATTTCTCTATACGTATTTTATTCATAAATTTGAATTTTATTTTCTCTTCCTTTTCTGGAACCAAAAATTATTCTATTTAACTTTTGGTTGAGTTATTGTTTGCAATTTTGGGCATTTTATTTGATTGTTGCACTAACATGATTATTTTCGACTAACTATGGCTAATTAGCCATTTATTTTTCTTGATTGAAAGTTGAATTTGAGTTGAAATTATTCCTTGAGTTTCAAATTTATCTTCTGCTTGCTTAGCCCAAAGTGATTGAATTTTATGCCACTTGGCAATTTGTTGGTGTTTCGGCATGTTGGTTCTAATGTTGTTATGTATTGTAATAGGGACATGTGTTCACCAAGGATTGGTGGTACCTATGGGCATGCTTCATTGTATGGGGGTATGCCCTAAGGAGTTACAAATAACTAGCGGGTTATTGAACCACGGGTTATTATGTCACTTGGGTTAGAGGTTTCGAACTCTATGTGCCAAGGGCCATAGGGTGACCGACCTCTTTGGTGGATCTAAAAGGAAAAATTGTCTTCATTTTGTTGTTTGGGAGGTATATGGAGTTGTTTTGGGATGCTTATGGATATTGGGAGGTATATGGAGTTGGTATTATGATTCATGAGTACTCATGTGAGTCTAGTTATGTTTTGTGATGTTGAGGATTGATGTTCCTCATTGATGATATGATGTTGATTCCATTTTGACAATGTGTAGTTTCAGTTATGGTTTTGAGTTGTGTGAAACCTCTATATGTGTATTGTTGGGAATTCCTTGTTATATTACGCATTTGTTACGAGTACTATTTGTGTCGAAGCATACGCGTGTGTTGATTATTATGTTGTGTGGACTATATATTTTCTTCCCATGGTTGTGTTGGTAGTTTCTAATGTCATATAGTCGTGAAAGTATGTAGCAAGATGTCTTGTGGACCATTAGTGTTTTGTTTGGGCATTTTGTGGTATCGTGTTATCATTTACTATTAGGCACCCATAAAAATAAATCAACTGAAATCCTAAACAATGAAATATTAAGAGCTAGTGATTAAGAAATGTTGTAAAGGAAAATACTAAGTAACAATGTAAAATGGAACTGTCAAAATTCACAAAACATTAAGAAATTGTCAAAACTTTCCTTCTATCATTGTGGTCGTGCGTTATAAATATATTTCTTTTCCTTGGACAAGATTTTTGTTGTTGACTTCTTACGTTAATCACTGTTGTAGCCTTGCCTTTGCACTACATCGAGGATGATTGTCTTATAAGGGGAGAGGAATGTAATGCCCCACTTTGTTTCCCTTAAGAGGTGAAGTTTAGATATCACTTTCACACCTAGTTGTCAATACAAGAGTGTATTCGCTAATTTCTTAGAAGTTTTGGGAGGCATTAGATCTCATTCGTAATTTCTTACATGAAGCTCACGAACACCTCACTAGACACCAATTACTTCCTTGGTCACATAATGTGCTTCCAAATTCGAGTCTTGTCTTTCTCGTATCCTATTTACGGGTCTTAATAATAATAATAGTTAATTTAAAATAATAAAATGAAACAAAAATAAAGAAATGAAAATTAAATATTTTCGATAATTATGATCTTGGCTTATATCCAAGCCTCGATTTTGTTTGTGAATGAGTCTTATAATAATAATAAGTATATGTGTGTTTGTGTGTGTGTGTGTGTAAATGTATTTAGTAAGGTTAAAAAAATTAAATAATAAAAAAACAAATAAAAAGGAGAAGTGACGGTTTGATGGAGTTAGTAAAACTTAATGGTGTGGGTGGTGTGTGGCAGATCTATAGTAGGTGGTTGGAGTGTGGCGGTGTGAAGACATGGGCCTTCCTAACAAGGAAAGTGGGAATCATAAATATCCTTGGACTGTCATTTTACTTGCATAATAATACAGAATTTTATTCGAAATCTAGAGGTATTAACCGCGGAAAAAATGAAGTTAACGTTGTAAATTTTACCAAGATTTTGATAGTTGTAGCAAGTGCAAAAGTCCAAGCTCTACTTTACTAACAATGGTAAATAAAGGTTTTGTACTCTCATAATTAAATAAATAGAATGTTACATGGAAATATTCTAAACAGAGATCTCGCTAATAGTTGTCTTAAAATCAGTACCATTATGGGTTAAAGTAGCCGTGCACACAAAGATAAATTTGTAGCCCTAATATCTCCTCATATTACTATGTGTAAATTTATTAATCTAGATTTGTATCAGTATCGGTATACGTATATGTATATGTATATGTATTTGTATCTGTATATATATTCATATTTGTATCTATATTTTTATATGTATCAGTATCTATATATGTATATGTATTCATATATGTATCTATATCTCAGTATCTCGTATATGTATCCGTATCCATATTTGTATCTCGTATCTGTGTATCCGTATCTATATCCGTATATGTATTTGTATATGTATCTAAAGAGGGTTCAATTGTCCTTTGAGAGGAGAAGAAACTACTACTTGTCGTTGTTTTGTTTGTTGTTTGGAGAAGAAGAATATAAATATTGAGGATTAGGAAGCACTTCATTCGTGCATGATGTCTAGTTGTATTGATTTTTCTTCTCCTTCTAAGCACCTATGTTACATGTGATGTAACCTTAGAAGTACCATTCTCGGGTAGAAAATGTCTACCACTTCATTTTTTCCTACTCTTTACATTTTTTGAGTAGTTGTTGTATTGATTATGACATTGAAAGTGCTCTTTCCTATTATCCCAATTTTTCCTCTACAAAATTTGTCTCTTTCACTCTTTCTTATGCCAAAGTGAAGTTGTGAAGGCACCCAGGGGACATCCCAACAAGCTTCAATGGGCATAGGCACCTTGGGACAGAGCACGAGCATCTATCAAATCATAATGGAAATCTTATTTTTCCAAGTTCTCCCATCCCGTGCCAAAATAGGAGATTTAGAGAAAGTCACACATACTATTTTGACAAAATAACTTTAAAATGTGTGGTTTTTTCATGGAATGCATTGATTTGTAGTTTGTACACAAAGTGGTGCACTTGAAGAGGTTTTTGGGCTCCTCAAAGAAATGCCTCACCAATGCCTTCTCATGGACTACCACAGCTTATAGCTATGCCCAAAATGGAGTTGTTTAAAAGTCTTTAGGGACATTAAGTAAATACATTTGCAGTGTAAACCCATCCTCCTTTATTAGGTGTTATAGCTACGAATTCCATGATAGGCATGTATGCAAAATAAGGTTGCTTAGACCAAATCACGTGGAAGGGGTTATTTTATATTATGTGGAGTATGGATTTTTATGATGGGCTGCCATTTACTATTTGATCTTCCTTTGGATCGTGATCAATCATTTCGCCCTTGTTTACTTCCTCCTAGTTGTGTCATCCACACCAATGAAGCATTTATAAAAATGTGGGAAACATTAACAGGTGTGGGTGCATACCGAAGGAAAATGGACACTTTAGCAAAGGCACAAGGATTGTATAGTGTATTATTTATTTATTTTTCAAGGGGATGACTTAGGGAGGAATAACCTTCCCCGTGCTCAAAGATGTAAACAATTTGATAAAAATCTTGGAATAAATATACTCCTAGGACAACAAATATTGTATGGTGTGCACCCATCAAAGTATAATGGAAAGTGATATTTTCAGATGTTGTAGTTTCTAGAACCATGGTAAAATTTATGTAAAGGGAATAGAAGCATACAAAATGTAAATGACAATGCTTTTTGAATACACATAAATTGTTTGTCAAAATGCCTCAAGCTTAGCGGTTTCTAGGAGGGAAAAGTTTACTCCGATGTATGTGTGTTGTTTGTCAAGTATGTCCGATGTGGATGTGATCTCATAGATTGTAATTATTGAAGGAGGTGCACAAGATAAGATTTGGTTAAAAGGAAGTTGATTCCTAATGACAACTCATCCAATTTTTTTGGTGATCGTTCACAAGCATGGTATTTCTACCTTTATCTTTCATAATCTTCTTAATTTTAGTTCTTCATTTACAAAAAAAAAATATAAACCCTTTATTTATCATGCAATTGGCTATTTTTTTAATGGACTCAAAGTGAAAAACAATAAAACTTCACCTCGTGACTTACACAAATCCTAACTACCCTTGGGTTGCACAATCATAGTTGTAAACCCTATTTCGATATGTTTTGGAAACTTTTTAATCAAACCGGATAGATGCAACCCCTCTAATTGAATATCCGAGTTTGAGTTCAACTTTAAAACTAGCTTACATCCCTTGGTAAAATATAGTAAATCACAATATTTAGATTCACAAAACAACCTTCCAAACCCTGGAAAAGAGATGTCAAGTTTCTTTTGTGATCCTTGTTATGTGGGGTTTCGCATTAAGTTTATATTGACCTCGATTGACCACTTGTGCTATTTTCACTACCCCTCTAGGAACCATGTTATCCCCATTTTGGTAGTTTTAGGAAGATGTTAGAAGTGAAAAATTTGTTTCATTTTGGCTTGCCGTTTGGACTATGAACAAAGTAATGTTTATCTACCTTCACAAACCTCTAGTATTTTTACCGAAAATTGCCGGAACCCTTGGTTTAGGAAATAACACCTTACTATTCAGTTTTAAAAGGGGGTTGTGTAGGCTTCCAGATGCTATTTGATCATGTCAACTAGTCCAATAACGACTGGTGGCTCTTGAAAACTAGTCACCATTTGAAAATCGTTTGCGAGTTCTAAGTTTTGTCAACTCCTGTGAATTATCGATATATACGAGAGCATGCAAAAACTTCCCAATTATTTGTTTTCCATTAGAAGTAATTTTTTCAACGTAGTTACTTAGCCCCCAAGCTAAATTGGATGTTTTCACAAACTAATAGGAAAATGTGAAAGAGGGTCATAGGACCCTTGTTAAGACAAGTAATCGAGGAGAAACTTATGGGCACTTATAAATGAATGTATGGGACTCTATCTCATGTTTTTTTTTGAGAATTTTGCTTGTATATACAATGGGTTTTTCTCTCTCCTCTCCCTTTTCTCTTTTCCTCTATCCTCCCTTAGTTATGAAATGAAGTGCAATGAAATTATTAGATATCTCTAACTCTCTCTGGTTTGTGTACAAAGTATTTTCATTATGTGAAGGGAATACTAAAAACGTTAATTATGCTAGATATAGCTGGATTTTTGCTAGTATTTATGCTAACCATATGGTGGTTACATGTACTGAGACATGGAGGAAGTGAAGTGTTACTAATAATCTCATATTAGTATGTTATTTGGAACAATGAAATTGTAGAGGCTAAATCAACATTCTGTGATATATTGAAATGTTAATTATTAAATTTTGTAATAAGTATGAGTTGTTATTGTTTTGGGGTGTTTAGGGAAATGAGTATTCAATTATGGGTGTTAATTTTATTTAGAATTATGTATTGCAAAATGATTGGATATGTTATGCTAATTGAAAATGAATTGATCTCTTCTAGTGTGTTCAGTGTGAAATTAATGAGTAAATCTCTTGTGTATTGTACTATTTACATGGAATTGTAGGAAAGGAAACTTAATATCCAATCATTTTGAAATACATAATTCTAAATAAAATTAACACCCATAATTGAATACTCATTTCCTAAACACCCCAAAACAATAACAACTCATACTTATCACAAAATTTAATAATTAATATTTCAATATATCACGAGAATGTTGATTTAGCCTCTACAATTTCGTTGTTCCAAATAACATACTAATATGAGATTATTAGTAACACTTCACTTCCTCCATGTCTCAAGTACATGTAACCACCATATGGTTAGCATAAATACTAGCAAAAATCCAGCTATATCTAGCATAATTAACGTTTTTAGTATTCCCTTCACATAATGAAAATACTTTGTACACAACCAGAGAGAGTTACAACCACTTAATACGAGATCAAAACTTAAAGCAAAATCCTTGTATCAATTTAACCTTCTTTTACAACCACTTACATGATGTATAAGATTGAAAATATGTGTTTTTCCTTGTTCCTTGTGGTAGAAAAAATCTCATAGCTTAAGGGAAATAGGAACCCAATTTAAATTACCATAATACCATGCACACTTAGTGACATTGTCATAAACCTATTCGGTAATAATGGTAATGGTTAAATATTTTCTTAAGTATGTGGCCCTCCTCTTAGGATTGTTTGTGCGTGTAACAAGGTCAATATTCTCTCTTAAGTTAGTACCTCAAGTGTATCTGATTTAACATCTATTTTTAACCCACTTTAGCCAAAACATGAGGAAAATGAAAGGTTTTAGGTGACCAAGTTTAAATTTTATCTTGAAATACATTTAAGTATTTGTGTTATGGATGAATTCCACTCTTTTTGTAGTATGGTTCACTATAATACGATATTAAGATTTAAGTGTGGAAAATGACAATTTTGTAACTAACGTTTGGCCTTGGAAGAGTTTTCGTAGGAGGCTTTTCTAGTAGAGAAAGTGAAATTTATTTCTTTCTTATAACTTCTTATGATGTGAATAAAGACATTTGTGTCATGTAAAATTTAATGTGAACCAAATTAATTATCAAAGTATAAATGAAAGAAAAGAATCGTGAACCTTAACCCTTAAAAACTACAAACTTATCCTCTTTTTGTCTTACACTTGTCCCTATTGTGTAATAAATGCATGATGTAAAGAAAAGTAAGCATGCCTTTAGATATGAATCTTAGGAACAAGATCAAGTAGAATCATGTGTATCCAAATGATCCCATTGACAATTGAGTTACACAAGTTAATTTAATAAGGTATATAAACCAAATTAAATGAAACCATTTTAAGTTGAATGTTTAATGGTATAAATGGAATTTAGTATAGAAAAGAAAAAGTAATTTCACGTATTAAGTGTTCTCCAAACCATTAAAATTAATATTTGAAACATGATTCTAATCAGTATAAAATATGGAATTTTTTTATTGTCAGGAAGTACCTAACCATGAGTTATATTCTAGTTAGATCATTATTTTTCCTTGTCATTTGGGAAATGTTATCCTTATTTCCTTGTTATTTGGGAATATACTTATGATGTGCATCATGTGATTCATGTGGATTTTTTTGTCTTCTTGTTGGGGTGAGGTTCATCATGGCATATTGGAGGAATAAGTGAAATGTGTGTGTTGTATTAGAGGAACTAAGGGGATTTGTGGCTAGTCTTAGTGGAGGGATAAGAGTGTGTTATAATGGAGGGATAAAGGGGTCTATCAAATTTGATGTGGTGTGTATACTTTAGAGAAACCAAAGGTTATCCATGATGACTTCTCCCCTATGTAAGCCTCTTAGGTAGACTTGGTCATGTGTGTCGTATTTCCTTGTGAAACTAACCACTTCCTTTCTTGTGGTACATGTGAGTTGATATTGGTATGAATGTCTTGTGTGATGTTGAATTATCCTAATTGGTTTCATGTGTTGTCATGTATACAACAATGTAAGTAAAAAATGGGTATTTTTACTGTTGTATTGTGTGTCTTTATTTAGGGCATTCCTAAGAAAGAAAAATTTAATGTCATCACAAGAAGTTAAGAAATTTTGATGATAAGGTCCAAATCTCACAAAATTGGAGATAATAGATAAATAGAAAAGTGATTGATGAAGGTCCCTAAGAGAAAATTAAATGCTTCAACAAGAGAAGTGAATAAGTGATGAGGATGATGACAATTCAACAAAGTGAATGTGATGTATGATGATGTAAGAGTATGAATTGCTTAAAGTATAACAAAGGTAAATTTAAAACTTAAGACTTATGAAAATAAGGGATCAAGGTGATCACAAGGGTGTTTGAAAATGAAAAAGTGAGTATCATAATGTAAATACTTGGTTAAAAAGGATGAAAGTGCTCAAGGTTGGATATGGATGTTCATAACCCAAGACTTAGAAATGTTTAAAAATAAATAAGGTGGATGAGAGAGAAAACGTGAATGACAAAAATGAAACACAAGTGTGTAACACGTAAGAAAAATGAAAAATGATGTAGTGAAAGTTGACCTCTACCTTAGATTAGCTTGGACAAGGCATGGCTTCCTAGGTGGTTTTCTAAACTAGTCACAACAATATACCCGAGTGAACGTGGTGTTATTTCTAGCTGCTAGCTTTACTTTACCCCCTTTGAAACATTGAGAAAATATTTTACTTAAATTAATCACAAACAGTCGCCACTAAAGATATTCGAGACTCTAATCTCATAGATTTAACAAATATATAATTTATAAAACCCTAATTGTAGAGTCATTTATGATAAATAAAATTCAAAAGTATAGATTTGACACAAACAATAAGCTAGATAAATATGAAACCCTAAGTGAGAGAGAGAGAGAGAGAGAGAAAATGACTTAATTGATTTACGCGTGATCCCCGGAACTACTTTGGACTAGAAAATTGATGAATAAGAAGGGCATACTTTCGCAACTCTACACAATAAATTTGGGAACTATCAAATAAGGTCAAACCAGGGTGCGTGGACTAGGTCGAGGCACCTAGGTTCCGAGTCTACTTTTAGGTGCTTGTGATCGCACAAGATCTTGGAATCTAATTTTTCTAATGTCATAAGATATTTTTTTATAGTCTTTATTGGTTTCATGTATGTCGCACTATGATTTCAGAGTTTTCTGTAACATGCAAAGAGATGATGACCTATAAAACCCTCAAACTACATAAAATCCCAAAAAGAAAAGATAGAATATGTGGATTCATACCGACCGGGATGGTCACCCGACCGAGTGAAATTAAAACCAAACATTGCACTATATTTCAAACTCCATGTAGTTCTTGTGAGTGTGTGATAGAATCATGCCCTAGGAATCCCTTGTGTAAGTGCACTTGATAGCATGTGATAGCTAGATGTACCAATGTAAATAGATGTATGGATGGAAAAATGAAATTCCCCTTCCTATGAAGTGTATGTAGAAAATGCATTCCCTTGTCCCTTGAATAGATGTTACATGAATGCTTTTGATTCACTTAGATTCCTTTGGATGCAACATGATGTGATTATAATAGATGCTTAGAATTTGGTCCTTTATTTTGGTCACATAGCATTATATTCATATGATTCCCTTGGTGGAATTTCATAATTGACAACTAGAATGCTAACCCATAAGAAAATAATATTCCTAAAAGATAAAAGAATCCCAAAAAGAGTGAGTAAGATAGAAGGAGGATAAGGGATCCCAGAGGGTACAAGGGCACTTAGGAGAGCTAGTGCCCTAGCTTGGTGATGGTGTCTAGAGTCATGAAAGATAAATTAATAAAGTTCAAACTAGGTTGTAGGGTGTGTAAGACCAAAGAGAAAGCAAGAAACAATAGTCAATTACTAGTTTTCTCACTTAGCAATCATATGAATGAAAGTATGTGTTTATGGACCTAGAAATGTACCCAAGTGCATGATTTTGTTTCTACACTCATAAGATGCACTAGTCATTGGGATGGGAGTACACGTTTCGTCATCCGGTTCCCTCAATGTGTTGACTACTTTGGCATTCTTTTAGTACTCCTCAAGTGAGTTTTATGGATTAATCCAAATCACTTCCACGTTTTAGTAGTTGGGAAATATCCTTGTCAATTGCACCTATAAATATAGTCTTAATTGTTTATTTCATCTTGGTTAAAGAGATTCCATGCACACAAAGTATTAATAGTTTTCTTATCTCACAAGCGAGGCAACTCGTAATTAGTAGTTTTGAAGTGATCTACATAATGCAGTCCTATAAAAACGTGTTAGTATTTTTTTTTACGTAAACAAAGAGAAAAAATGAAAACAACACATGCACAAGAGAAGAGCATGCACGTGAAATTTGTTGAGACTAACTTCACAAAAATGAAACACAATAACAAAAATGTGAGCAAAACAACGCCACAAAGTGTTAGTTTACATTGCAAAATGATTAGACATTGATGAAATGGCTAAAAAAATTTAAAAATGAAAAAAAAGTTTAATAACCTTATATAAACAAATTTCATGATTAATCGAGTTGAAGAAATGGAAACAAAAGTGAGGTAAAAGGGTCCTAAGTGAGTACACGTTTGATTAACTAAAATTAGTCTAATACTATGGAAGTATAACAACGAGTCAATCTAAAATAGGAGGACTAAAATGCTGTAAAATATGCTAAGACAATATGGAAATGATTTAAAATAATTATACTAAATGAAATAAAACCCTAATGTGCAAGGATGTAAAAGTAAAAGACCTAGATGATTGTTAGAGACTGTCATAGGTTGTCGCATGTCTGATAGGAAAATCCAAAAGTAGGAACAAGCACCCAAATGTCCCTAAAAGGCCAGATCTAAGCAAACTAAGGCACCCGGGAAGGTATTGGGGTGCCTCTGGGGTGCCCTAGTCTACAGAATAGGCACCCTAGTTTCTGTAAAATCACGGAATTTGATTTTCATAGGGTCACAAGTTGATCTAGAATATTACATGTCTATCACACCGGATTCACCAAGTTTCTTTGAGTGTGTGAAATAACGCTAGATGATGGAATGACTAGAAAATACAAGGGAGTATCAAAACCCTAAAAATAAAAGATGCAAAATGAATGGGTTAGACTGACCCCAACTACCATAATAGTGGGCTTACTAAATGAGTGTTACACTACATTTCAGACCCAAATGTAGTTCTAGTTTATGTGTGCATGTCATGTCATAGGTGCTTTTGTTTCAGTCATACTTTGTGAAGTAGCGAACAATAAAAAATATAGAAAATTTAATAGCATGTGTGCATGAAATAAAATATAATCCTCCTCCTATGGTGTGTGTTTTGATGTAAATCTCCTATCCTTGATGCATGACACAATGTGTATGCTAGTGATGCGATGTATGCAACTCTAGATGGAGTGAAAGTAGTGTGTGATGTTAGGACCCACATTATGGTCTCATAACTTTGTATTTATAGGGTTCTCTTGCTCTAAATTTTTAATTAACCCTAAGATGGCCAACTAGGAAAAAGATAAGGATGAAAAATGGCTTGAAAGATCCCAAAAATAAGCGGGAAAGTGGAACATGGATCGAGGTGCCCCGTGTGAGACCAAGGTGCCTGTGGTGCCCGAATACAGCCCGTGTGCCTTGTTTTAGGCTAAAATGATGGGATAGTTGTGAAATATGTGGATATGCATAGGAAAATATGTGGGAATGATGAAATAAAATATTAAAATAATATAACCAAAAGGTGGGATTAAATAGTACTTTATTTACTTGAGAAACCTCTAAATAGTAGTACAAGACAGGATAAATAATGCCTAAAGTGCATGATTTTGTGTCTACATTTTCCCCCACTTTATGTTAGCGATCGAACATGCGGTAACATAAAGTAGATAGAGATGCGTACCTAATATATATGTATAAAATAGAAGAAAACGTGTCGATGGACTAACTCAAGCATGGAATGACAAAAAGAAAAATTGCAGGAGCATGGATTATAAAGATGAAAAATGTGCATAAAAATGATGAGAGTGAACTTAGGCGAACTCATGTGTAGTTGTTGCAAGTGTGTAGTGTACCGGATGGTTAGTAAAGGCAAGTGTCCTCATGGTGTTTTATTGTTTTCATCATCATTCAAGTGTTGTTGTTGTTGTTGCCCCCAAATTGATCGCTTATTTCTCATATAATCGGACCTGCAAGGAGAAAATGATTAAGTCGTCAAATATATATGTATGTAAAATGTTGTGTAAAATACACATGTGTATAGAAATGAGTAAAATATGTAAATGTAAAATACACAAAAAGAAAAGTGTAAGTGGAACATGTGAACTGATCCATGTCAAGAAAAAAAGGTGCCAAAGGATATCATGCATTGTCGCGAGGTTTTTGGGCTATCTCATGCCACCCTCATTGAAGAAGTATAGGAGGATATGTTCTATGTCCTCTAACCTTTAACCACTTTTTCTGAAATGTGTGAAGATATCTTTGTATTGTCTTGGTTTTGGGGTGATTTGACACCACTAAACAAAGTAGTGTAGAGAGGCACACCCACTATAACATCCAAGCTTGTAACTACTCCGTAAATTTGTCAAAGGACATCATGTCCCGTAGAAACCACTATGTATGGAGTTCGTAGACTTTTCTAAACTCACTCATTGTATGTAAACCCACAATGTCAAGGGAGGAAAGTGCATTATACTGAACCGGTGTAAATATGCTAGGTTAGTATGTAAACCTTCAATAATGCCCCCTCTTTAGGGGTGCATTCGACGTCATTGAAAGAATAATGCGGCCCCAAAAGAGGACCCACCACACTTTTTCCTATAGAACTCTAACCTACATGGGGAAAGGAAAAGTGCTTTGTAGATACCAAGGTGCACACAAAAGGGGATGGCTAGCCAAAACAAGTATTATTTTGAAAACATATGCATGTAAGAAGACAAGTGTAAAGTACATAGACAATGTAGTAATTACAAAAAAAGTAGTGTAAAGACACAAGAAAAAAAGTAGACCACACAAAGAATCTTGCAAACATGGGACATCACTCATGATGTCGCAAGGCAAGCAAGGCTGTCATGGCCACAAACAAAAAACAAGTGTGCACACAAACAAATGGAAAAGCCCGTATATAATGGCTAACAATGGAATACAAGCATAGAAAGGAACAAAACAATAGTCATGGAAACATGTAATCCTCGTGTAAAACAATTATTGCATATGGAACACCCGTTAGCATGTTAGAGTGATAATCAATATCTCAAAGCATGTATGAGAAAGTAGTATAAGCTACTAAGTAAAAATGAAACAATAGCACCTAGATAAGATGAAAGTGGATGCCCCGAGTGACCCGTGATAGAAGGGTAGAAGGAGACCATCCATGCCACATGTATAGTCTTGTATCCGTGATCATACTAAAAAAATCATGAATTTGCATGTGTGTATGATAATGACATATAAGAAAGAAGTTTAACATGTGTACTAAATTGATCATGCAAAACACTTGCAAGAAATAGTAAATGCCCCCAAGATAATGCATTATGTTGTGGATGGATGGAATGGAATGAAAGATGGAATGCAAGATGGAATGATGGGGATGGAATGGAATGAGTGGATGGAATTGTATGCAATGAGGTTCATTTTTTCCCCTCAAGTAGTCAAGAATGAACCATAAATGAGAGTGTGTAAATTGTGTCATCGGGAAATGGTCAAGTAGTGTTGGTTATTTCTAGCGTGTTGTTACACCACAAAGTAGAGATAAAATAGATAATAAGTAAGGACAAGGACGAATACCTATGGTAGTCAAAAATGGGTTGTGCGCACATTGAATGTTGACTAAATTGATTGTGGAGAGATTCCCTTTGGCTAGGAGGAATGACCTGAAATAGAACACAAGACCACAAAAGAGAGTTAAACACTATATGGCGGTGAACTACCTAGTGTGCACTAGATCCGGAAGTGTGATACTTCCTAGAGAGATTATCAATGCATTGTTTTTAACAATTTAATTGCAAGAAATAACATAAACAAAAATATCCTACTGTAGTTCATATGATTTAGGCATCTCATATAAAACAAAATAAGAAAATCTTATCTAATAGGTGATTTATGATAATATTTAAAAGTTTGGTAAGGTGATATGGGTTTGCAGGTCTTAAAAGGGATGTAGGTGAGGTCTAGGTAGGGTTTGGTAAGTTTCTAGGTTATTTTGGGTGATTTGTAAGCTTTCCGATTTGGGGTATTTTACCAATCACAAAGAAGCGATATTTGTTAGCCAACTAATGTTGGTACTATTAAATGACCTGATGGATGGCAGTTGGGTGATCAAAGTGTCGAGAGGAAATCAAATCAAAATGTTAAACTAAGAGGTTTGGAACTCTCTTTGATTACATAGAGATTGAGGGAGGCTTGGATGAGGTCGTGGGATTTCTAAGAAGACTCAGAGGTGATAAAATGTGTGTTCGGGAAAGGTATGAAAGTTATGTGGGAAAATAGTCGGATAGAGGTGTCGTAGGAGAGAACCGGGTATGATTAGTGGTGAAATGAGATAGAAAACAAGTAAATAACTAATATAATGAAATCGGTGACAAAGTAGAGATATACTTACTTGTGAAATGGGGGTGAATAGTAGGAGGTGGTGATTTTTGTTGGAGAAGATGATCCCGAATGAATCCAACGGTGAAAAGACACCGAATCGCTTCTATGTGAGTGCACTGGAGCTCTGGATTGATCTGTTGATGAATGGTGTAGTGTTTGAACACCGTAAGGGTCTTTCTTATGTTGCAAGATCAACTGGAAATCTTGAGAGTAAGGATGCAAGGTTACAAGGGTTAGAAAAATAGATTTAGATATTGAGCAAAGATTTTGGAAATCTGTTTAAAGTAACTAACGGTAATTAGGTGACTCGAACTCGCTAAGGAATAACCATTGTCGATTAAGGAGAAAATTTCATACTTGCTAAAAATAGCCTAATTCTTCCTAAATTTGGTTTGATTAAGATTTTGGTGTCGGGCCATAATTGTGGAATGGCACTAAATGGAGTGGGAGAGTATTTAGAGGGATAATAGGCCATTAATATTATGATTAGAATAATTCCTAGTTTTTAGGGTGAATAGGGACTTAATCTAGGTAATAGATAGGATTCGAATATGTCTAAGGTGAGGTGGCTAGGTGAGGAGGATAATTAACTTAATTTTGGTAATTAAATTAATTTAAATGTGTGCAAGTGGGCATGGTGGAGGAGTAGTGTTGAATTAATTAATCAAGGGGTTTAGAGGGTTGTGACCCAATTTTGGGTGTTTATATTTTCCCCTTTTTATCACAAAGCTTTTATTGATAAGTGACGCTGAAAAAAACAGGAGTGGTTTCCCAAGGTATGGGTGGAGGTGATCCCCCTCAAACTGGGAACTGATGAAGTGAGAGGCTTAATCGATGATGGGTTTGATAAAGTGGTAGGTGATGAGAAACTAGGTAAGGTGTGGGCAATGATAATGGTGCTATAGTTATGGGTAATATGTGGGGTCATGCAAATGCACGCATGGATATAAAATGTGACAAGGCATCATGCTGAAGAGCTCAAAAAATCTACATCATCAAAGGTCAATAGTTTATCCAAACAAGGCCGATGTGATCCAGGTATCCAAGGTATAGGATAATGTCTTGGAAGGACAATTAGGCTAGGTACTAGAATAGGCATTAGGTGTGTTCTAAAGCACCAATAGGTTTGGGCTGGTCAATATATACATCACTACATAAGGAAAGGAAAGGTCAAGTAGAATAAACAACATGAGTAATGTCATCACAAGGTACATCAAGTAAGAGAATTTGAGTGTCAAATGGGTGGGTGCGGGTGTGGTGTATAAGTAAGATCATGGGTAAGGTTGTGGTTGAGTTAAAAATGTGTCCCGAATAACATTGAGGTTAGGTTTGAGGTAATAAGGAAATGAGGTGGGCCTATAGGGCTAGGGTGAGGCTGGGGTAGAAAGATAATGACACCTTGCATCAAAATTTTGGGAAAATTAGGTATAATTGGGTTAGGAAGGGTAAGCAATATTGGTTGAGGGTGAATTGATGCCGGTAAGGGTAACCAATGTCGGTCACCTAGGGCAAGATTGGATGACGTCGTTCAAGAAAAAATTGGGTTAAAATAAAAAAAGGTGTGTAAAAACGGTTCATTTGAACCATTCCAAATTTATAAAATGGCATGAGAGAGAGAGAGAGAGATTTTTACGAAAAAAATTCCAAGGAGAGGTCATAAGGTTGATTTGGCGAGTTGTTAGTGGTTGATAGAAATAGATATTTGTTGGCCCACGAGATCTATTCAGTGATTTGAGTTGTTTTGAGAAGTGGGATTGATTGAGACATGGAAGAGGCAAGAGAGGGCACTGGTAGAGGTCATATTCCCATTCCAAATATCCCACCACAGAGGCAAAGTGTCATGTAGAGGTAGGAATCGAGCCCTAATTGTGGTTTGGGATAAAACTAAGGTAGAAAAATGGGAAATTTGGGTTTTGAAATTGAATTGAAATGTTGTTTAAATTCGGGTGAAATGGGGTATGGGGAGGGTGAAATATAGTTTAATTAGGTGGTAAATGAATGTAGAATGAATTGGGGGTGGTTTGGGTAGTTAGTTTAGGTGTTTTAGTTAAATTTTCAAATTTGAGGAGAAGTGGTTTGGCCCTAGGGCCGAATCAAGTGACCGATGCTTGTCAACTATCTGGCCGGTGTCGGTGAGGCCTACCGTTGTTGGAGGGGTTGAATGGTGATCGATATCGGTCGGGGACCAATGTCAATCACCGTAAAAAGTTCCCAATTGTGAAAAATAGGTGAAGGGGTAAACAAAAAGGGCAGAGGAAGGGTGGGTAGGTTATTTTTAAGCTAGGAAAGAATGGGTAAAGACTAGGTAAGAGTGAATGAGGAGAAATAGGAAGATGAAAGTATAAATCTACGTATATGTCAATAGTTTAGAATGGGCATAATGTGGATGAGGTAAGTTAGGTCAAATAGGTAAGAAGTTGGGAAATAAATGAAACTAAGTAAAGATAGAATGGATTTCAAGATAATTATAGTTGAATAAATAATAAGGTAAGGTAGAATATCAATTGAGGTAGGAAAGGGTGTATGATTAACATATTTGATGGGTGATGATGTAGGTGAGGTAGCAAGTTGAGCATGAGGAACTAGATGCCACCCCTTTTAGTATAGATAAGACCCAACGTTACGAGGACAAGTGGTATCATATAAAGGATGGTGGGCTAGGAACCATTAGGTGATACATATAGATTGTTAGAGATCATAGCTTGATGGTTTCTCTCATTGGAAAATGGGATCCAATGACCAACACATTCCACTTACCGACTATAGATATGAAGATCACTTTGGAGGATGTCTACAGGATATTGAGGCTATTGATTATTGGAGAGAAACTCTATCATATTTCTTTAGAGGCATTGTTTGATCATAAGGTGGTAGTGTTCGGAGAGGTTATGCAGGATTTATCCTATCATAGTGTGAGCATTAGTTATGGAGATATGTATTCAAAGATACCTAAAGGAGACCAGATTATTAGTGTTGATGATGGTGGTGATTGGTTGTTTTACACTCCTAGACTCAAAGGGTGGGATATTTCCACAAAAACCGATGGGAGTAATCAACGATATAATTTAGGAAAGGGTATGTTTTGCATGGGCACAAGCTTACGGTTCAATTATATAGAGAGATATGGGCATATCGGAGGATTCGATGGTTTGGGTTATGTTGTACTTATCTTCTCCATTGTTGGGCCTATGAGCACATAGTGTGTTTGTGTCCTCCCGACCTACCACGAGAGGATTGGTTTAGGGGTGTGTACAGAGTAGGGTCTCAGGAGATGGGTCCAGATAGGAATGCATGCTTAGGAAAATACAAAGATCACATGATGTGACATATTACGATGCTTACTAAATGGGATATTAGCAGTTGATATTTTGTAGAGGCCATATCTTGGTTACCCTTCCTTTGGAGGTATGGCAGAGGAGTTGGTAGGGTTACAAACTAACAAGGTGGATACATGGATGGAGGCCTAGAGAGCATGAAATGATACCCATTGACCGGGTTAGACAAAGCATTTTTGGTTGCATAATAGGATGTGCTTCCACCTTTTCCATAGTACTTCCGAGATGATGTGGAGATACCATTTTCTCCACCACATCTAGCAGATCATGCAGGAGGAGGAGCAGTTGATGATAGGTGAATTAATGATGGGGGCACTAAATATGTATATAGGTGTTGATGGATAGCCCACTACAGAAACACATTTGAGGCTAGGAAAACAGGACTTGGCTACCATTGTTATATAGAGGGACCAGCTACGGTGGTGGTAGGTGTAGACACCAAATTTGGGTCTTACGATGCCCTGTGCCCCGCATCTAGTCTCGTAACCTAACCCTACCTCACCACCTAAACCTTACACACTTAATTATTTATTAATTACCTTATAATTAATAAATCCACATCTCCAACCCTGCCACCTCACCTCACCACCTCACCATGACCTAGCCCTAACCCTAAACTAACCTAATTAAGACCTATGACTTGGTCCAGACCCATATCCATGACTCATCACCCCTCACCCGCACCAAAATGAACCTAATAATGACTTGACCAAGCCCACAACTGACCCCTTAGGAGAAAAGGAGGGAAAGTTGGCTATTTTACTAAAAATAGCCAACTTTGACCTAACCGACATCGGTCCCTACGCGACCGGCGTCGGTTAGGTAACCACCATTGGTTCCCTGTAAATGACCTCCCCAAACCAAAACCAAAGAGGGGGAATTCATTGGCAAGCATCCGAATTCATTTTAAAGAGAGAGAGAAGAGGTTGCAGAGAGGAGTATTGAGCCCAAGACTGTAACTGAGAAACTAGATCACTGTCACACTCATCTAAACATTGGGAGAGTCAGAGGATAGCTTCATCAGCTCACTTCCAATTTCCAGATCATCCCAACTGAGCCTTTCCTTCACCACTACATTCCTTGGACCTGCATTCGCATCAAAAATAGTAAGTAGTCTCTTTTATTACCTTGTATGCTTCTAGACACTACTTTGTGAACTTTTGATTCATAGGGATTATAAGCTCACTCCTGGATCTACCACTAGGCAGTACCCTGCACCTAACCTTCATTCATCCATCTATATATTGCCCCAAAGACAACCTTCTCACTCTCTGAGTCTTCTCTATCACCCTACAACTCCCCTCAACCATCTACCAACCTTCTAAGCCCCATAACCACCTTGTAACCAACCTCCATTTAAAAGCCCCTAAATCACTGCCCCTACCGATATCGGTCATCCCCTACCGGTATCGGTTTTATAACCATGGTCAGTTATCCAGTGACCGGCGTCGGTCACTGTGACTTATACCAAAAACCAACCTTTCACCTATTTACCTCCAAACAATCTCATATCCAACTTTTTCTATCCCTGTAACTTGATCTGAACGTATCAATAACCAGTGACCAAACAAACAACATGATATTTTATTATTGGTAGTTTAGTCTCTATTGCTTTTAGTAACGAGGTACCTAAATTGTGATTTCACAATAGCTTCTTTATTATCATTTGCATTAATTGGTATTAAAAGGGAACTGACCACCTTTGAAAGGAAGTCTAATATTTCCTGGGCCCAAGGCAGTTCCCTCACTTATTGTTTAACGAAAATCTGGTGGTCTTGCATTCTTATTTATAGGTAGTCCTTCCTAACAAAAGGAGCTCTTCACAATCGGTCTGATCTCTCTACGGTACATGCACACCTTCCCAACACTCAAAATATATTCCTTCTAGCCCTAACCCTTATATCTGCTTTCTCAAGAGAATGAAAAGATAGAAGTAACTCTATCTTGGAATAAAATTCATGCAAAACAATAGGAGATAGATTTATAACTATAGCTAACTTAGTCATAAGCCTAGTTTACCACCTTATAGGGTCAGCAAGTATTGGCCTGTGCACAAGAACAAAGCTTTGGCATAGGAACCGATAGGGGATGGAGGGAAGGTGATAGCACTAAAGGTTTAGGTTACTACATTACAAGTATAGGTTTCACTTTACAGGCAATTGGCATCATCCTAGGCACGTAGATGTAGGTAGGGGATGGGGGCAGTGGCAAGAATAAAAGCTCGTGTGATTGCCTTACAAGCACATGTAGCCACCTTACTGTGCATAGCTAGCAATCGCATAAGCACCAACAGAGGGTCTCATTTTACAGTAGTAAGATAGGGGCCACCATTATTTGGATAGGGTCCGTAGGTTGCAGTAAATAAAGTGATGGCCCTTCCTCAAAGTTATATCTATGACCAGTTATAGATATGTAGTGTCGAGGCCAAGTATTATTAGGATCGATTGATAGAGAGTGGTATCTTTATGTGACTTATGGTGAGCATAGAGTGCAACAGTGAAAAAAGTGTAAGGAATAGCTCACAGACGCATAGTTCTAAAGAACTCGTAGAGTCATCAGTCTCATAGACATGGTTAGGGAGAGGTGACTAGTTCTTGTAGGTGGAGGCTAGATGAGGGTACTAGAGAGAGCAGCAGAGGTGTCGGCACTTCACGAGATATGATATAGAGACAAGCATGGTAATTATGCTTTTGATTTTTTTATATATATATATATATATATATAAGCTTGTGTGCCATAGATGTGAGATGTATATGAGAGTTTTGAGATACTTGTATTTATATCTGTATATTCACTGTATTGATATACGAGACTATTCGATGTATAGATAGATGATGATATTTATATATGTGATATTTTTGGACTTAATTTCCATTGTATTATTATCATGGAAACTAGATATGTAGGCATGGTTTGAGTGAATTTCCAAGTTATTGATGGTATGGAAATTAGATATTTAGGCATGATTTGGTTTTAGTTAGATGACTAAATTGTGTAATTTCCACTACTTTGATGTTATGGAAACTAGATGATAGGCATGGTTGATTTGATGTTGTCATGATGCATTTTCATTTCCATTATTTTGATGTCATTGAAATTATATGATTGTTCATTGTTTGGTTGATGTTTATTATGAAATGAGATGATTTTGTGTTGAATGGTTTAATGTCCAATGTATTTATGTTATGGAAACTAGATAATAGGCATGGTTGAGTTTGATTTGTTTTTATTTAATTTCCAAGGTAGGGAATAATACAATGATGTATATGAGTGATGTATGGTTTTGGTTTAAGTTAAATTCAAATTTATTTCTCTTATGGAAACTAACTCAAGTTTTGTGCGATGAGGGGAAAATGGTGGGGAAAAGAGTTTTCAAGATAACCTTCTAAGACCCAATGTCCTCGAAGTGATGCCTACATATCCCTTTCTAAAGGGGCCTCGGGCCAATGTATTTCTCCCATAAACCAAGGAAGAATTAAATTGGTTTCAGTAAGATGAGTAGGTAGGGTGGATAGGTAAGTGGGTTGATTAAGTTATGTTTGAAACTAGGCAAGGTCAAATGTTGAATAGGTAATAGGAAAGGTGAATTAAGCATAGGAATAGATGAAGGTATCAAGGTGGTTTTAATTTTGATGGTCTTATCTTGTGTGAAAAAAAAAAGTAGGAAAAAGGTGAACTGAAGAGAAGTGAAATGCTCCATAGTTGGAAAAAACCAAAATTTTCATACCCCTATACTTATTGAACAGAAGTCCCTAGGTATACTACATGAGCAATGGTTCTAGAGTTGAAAGAAGTTGTGTGATCACAATGTGTAGAATACATGCCACATCCCTTGAGTTGATTTAGAAGATAATAAATAGAAGGTAAGGTGGAAGAGTTCATTAATCGTAACCTTGTTGTGAGATAGCATGCCCCTTCTACAAGATATCCAAAACTAGAATAGGCAAGTCCATGACCAAAAGTTTGTATTTTTCTTGATTTTTTCATTTATTTTTACTTTTTACATGTATAGACTGATCAATGTGGGAAGTCTATATTGGGATAAATAGGTTCTCCTTGAGGTCTTCATAAAGCTGATTAATGTGGGAAGCTTCAGGATTATTTTATTTGAGAGATATAGAGTAGTCTTCTTTTTTGATAGACTAATTACAATAAGTGGCTAGGATTTTGTAGTTATCATTCAAGGAGTGGTCTAATTAAAGTAGCTAGAGAGAGACATAGATTTCCTTTTGAAGGCTTAATCTATTTGCAAGAATTTCGACTCCGGGAGGAAATTTTTGTCATCCCATATATTTTGTATTTCTTGGACTGAAAGTCATGGACAAGACTATAAAGGAGTGTAGGCATCTTTTATGAAGGAAAAACCATAGCACGAAAAGGTTAGTTATGAAAGAGGGGTTTTAATTGATAAATGACCATGGGATTCCATCCGAAAAGGATGAAAAGTATCCATGAGAATCATTCCATGAGTAGAGTCGTGGTAATCATATCAAGACAAGGTTGAATGGTGACGAATAACCACACAATTCTACTTTAGTCATTGGTCATGAAAATAGGTAGGTGGAAGGAGAGCTTTGCTCAAGGGACGAGCATGTATGTGACATAAAGTGATGTAGTACTTTATTTAATAGTATAACGGTCAAAGATACAAGAAATTAAGGGGCTCAAGCTTGGGTTTACCTTCAAGAGAAGATAAACGATAAGCACTTGATCCATAGGTATGGGTGACAATATAAGGTCCAAGCCAATTAGGATCAAACTTGCCTCATTTAATTTTCTCAACTTTGGTTACGTGTTGATTTTATTTTAGGACAAGATCACCGACCTTGAAAGTTCATTCATGAACACATTTTTCATAGGCACATTTGATACATTTTTGGTAGATTTGGAGGTGGTTGAGAGTATTTAAACAGTGTTCATCTAATAGTTCAAGTTTCACCAAATGTTCTTTGAAAAATTCATCATCATTGAGCATATTTTTGAGTGACATATGAAGATATGGAATTTAGACGCCAAGAGGTAAGACCAAAGAGAAAGGTGCGGTAGCGGTAGTGTAGAGGTGCAAACCTGCACGATAGGCCCATAAGGAGAAAGGAATGTGTGTGTGTCAATCCTTACGAGTATCATTAACCACCTTTATAAGAACTTTGTTGAGGTTTTTTTATTTGATTCAGCTAGACCATTTGTTTGAGGATAATACGGTGAAGATAAATTGAGCAAAATACGAAGTTATCACGAGTTTTGTAAGGTTTTATTTTTGAATTTTTACCATTATGAGTGATGAGGCAATTAGGAACACTAAAATGACAAATGATAGGATGGTTGATGAATTCACATATTTTCTTGGCTTTGGTAGAAATGAGAGGGACGGATTCCACCTATTTGGTGTAATATTAAATGGTGGTGATAATCCATTGATGATGTTTGGAGTAGTGGGGATTAATCTTGCCAATGAGATCCAAGCCCTATTGAGAAAAAGGCCAAAAGTCCTGTAGTAACTTGTAAGGCATGAATTGGGGTGTGGTGAATATTAGCGTGTTGTTGGCACTTTACAAAACATTTGATGTATTCACAACCTGTCTTGGTTAAGGGTGGGCCAAGAATAGCCTAGGTGAAGGATGCATTTAAAAATGGCGAGGCTAATGAAATTTCCACCACAAATCTTGTCATGGATTTCTTTAATGGTGTACGGAATTTCAAAACTAGTGAGGCACTCAGTAGAAGGATACAATCAAAACCACATTTGTAGAGAAGACCTCCTTGAGGACGTAACATGAAACACTTTTCAGAAAGCTTTTCATCCATTGTGACCGAGATCTACATGTAGAATTGAAAGGTGAATTGTTTATACCAAATGTTGTGTGGGTGGGTTTTGACTCTTCCCACAAAATTTATGTCACGGAATAGATAAGAGGGTGACTGCAACTATTGTATTGTGAAAATATTTTAGATTTCGAAGGTGAGGTGGGTTTTGGGAAGCAAGACAAGCCATGGTGTCCATGAATTTGTTATTGGATCACAAAGTGGTTTAAAGTTCATACTAATCAAAGGTAGTCAAAATCATGTTGATGTAATGTTTGTACTTTTGAAGTACCTCGTTATGACACTGGTATAAACCATTGACTTGGTTCACAACCAGTTGAGAGTCACCAAAGATATTAATGGATTTAACATCTAGGGAAATGGAATTTTGAATACCTAACACAAGTGCTTCATATTCAACCACATTATTGGTGCAATCAAAGTCAACTTTGAAATATAAACCCATAGGTTCACCGTCAAGAGGAATGAGGATGACCCATTCGCCACCTCCATGTTGACATTTAGAACCATCGAAGAATAAGGTCATCTGATAAATGGTGTCATCCAGGGAAAGATTTTAGATAAATTCATTAAGAAAATTGAAATTTGAGGGTTGATGTCCAAGAAGAGGGGTGTTTACAAACTGATTTGCAATGATTTAGCCTTTGATGAGACTTTTTATGAATGAAATCTAGGTCTATATCTACAAGGAGCATAAGTTAATGTAAGGTGCGTTGGTGTTGATAATGTTTAGCTTACATATAATGCACAAGGTTAGTATTGGTGACTTACAAAGGTCTTATGGTTGATTAGGTAGTGGCGAAGTTTAGTGACCATGAATATGAAGGTGAGGAAAATATTTTTAACATTTATATACCTAGTCTCATAGTCTAAAAGAGTACAAATTATGTAATAAATTCTCTACTCCCTATGCTTCTCATCTCAAGGAGTGATCATGGCACTCAAGGAATGGTTAGTGGTAGAAATGTAAAGGTAGAAAGGTTGGTCATCCTTAGGTGGGACAAGCACAGGTGGTGAAGAAGATATGTCTTCAATGCTTCAAATGCTTTGTGGCACTCATCATTCCAAATGAAGGAGACATCATTTTTAAGAAGATGATGAAAAGGATGACATCGGTCAGAAAGTTGGGAGATAAAGCATTAAATGGATTACAATTTTCCTTACAAACTACAAAGTTTTCAAAGGTTGGTAATGGAAGCATCTCAATAATGGCCTTGATTTTGGTAGGATTGATTTTGATTCGTTGCAAATAAATAATGAAATGAAGGAGTTGTCCATAGATAATGGTAAAGATGCACATCTTTGGTTGAAGGTGAACACAATATTTGATGAGATGGTCAAAGATGATGTTGAGAATCGAGAGATGTTCAAGATGACTTTTGGACTTACCGAGAAGGTCATCGACGTAGTCTTCCAATATGTCATGCATGATGTTATCAAGATATAGGTCATAGCACGCTGATAAGTGACACCAAGTGTTTTTCAAGCCAAAGGGCATAATGTGATAATAGAAGGTCCCCAAGGGGTGATGAAGTTATTTTGTGTTGATCCGCCAAACATGAGTAATAAAGGTTGGTAAGTGGAAGCATCTCAATAATGGCCTTGATTTTGGTAGGATTGATTTTGATTCGTTGCAAATAAATAATGAAATGAAGGAGTTGTCCATAGATAATGGTAAAGATGCACTTATTTGGTTCAAGGTGAACACAATATTTGATGAGATGGTCAAAGATGATGTTGAGAACCAAGAGATGTTCAAGATGACTTTGGACTTATCGAGAAGGTCATCGACGTAGTCTTCCAAAGATGTCATGCATGATGTCATTAAAGATATAGGTCATAGCACGCTGATAAGTGACACCAAGTGTTTTTCAAGCCAAAGGGCATAATGTGATAATAGAAGGTCCCTCTAAGGGGTGATGAAGTTATTTTTGTGTTGATCTTCTAGCGTGAGTAATATATTATTATAACCCAAGAACCCATCCATAAAAGATAACATCTCATGACCGGCTATAAGATCAACAAGTTGTTCAATGCTAGGAAAAGTAAAGTCATCCTTAGGGAAAGTGAGGTTGAGGTCATGGAAATATTTATATATGTAGATTCCCCTATCACTTTGGTGATAGGAATGATGTTAGAAATCCATTGTGGATAATCAATGGGTAGAATGAAGGAAATAGATAGAAGGCGCTGGAACTATTCTTTCACAACAAAGCCAATGCATGGATGCATTTTTCACAACTTCTATTTCACAAGTTTCGCATTGGGTATAGTTACGTGGGATCTCATCCCAAAGAGGGGTGTTTCCGATCGTGAAAAGAAAAGGAAAGGAAAGGAAGAGGGAATGAAGAAAGAGCAGGTCCGAAGGAAGAAAAGAAATGAATTCCAAAGCAGAAAGGTCAGAAGATTTATGTTTTGGGGTTGGTAGTAAACAGAGCCAAACCTACTTGCATAAACAAACAAAGCAATACTGATGATGAATAAATGACAAAAAAGTAGATATGAATCTAATGTAATAAACACATACGTATCTAACATAAGAAAGGTCTGATGCATAACACAACCTATTCAAAGACAAAGTCTCAATATTTGTATTATATTTTTTCTCATAAGAAAGCTCAAAGTCTTTTTTCTTCACTTCTATTTTCATCTGAAAGATATCCATCCATCCCACAATACTACAAGTATTGGAGTATTTATAGAAGAAGAAGAGAAAAGAAGGCAAAAAGGAGCCAACAACTATTTACAAAGATATTTACAAAATATCTAAAAGTCATGTTGACTTTTTACAACTTGATGGATGACATCATCCCATGATGCAACATGGATGATGTCATCATTTGTATCAACATACTCCAGATATTTCCAAAAAAAAGAAAGAGAAGAGAAGAGAGAAGAGAAGAAGAAGAAGAAGAAGAAGAAGAAGAAGAAGAAGCAAGCTATTCGTCATCATCATCTGCGGCCGAAAGGGGGTGGACTGGCTTTTGTTGCTCCTCAGTGACGAGATATGGAACTGAGAGCGGTATTCCATGAACTTGTTGATTATAGCCCTAGTTGATCCCGGGAAGGATCCTCAGTGCCTATCACTTATCTCACAAGTCTCCCGCTCATCTATGAGCTTCTCTCGGGAGTTTGGAATAGTCCTTTTCCGCCTCAATGAGGAACCCGATGAAGTCCCTACAGCCAAAGCAGGTTGTTGATAGATTCTCGTGTCAAATGTGACCTCCGCCCCGCTCTCTCGAGAAGCGATCTCCTCAAGATCCGGTGGTTTCATCAGCCTTTCCTTAAAGTGAAGGAAGGAGTAAGTAACCCCGCGACATATTAAGAACAATTGCTCCATTTGGTGCATCGCATCCAGTGGCTTCTTCCTTGACTTTGTCAATCTTTTCTAGAATAAATTCTAGCTGATCCACCCAGTAGTCCAGAGTGGACATGATTTTTGCTGAGGGCCCTCGATGGCCGAAGACGCCGAACTTGACTGATCTTCGATCAACCAAACATTTGTTGGAAGGTCTCGTGTTGCAGTCTGGCATGTTCCAACTCTTCTGATATGGGCCCTGCTAACGCTTGGAGCTCTTTATTCACCTTACTGATGTTCAGGTACAAGTCGGAGAACTCGGCGATCACTTTTTCACTGTCTTTGAGGATTTGGCTCCTCCAAGCGGAAACGGCCATACCCTGCTCGCCGATTTTGGCATACTCATTAATTTTCTCCTGGCTGAGAAGCTCAGAAGTCTCGGCGGCAGTTGTAGGAGGCGCATTACCCATCTTCTGTAAGGCTTGGAGCAGATATTTGTTTTGCTCCTTTAGTTGCCTTTTCTCTTCCTTGATTTCCTGAAGCTTTTTGCAGAGGGCGTCAACTGCAGAAAGAGCCTCCCCCTGAAGACTTTCGGAAGATGTCCCCATTGTGACTTGGGTCACAGAAAACTCTAGGAGACAGATCTTTTTCTCTTTGAGGGATGGGGTATGCGATTTCCATAACTCTCTCTCCCGCAAAGACTTGAGAGAGAAGCGCGTGACAAGCTCGCTTCTTTCGCCCCTTAGATGGGATCACGGAAAAGTCCATCGGAGCGATGGGAACTTTCCTCTTTTGCTGACTTAGCTGCTGAGAGATCCAAGCTGGACCTATGGTAGAAGGACCGGAAACAGAGGAGGGGGCAGCTGCAGTAGAAGAGGGGAAAAATGTGGAGACACGTGGCGGTGGCATTGAGAGAATAGCCGAAGAAGTGCCCATGGAAGGAAGGGAAACTGCAGCATGGAAGACATAGGAAGGGAAGGGAGCTCGGAGATGAGGGAAGAAATGGAGGAGGACAGATCAACGAGGGAAGAAAAGATAGATGAAGAGGCGGGGGAAACAGTAGAAGAAGGGGAAGAGGACACGACCAAAGGGATGGTCGCTTGAGTCGCCGAGGAGGAGGGGAAGGAAGAAGAAGAAGGGGAAGGGACCTCATTGTTGTGGCAATGCCGACATCCCGAGTGGATGGGCCTATGGGAAATCCTCTCTCGCTTTTTTTTCTCCGTGAATCCAGAGTTATTACCTGCTCGGGCGCATGAAGGAGGACTCTCAGGGGCTTCTTCCTGAATGGTGCTGGACTCACCCTCTACGCCTTTGCCTTTACCTTTAGGCTGCTTTTTGGATCGTGGAGGTGCGTTGCCCAATGGGGATGTTGTGAAATCAACCCCGAGGTAGATTAGGCCGCTCATCCGCACCAATGTTCTCGTCCTACGCAAAGTCTCTTGACCCTCTCCTCAATTGTCTGAGGAGCCTTAGTTCTATCAATGGCCGGAAAGGGCCAATCGTCCCCATCTGTGTCAGTATATACCTTGTCTACTTCATCTTCCGTAGTTTGGAAGCCTTTGGGGACAATGGCTACCCCATATTGATGATTTCTCGCCAATGCTAGGTGAGAATGATCCTTCCTTCTGAGCTCCACCTCATGGAGGACGTCAATATAAATATCCTCGATCTGAGGAACATGGATTGGATCAAGTTTCGCCCTTGGTAGACAGCTCCTTGGGTCGAAGGTAGGCCTGGCTGGGAAGTCATGTTTCAAATTGAGTAACTCCAGCTCTGCGAACATTTCCTTCACCTTATGGTGGGTAGAGCATGTATATCGGCCTACTGTGAGGGGGAAAGGAGTTCCACCCTTCTTTCTTTTAAGGCATTTCTCGTGGTATGTGATTAGCCTTGATAGCCCAAAGTTCCAAAGAGATCACTTAGGTCCAAAGATACCTGGTAGCTCGGTTGGCTCTCCCAAAAAGTTGGCAGCCCTTAGATAGGTGAATGTAGGAAACTGGGTGAACAAGGCTCCCCATTTCTCCGTGGCTGCCACTATGCTTTTGGTCGTGCGACCATAAGTCATATTCGGCCTCAAGCAGGCAGATGATGTGGTAGAAGAATGCATCGTTGATTTTGGTGAATTGGGAGATGCTATTCTCAGCACCTCACCTCGGATAATACTGTATATTTTGACTCGAGGCCAAACTCCACTCCCGCCGTGCCCGGATCCCTCTCTCGATGCCGCAGCAGACCACGTAGGAGTTCATATGAAATGTCCCCGTTGTGCTGAATTGTTGTAGCTGCTCAGAGATTGTGCTGCTTATAATTTCTCCCCAGCAAAAGCGCTGATCAGGCATATTCTTGTTCATGGTCTCTAAGTACCGCAACATCCATTTATGGAAATAATGGGCATCAGAAAGCCCGAAGACCCTGCTCAGGAATGTAATGGTGTCGCTGAGCTCTTCTGAGAAGTCGCTGCGGTGGATGATTTGGGGCCACCGGGTTATTACCTTTTTGTTCTTCAGATAGACTTCATTCATTAGTTGCATACATTGATCCTCATTGTCATCCCAGGCCTTAATGCACTCCGCTTGGCTGACGGCCACAAAGTGCCGGTGGTGAGGGATGCCGAGTATTATCTCAAAATGATGGGCAGTGAGGTTAATGACTACCTCGCCCTTGCTGTTTTCGACACACCTTGTGTCCTTGTTGTAACACTGGGCAACCACCATCATAAATTCATTGTTGACGGCGCTGACGGGGATTCCTCCCTGAAGTGCAGTGGCACCGCGCCGATCAATTTGTCCATCCATGGACTCTCAGAACTTTCGAGTCCCGCCTGTAATTCCTCCATATCAATATGCCCCACCTCGAAGTCTCTCGACGTCCATGCCGCACTCGGCCTCGGGACTGCATTCTGACCCTCCGATATTTATATTTCATTTCTTCCTCTCGTAAGTTTAGCCTTTCCTTCGATTTGATGGGTCTCTCACGGATGTAGACATATGTTCTTTCGAACTCATTGCTTGCTGATCTCGCATGAAGAAGAAGTGAAACCCAACGTAGAAAGGTCAGATTACCATTTGATTTCCCATCAAGTGCCAACAAGTAAGAAGAGTTAGTTATTATTAGGCTCTGTGTGGCGCAGGTGGCGCATGAAAATTGCAGCTTACAGGGCTAAATAGGTAAGGCGCACAGGAAAGGGGTGTTGCAAAGGTTAAACTGGCGCCAAAGGCGCATGGCGCATAGATACTGCAGAGTGCATTTTATAAAAGGCGCATGAAAACATTGTGTTACATAGAGACAGGATGCGCCTTTGGCGCATAGACTTTTCATGTTGCACTGGGATTTGGTGCGCCCTTTCGCGCATGTAAGGTTTGTGTAACAGAACTTTTGTGCGCCAAAGGGCCATGGCGCAGCGCACGAAGGGTTAACACAACATGATGTTGTGCTGTAATGAGGGATGCCCGCGCCTTCAAAGCCTTGACTTAGCGCGGATAAAGCCTCGTGTTGCACTGGATGTGGGTGCGCCATATCGGGCGCATAGAAACATGATGCAGCAAGGAAGGTTGATGCGCCAAAGAGGGCGCAAGGTTAGCGCTTCAAGATATGAAAGAGGGCGCCTTGGGGCGCAGGTTTAATGATGCAAAGCAAAGAAAGATGGGTGCGCCATGCGCGCGGGTTTTATATCATGTTACAGGTGGATGACAGATGCCAAGGAAAAAGAGGGAAACAAATTTTGAACTAAAACATCGCAGGGGTCTTCACATGGTTCGATTCTTTTTCTCTCTCTTCTCCTTTCAAAGGCAAAGGTATTTGGGTATGAAATGGTTTAATCAAAATGAGGGTTACAAAACCATATGTTTTCAGATAACATCCCCTACCAAAGCAGATCCGGAAAGAGGGGGAAAATAAGGAAAGATAGCAAAAGGGGGAGGGCTAGCTCAACAGATGATATTTCAATACTCCAAACCAAACCAAAAAGACCACAAACACACCAAGAACCAAAAACGCAAAACACATGGAGAGAGAGAAGAGCACTTACCCGGATAAATAGTGAAAATCTTGAAAACGGGTCCACAATGCGAAAAAACGAGGCAGGCCGATGTGCTCAGAGAATAAAAAAATCACGTGATATGCGTCTCGATGAATGACATTTGGGCGCGCAAATTTATATATATATAGGTGAGCTAGTCATAAATGCGCCACCCACTTTGTAAAGGGCGCATGAAAGCATTGCCGACATGGAAAAGCATGCGCCTTTCGCGCATGAAACGCGCATGAAAGCATTTCAAAGATGAAATTAAGCGCCTTTGGCGCACCGAAAGGGATGTCGACATGAGATTATGTGCGCCCTTTGGCACACCAAAACATGGCGCAACAAAAGTTGTGTTAATACGAAGGCGCATGCGCCTTGGCGCACGCAGGGAAGACTCAACATACAAGGCGCACCAAAAGGTGTGTTGACACTGAAAAATATGCGCCAAAGGCTTTAAAGGGGGCGCACCAAAACATGGTGTTACATAGTAATTCCATGCGCCCAGCCAAAAAAGACCAAAAGACTAAGTTCGAAACCAGATTTTCCCGGAAAGGGATTTTGCAACGTTCCGAACGCAAGGGATCCCTAACGAGGGATCAAAACAAAATTTTTGGTATGGTTATCGGTAAAATTGCCCTTGTCAATTTTACGGGATAACAGCTGGCTCTTTCTGGGGACTATCCCTGAGCAAACTCGGGGGTAGAGAATCCCAGATCTCATGTGCCTATCCATTGGGTAACAGAGTCAAAAACAAGGGCGACCGGAGGGAGAACAAAGGAAACACACAACAAACCGAAAGCAAACACACGACGAAAGCAAACACACAACTAAAAAACTGTACAAAGAAGAGAGCAAGCTCTACTTCCTGAAGATCTTCAAATGTTGCCCGCTATAAGGAAGCGGGAGCTCGGTTCCATCCAGATATGAGAGATAGAAGCTATTCTCTCCATTGAGCCGCTTGATTTCAAGGGCCCTCTCCACAGGAATCAAACTTTCCGTGCATGCCCTTTCGCTCTCTTCGCTTGTCCCACAAAAGGACGAGATCTCCCACTTGAAAATCCTCCGCTTGGCCTTCTTATCAAACAAGCCTCTTAACTTGATTCTTGATGTTCAAGTGATCCTGTCGACCACCCTTACTCTCTTTTCTTCAAGTTCTCAGATACATGATTCTCTTTTCAAGAGAATTTTGGAAAGTTTCATCTTCGATAGCTCGTGCCAAGCGCAGAGCAGGAAGTTCCGCAGAAATGGGGAGTTCGGCATCAGTGCCATATAACACTTGAAAAGGTGACATGCCGAGAGATCTCTTGGGAGTAATACGATCGGCCCACAAAGCGTCGTACAAAGACTTGTGCCACATTCGCTGATTCTCATCTACTAACTTCCGTATGATGGTCACCAAGTTCTTGTTACTGGATTCCGCCTGACCATTTCCCTGAGGGTAATAGTCTGAGGCGTGAGCCAAAGTTATCCCATATTCATAGCAAAAACTAATAACTTCCCGTGAGGAGAAGTTAGAAGCATTATCAGCAACGATTTTGTTTGGAACGCCAAACCTGACAATGATATTTTCTTTAATGAAATTGCAAACCACCCGTAAGTGGCATGCTTGATGTATGGCTTCCACCCACTTGGTGAAGTAATCCATGCTGTAAGGACATAGCTATGTCCAAGCACTCGATCGAGGATTGAGTGCACCAATAAAATCAATTCCCCATGTTCGAATGGTTCATTGATAATGACCGGCCTTAGGGGAAAGGCAGCCAACTTGGGCTTGCCGACGAATTGCTGGCAAGGTTCACACTTTGCCACCCTGTGGTCAGATCTTCGAAGAGCATCGCCAATAGTAGTACCGGCTCGAATGATCTTGTGTGCTGTCACGGAGGAAGAGAAATGCCCCCCACAGGCTGAATTGTGAAAACTTTCCAATATTTTTACCTGCTGAGGTTTGTCAACACATCGCAAAAAGATGCCATCTATCCCACGTTTATATAAACCGTCATCCCAGATGACATATTTAGCTGCTCTGAGCTTTATAGTGCGCTTCTCCTTTGCAGTTAGGTGCATTGGGCATTCGCCGTAGGTGAGGAAGAAAGTGATGTCGGAGTACCATTCATCACTAGTTGCAACAAATAGAACCAGAGGCAGAGAATCGGGCTCTTCCAGCCGGTCCTGTGCTTCATCGGTGTAGTCACCCCTTTCATCAGGGTTTTCTGAATCTTTGTTTTCAGCCATTAGCCGACATGTGCTGCTGCCCCTCACCAGCCTTGGTTGGTTTAATATCCGTGTCATACTCCCGACCTTGCGATCCAATTTCCTCGCAAGCTTCCTAACTCCCGCCGAGTTAGAATTGATTTCACCGCCGTGTCGTGACCAAAGCACCACCGTATGCGAGTTTAGAATGTAATACCTGAAATTCTTCACTGCTTTGACAACGGCAAAGGCATGCTTTTCCAATTGAGTCATTTTTAGTTCGTGAGGCTTGAGGGGAGAACTCATGAACGCGATCGAGATTCAACATCCTCCGAGTTCTTTTGCATCAAGATCATGGACACAAAGATGCTGGGATGCGTGAATCGTACATGATGAAGTCCTTGGAGAAATCGGGACATACCAAGACGGTGCATGAGCAACGGAAGCTTTTATTTCTTCAAATGACCTTTTCCCCTCTTCGCTCCATCTCGAAAGTGGTGACCCTTCATCATGTTCAATATGTGACGGGTCTTCTCAAAGAAAGTCAGAACAAAACGCCCGAGAAAGTTCACCTTTCCAAAGAAAGAATGAACACCTAGCCTTGCTTCAGAGGTAGAGTAAGGCTTTGAATAGCCTTAACTCTTTCAGATATATATCTTTTCCTTCTTTGCTAACCACATGCCCTAGCAACTTCCCTTCCGTGACTCCAAAAAAGACTTTTTTGGGTTTAGGAAATCCCATGTTCTCGCACTGCCAACACTTGCTCCAAATGATCACAATGATCATTTCGTTGTTTAGAGAACACGGTTAAGTCATCTAGATAAACCACAATGACTTTCCCCATCATACCTTTGAATGCAAAGTCCATGGCCCTCAACGAAAAGTGGCGCCAAAGATTAGTTAGGCCAAAAGGCATCCCCGTCAGAGGCAAATGTACCCTGTGGAGTAGTGAATGCTGTTTTAAATCGATCTTCACTGAAACTTCAACTGATTATAGCCTCGAAAACCATCAAGCATGGACAAGATCTCGATCCAGCATCGCTGCGTAACTTGATCCATTATCTAAGTGGGTAGTTGTCTTTCAAGGAAGCCCCGATTCAAATTATGAAAGTCTACGCATATGCGTATCTCACCATTTTTTTTGCAGACCGGCACAATATTTGCTACCCAAGTACGTGATGGATAGGAAAGATGATTCTCGCATCCAAGATCTTCTCGAATTTCAGCCCGGATAGTCCCCGAAATCTTAGGATTATAGTGCTCTCGCTTCTCGTAAAAGCTTTGACATCTTCTTTCAACGGAATGTCATGCCGAACGCCCTTTCGCTTAAAAGATTTTAGATCGGCATAGACCATGCCAACACGTCCATATATTTTTTTAAAGAACTTGACAAATTTCCATTTTCTCTGTGTGCAACATTTGCCAATGTTCACAAATTGCGGGTGCTCCATCGAACCTATATTGACCGGTTCGGTTTCTGGGGATGAGTCAGGGTCATCTCGCCTCTTCTTTTTCACAAAACGGTCATGCCTGTCGAACAACCGCTCCAGAGAAACCAGGCCCTTTGGGATTTTATTCCTTTGAGCTGACATATGCCATCGCATTCCCTTCGGATTCATCGCCTTGATTGGTGACTGATTCACGGCAAGTGGAAGTAGATCCTTCAAAGTGCAATTCTTTAAAATTTTCCGCCTTCTCTAGAAAGGCAATGAGTTGATTATCATCGTTGAACACCTGCCAATGCTGAGAATTGTCTGGCACGCTCGGGTGGAAAACCACCTCAATGGTGTATTTGTTTGTTTTCAAACCTGGGTGAGGAGCATGAGGATGCTGAAACAGCCAATGAATCAGCCATGTCATTTTGAGCTCTTGGAATGGATTCAATTGAAAAAGCATCGAACTCTTCGATGTTGTCCCACACCGCATTACGGTAATGCCTGAGCCTTTCATTTTTTACTTGATATATCCTCTTGACTTGGTTTACAACCAACTCTGCATCACCTTGCACTTTTAGATTTTTAATTCCTCTTTCTTTTGCGGCTTGCATACCGAGTAACAGAGATTCATACTCAGCAGTATTGTTTGTGTTGAAAAACTGCAATTTGAAAGAGAGAGGAATTACCTCCTCTTCGGGAGATATCAGCACGGCCCCAGCGCCACATCCACTAGTGCGCACAACTGCCATCAAACTGCAAGGTCCAGATCTCATTAAGATCTTTTTCCTGAACGAGGACACCGCTTTTGTCCTCTCTGAGACAAGAAATAGTTCCCCATCCCCGATGATTCAAAAAGGATTTGAGCTTTGGGGTCTTCGTGAGCTAGAACCAAGTACTTTTTTTTGTGATTCCGGCCCAAAGTCTCGCATTACGCCTTTGACGGGAATTCTAGCTTTAGACCACCCATATGAATTTCCCACCAACTTCACCGCAAAACTTCTTCCCAAAGAAAATTCCATAGGTCGCCGGAATGTCAAAGAACGAGGACTGCTCATCTTTACTCTTTATCCGGGAATGCCGCAAACGTGAATCGCGCGTCTTTAATTTGGCCAACCAACGGAACTCGCTTGGTTTCCAAGGAATAACATCTCGCCAAAGGCTTGGTAAGAGTGAGGCCCAGAGCATGGGTGACTTTTCCGGCATGACATTATCGTAAGCCCCTAATCAATGATGCAGCTTACTCACTTGGTCCATTGATTAGAGGGAGAGATAGAAAGGCTCTATCTTGCCTCGACGCAGATGTCAAGCAACATTTATGTGAGATTCAGTGGGGAGTGGAAAGGATTCCTTTGGGGAAACCCGATTAGATACAACAAGCCTTGACTTTGAATATACTTGGTCAATCTTACAAGTTGTTCGGGATTTGATCAAGATACTCGGCTTCGCATACATTTGGATCTTGGTCTTTTTTTGCATGATCTATGATATCAAATGCGGCCAAGGGTCAAGGGTCAGCGTTGGTGAAGGAATGAGTCCTCACCTCGCGATGATGGAATAGGATTACCGGCCTCTGGTAGGAACGTGAGAGGATTGATTTGGAGGAGAGATAGGGGGAAAAGGTTTCCTTGTAAAAGATTTGCTGTGAGTTGAGTAGGAAGAGGATTACCTCTTTTAGCAATGATCGGAGGCGCGTTTGACACGGCCTTCTCCCGCTGGACATGGGCAGCAACTTCCGCTTCTTTTCTCATGAGTGAGTAAAAACAGCGTATGACCTGCCCGCTTGCATATCCCTCGGGTACCTCTTCTTCATCGATTCTCCTCATCAAATTCCATATACCCGATAGTAGAGTCGCCAATGGTTCACCGACATCTTGATCATCTTCGCCCGAGACGAAGGTTCTTCATAATACGCTTCTTCTTCTTCGATTTCGCCAGAGCGCTGACCGAGGAGCTCAAGTGCCAACCGCGGAGCGGTCATGGGTAAGCGGCCTTTGTGAAACATTGTTAGGAACGAAATTCCTCCTCCGCGGAATATCCCAAGATGAGGAATCGGGAGAGGCCTGGGCCAATCGCTTCTTTAATGCAAGCAAGCAAGTCATTTGCCATCTTTCAAAGGCCGGATCGATCGACGAAGTAGTGGGCGAAGGCCCAAAGATTTAGGCTTGGCTGATTCTTTTTCAATTCGCCGATATTATCAAATTATCTTCTATGCGAATAGCAGCGGCTTGGGTGAGAATCAAGGTGGCAACTCGCTCCTCGAAGGAGCAAGAAACTAACTTTTGAGCTCATAGCTGCTTATTTAAGAAACACTTTTGATTCTCCTAAGTGTTGGAAGCATGGGCAACAGGGACACGGTTGATTAGTGCATGAACCGGTGATAAAATCACGCATGGTCTCATTTGCCTCTTTCTTCAGGTGAGTGATCCGTGATAATAATGCAAATGCATCCTCTGAAGGCTTGTATCTGTCTTCAAAAGCATCCCGCAAGGTGGCCCAACTGGTAATAGATCCGGCTGGTAAATGCTGAAACCATTCAGCCGCAGGTCCTTGTAGAGTTTCCAGAAAAAGGTGAACCGACACATCCTCGTGAGTTACATCCAGGATACTGCATGACATGATGAATGCAGATATGTGGGAATCCGTGCTCTGATTTCCGCTCCCATCGAATTTGGGAAAATTCTTTCGGTTTCCGTGAGGGAGTGCGTGAACTGGATGTGGTAAAGCCAAAGGACCCATCGTGTTTCCCCATGGTACCGCCATTTGAAAAGCCGGAAAGAGAACACGAGCTGGAAGCACGGTTCCACTGAGTAACAAGGCACTACAAAGGGATGTGGATGCCCCTTGCGAAAGATTCTTCCTTCGAGAAGGCGAGACACTCCTGGATGACCGGTCAGCCGAGCTTAGCACTGAAAAGCGTGCCGGTGTTATGCTGAAATTATGCCTTTGAAGCAGATCGAAAGTAGGATCAGCTTCTCCACGGGCTCTCCTGCGCGTAAAAGGTTCACCCGCCAGTGTACCTTCCAGATCTGCAACGTTATGGCGCAGATTCAAACTTTCTTTTTGGCTGTACTTGCTGATTTTCTGGTTTTTCTTGATAAAACCAGCAAAAATGCACTTTTCTAAATATTTAAAACTATCCTCTTCGTAAAACCGATCATGTTAATGACAAATAACAATGAGGATAAGATGGCAGAGAAGATTAGTAAGCTGATTTTCGGATCTAATTTTGACTTTTTTCAAAGGGTTTCAAACTTTTAGCAAACAGTCAAAAACTCAGATCTACGGCAAAATACTGATTTTTATAAAAACTCAGCGAACTAAAGGTCTCCAACTAGGCCAGATCTATGGATCTCAGAAGAAAATTTTCAATTCAGAGCACTTTTGCAAATTTTTGGATTTTTTAACAAAAAGTTCAGATTTACAAACAGATAGTGATTTTCCGATTTTTCTGATTTTCTATTCTATCACTATCAAAGATCTGATAGATCTGCTCGCCCCAAAGAGAGTCGCCAAAATCGTTGGTCCGAAAATCTGTCACCCGGACAGATCTATGGATGATGACGAGCCAACAAAGCAGTGTGGCATAGCCCCTCTTGAGTCAAAGAAAGCGAAACGGTTTATTGCTATTCTACCAAAGCAGGAATCTATGCAAGTCTCATGATTCGCTTCGGGGTTTGGGATCTCATCCCAAAGAGGGGTGTTTCCGACTGCGAAAAGAAAGGAAAGGAAGAGGGAATGAAGAAAGAGCAGGTCCGAAGGAAGAAAAGAAATGAATTCCAAAGCAGAAAGGTCAGAAGATTTATGTTTTGGGGTTGGTAGTAAACAGAGCCAAACCTACTTGCATAAACAAACAAAGCAATACTGATGATGAATAAATGACAAAAAAGTAGATATGAATCTAATAGAATAAACACATACAGATCTAACATAAGAAAGGTCTGATGCATAACACAAATGCCTATTCAGCACAAAGTCTCAATATTTGTATTATTGTTTTCTTCTGTTACAAGAAAGCTCAAAGTCTTTTTTCTTCACTTCTATTTTTCATCTGAAAGATATCCATCCATCCCACAATACTACAAGTATTGGAGTATTTATAGAAGAAGAAGAGAAAAGAAGGCAAAAAGGAGCCAACAACTATTTACAAAGATATTTACAAAATATCTAAAAGTCATGTTGACTTTTTACAACTTGATGGATGACATCATCCCATGATGCAACATGGATGACATCATCATTTGTATCAACATACTCCAGATATTTCCAAAAAGACGAAGAAGAGAAAGAAGAGAAGAAGAAGAAGAAGAAGAAGAAGAAGAAGAAGAAGAAGCTAGCTATTCGTCATCATCATCCTGCGGCCGAAAGGGGGTGGACTGCTTTTGTTGCTCCTCAGGTGACGAGATATGGAACTGAGAGCGGTATTCCATGAACTTGTTGATTATTGGCCCTAGTTGATCCTGGGAAGGATCCTTGTGCCTATCACTTATCGCCTCACAAGTCTCCCGCTCATCTATGAGCTTCTCTGGGAGTTTGGAATAGTCCTTTTCCGCCTCAATGAGGAACCCGATGAAGTCCCTACAGCCAGCAGGTTGTTGATAGATTCTGTGTCAAATGTGACCTCCGCCCCTGCTCCTCGAGAAGCGATCTCCTCAAGATCCGGTGGTTTCATCAGCCTTTCCTTAAAGTGAAGGAAGGAGTAAGTAACCCCGCGACATATTAAGAACAATTGCTCCATTTGGTGCATCGCATCCAGTGGCTTCTTCCTTGACTTTGTCAATCTTTTCTAGAATAAATTCTAGCTGATCCACCCGTAGTCCAGAGTGGACATGATTTTGCTGAGGGCCCTCGATGGCCGAAGACGCCGAACTTGACTGATCTTCGATCAACAATCAAACATTTGTTGGAAGGTCTCGTGTTGTAGCCCTGGCATGTTCCAACTCTTCGATATGGGCCCCGCTAACGCTTGGAGCTCTTTATTCACCTTACCGATGTTCGTGTACAAGTCGAGAACTCGCGATCACTTTTTCACTGCCTTTGAGGATTTGGCTCCTCCAAGGAAACGGCCATACCCCGCTCGCCGATTTTGGCATACTCATTAATTTTCTCCCGGCCGAGAAGCTCAAGTCTCGGGGCAGCTTGTAGGAGGCGCATTACCCATCTTCTCGTAAGGCTTGGAGCAGATATTTGTTTTGCTCCTTAGCTGCCTTTTTCTTCCTTGATTTCCCAAGCTTTTTGCAGAGGGCGTCAATCGCAGAAAGAGCCTCCCCGAAGACTTTCGAAGATGTCCCCATGTGACTTGGGTCACAGAAAATCTGTCTGAGAGAGATCCTTTTTTTCTTTGAGGGGATTGGGGTATGCGATTTCCATAACTCTCTCTCCCGCAAGACTTTGAGAGAAGCGCGTGACAAAGCTTCGCGCTTCTTCGCCCCTTAGATGGGATTACGGAAAAGTCCATCTGAGCGATGGGAACTTTCTCTTTGCCGACTTAGCCGAGAGATCCAAGCTGGACCTATGGTAGAAGGACCGGAAACAGAGGAGGGGGCAGCTGCAGTAGAAGAGGGGAAAAACGTGGAGACACGTGGCGGCGGCATTGAGAGAATAGCCGAAGAAGTGCCCACTAAGGAAGGGAAACCTGCAATGCATGGGAAGACATAGGAAGGGAAGGGAGCTCGGAGATGAGGGAAGAAATGGAGGAGGACAGATCAACGAGGGAAGAAAAGATAGATGAAGAGGCGGGGGAAACAATAGAAGAAGGGGAAGAGGACACGACCAAAGGGATGGTCGCTTGAGTCGCTCGAGGAGGGGAAGGAAGAGAAGAAGAAGGGATGGAAGGGACCTCAGTTGTTGTAACAATGCCGACATCCTGAGTGGATGGGCCTATGGGAATATCCTCTTCTGCTTCTTTCTCTGGCGAATCCAGAGTTATTACCTGTTCTGGTGTGCCGTGGAAGGAGGACTCTCAGGGGCTTCTTCCTGAATGGTGCTGGATTCACCTTCTACGCCTTTGCCTTTACCTTTAGGCTACTTTTTGGATCGTGGAGGTGCGTTGCCCAATGGGGATGTTGTGAAATCAACCCCGAGGTAGATTAGGCCGTTCATCCGGCACCAATGTTCTGTCCTCCGCAAAGTCTCCTTGACCCTCTCCTCAATTGTCTGAGGAGCCTTAGTTCTATCAATGGCCGGAAAGGGCCAATCGTCCCCATCTGTGTCAGTATATACCTTGTCTACTTCATCTTCCGTAGTTTGGAAGCCTTTGGGGACAATGGCTACCCCATATTGGATGATTTCTGCCAATGCTAGGTGAGAATGATCCTTCCTTCGAGCTCCACCTCATGGAGGACGCCAATATAAATATCCTCGATCCGAGGAACATGGATCGATCAAGTTTCACCCCTCGTAGACAGCTCCTGGGTCGAAGGTAGGCCCCGGCTGGGAAGTCATGTTTCAAATTGAGTAACTCCACTCGCGAACATTTCCTTCGCCTTATGGTGGGTAGAGCATGTATATCGGCCTACTGTGAGGGGGAACGGAGTTCCACCCTTCTTTCTTTTAAGGCATTTCTCGTGGTATGTGATTAGCCGCCTGATAGCTCCAAAAGAGATCACTTAGGTCCAAAGATACCTCAGAGTAGCCCGGTTGGCTCTCCCAAAAAGTGGCAGCCCTTAGATAGGTGAATGTAGGAAATGGGTGAACAGGCCCCCATTTCTCTGGTGGCTGCCACTATGCTTTTGGTCGTGTGACCATAAGTCATATTCGGCCTCAAAAAGCAGTGATGATGTGGTAGAAGAATGCATCGTTGATTTTGGTGAATTGGGAGATGCTATTCTCCACCTCACCTCGGATAATACTCGTATATTTTGACCGAGGCCAAACTCCACTCCGCGCCAGCCCGGATAGTCCTCTCTCGATGCAGCACAGACCACGTAGGAGTTCATATGAAATGTCCCCACAGGTTGAATTGTCAGAGCTATTCGAGATCAGTGCCGCTTATAATTTCTCCCAAAGAAAAGCGCCGATCGTGCATATTCTTGTTCATGGTCTCTAAGTACCGCAAACATCCATTTATGGAAATAATGGGCATCGTAAAGCCCAAGACCCCGCTCAGAATGTAATGGTGTCGCCGAGCTCTCCGAGAAGTCGCCGCGTGGATGATTTGGGGCCACCGGGTTATTACCTTTTGTTCTTCGATAGACTTCGCTCATTACTGTGACATACATCGATCCTCATTGTCATCCCAGCCTTAATGCACTCCGCTTGGCCGACGGCCACAAAGTGCCGGTGGTGAGGGATGCCGAGTATTATCTCAAAATGATGGGCAAAGTGAGGTTAATGACTACCTCGCCTTGCTGTTTTCGACACACCTGTGTCCTTTGTTGTAACACCGGGCAACCACCATCATAAATTCATTTGACGGCCGACGGGATTCCTCCGGTGAAGTGCAGTGGCACTCGCCGATCAATTTGTCCATCCATGGACTCCTTGAACTTTCTCGAGTCCTCGCCCTGTAATTCCTCCATATCAATATGCCCCACTCGAAGTCTCTCGACATCCATGCCGCACTCGGCCCGGGACTCGGCATTCTCGACCCTCCGATATTTATATTTCATTTCTTCCTCTCGTAAGTTTAGCCTTTCCTTTGATTTGGTGGGTCTCTCACGGATGTAGACATATGTTCTTTCGAACTCGCTTGCTGATCTCGCATGAAGAAGAAGTGAAACCCAACGTAGAAAGGTCAGATACCATTTGATTTCCTATCAAGTGCCAAATGTAAGAAAGAGTTAGTTATTATTAGGCCTGTGGCGCAGGCGCATGAAAATTGCAGCTTACAGGGCTAAATAGGTAAGGCGCACAGGAAAGGGGTGTTGCAAAGGTTAAACTGGCGCCAAAGGCGCATGGCGCATAGATACTGCAGAGTGCATTTTATAAAAGGCGCATGAAAACATTGTGTTACATAGAGACAGGATGCGCCCTTTGGCGCATAGACTTTTCATGTTGCACTGGGATTTGGTGCGCCTTTGGCGCATGTAAGGTTTGTGTAACAGGAACTTTTTGTGCGCCATGGCGCAGCGCACGAAGGGTTAACACAACATGATGTTGCTGTAAGGAGGGATGCGCCTGCGCCTTCAAAGCCTCAGCTTAGCGCAGATAAAGCCCGTGTTGCAGATGATGATGTGGTGCGCCATCGGGCGCATAGAAACATGATGCAAGCAAGAAGGTTGATGCGCCAAAGAGGGCGCAAGGTTAGCGCCAGAAGATATATGAAAGAGGCGCGCCTTGGGGGCGCAGAAGTTTACGATGCAGCAGGCAAGATGGGTGCGCCATTGGCGCGGGTTTTTATCATGTTACAGGGGTGACAGATGCGCCGAAGGAAAAAGAGGGAAACAGTGAACTAAAACACTCTCAGAGGGGTCTTCACATGGTTCAGATTGCTTTTCTCCTCTGTTCCTCCTTTGAAAGGTTACTTGGGGTATGAAATGGTTTAAACCAGGAGGGTTACAAACCATTGTTTTCAGGATAACATCCTCCTCCAGCAGATCTGGAAAGAGGAAAATAAGGAAAGATAGCACGGGGGGGAGGGCTAGCTCAAAAGATGTATTTCAAAAACCAACCAGCAAGCACGAAGAACCAGAAAGCAAATCACATGGAAGAGACAAGAGCACTTACCCGGATAAATAGTGAAAATCTTGAAAATGGGTCCACAATGCGTTGAAAATGACGAGGCAGAGGCTGACAGGCTCAGAGAATAAAAATCACGTGATATGCGTCTGATGATAATGACATTTGGGCGCGCAAATTTTATATATATAGGTGAGCTAGTCATAAATGCGCCACCCACTTTGTAAAGGGCGCATGAAAGTTGCTGTCGACATGGAAAAGCATGCGCCCTTTGGCGCACGAAAGCATTTGCCAGCATGAAATTAAGCGCGCCTTTGGCGCACCAAAAGGGATGTCGACATGAGATTATGTGTGCCCTTTGGCGCACCAAAACATGGCGCAACAAAAGTTGTGTTAATATGAAGGCGCATGCGCCTTGGCGCACGCAGGGAAGACTCAACATACAAGGCGCACCAAAACCAAAAGGTGTTGACACATAAAAAAATATGCGCCAAAGGCTTTAAAGGGGGCGCACCAAAACATGGTGTTACATAGTAATAGGTTAAGGCATTGAAAACACCCGCTATAGGGTCATATGTTGGCACTTGGGTAGCGAGAATAGATGATCTACTTGAATTGGTAGAGGAGTTAGATTTGGAAGTTGTAGAAGCTATGGGGATTGATGGATTGGTCATGGAAGATGTAGTAGCAGTAGAGAGATAGAGGAGGTTGTAAAAAGATGAATTGACAACGGTTTTAGATGAGGTAGCGGTGGTTGTGGTAGCGATTGAGATGTCTTCACTAGAACAAGGACATCATTTGGTCAATACAGCATATTACGGTGTTTTGAACACTGTGGTATAGAGTATTTATGAGCAAGGTCATCATATAGTCATACCTTACACCACATGCAAACATATTCAAACATATATTCAATACTTGAGGCAATGGTGAAGGGTTGAAGCAACACACCCCATACAAGACGAATCCAAGGTCGGCAAGAAAGCATGTTGTATTAGAATTCCCCTCAAGAACATAGAAAAGTTCAAGAATGGTGCGAGGACCCGGGAAATGTGGAGGATGATGGTGTCAAGAGTAGAAGTCATGGCATCGTTGAAAGAATGCAATATTATTGGTTTATTATGCATGAAGTTTGTGGGTATGTGCATTTTTTTCATACGTGTGAGAATAAATGATGTTAATGCTAACACCTCCATCAATCATAACATAATGAACATGAGTATTATTGATGTAGGAAGTAATGAAGAGGGTGGGATCAAGATCATCGATTGGAGAGGGATGATCTCTTCATCATAGAAATTGACAAAGATAAACCTGAGGAGAGGAAATGGGGATAGAAGTTTTAGGTGAAGTGGTTAGGGAAGCCACGTGATGAGGGGTGAAGATGGTGGAAATGGGTGTAGGGTCATTAGGTGGAACCTCAATAGATTTTGGAGCTCAATAAGGTCCTAACAATTAGACTCGGAGATTTGGATCAAGTCATACAAAGACATCTTTAAAGAAGATTGATTGAAGTTGTTTGATCATAGTACGATGTGTGACTCTGTCAGAAATAGGATATGCCAGCCCACGGATGGTTACCTTGGGGAAATGTGGAGATAGGATGGTGGGTATAGGTGTACTAGATGGGTTACCAGTCTTCTCTTTTCCTTTGTCTTTTTGTGATCTATTGTAGGGCTAGTGGGTGGAACCTTAATAGATTGTTGGACCTCAAGGAGTGCCAAATGATGAGACTCAAAGGTTTGGATCAAGTCATACAAAGAAATCTTTAAAGGAGATTGATGAAGTTGTGTGATCATAGTATGGTGTGTAACTCCATCAAAAATAGGATATGTCGGCCCATGGATGGTTACCTTGGGGCAAAGTGGAGATGGAATGGTGGGCGAGGTGTACTAAATGGGTTACCATTATTCTCTTTTCCTTTTTCTTTCTGTGATCAAGTGGCAACTCGAACCATATTGATTTAAAATATCGAATGAGGAAAAATGGGATGTGACGGTTGATATGGAGGACGTTGAATACATATAGGACTAGGTTGTGTGGCGGTAGGTGAAGGGGGAATGAAATTCTCCTCCAATAGGTCATATTCTTCCAAGAGACCTTCCTAACTACAAAGCTGAAGGAGAACATTTTTAAGGGCCTTACAACCCTCGACATCATGCCCTAGGAAGTGATGATGTGCACAAATTTTATTGTCATCAAACCCTATTGGTTTAGGTTTGAGATGGTCGTAAGGCTTAATGGGCGGAAATGTGATAGCAGAGGTTTCTAGAAACCTAGAAAGGATATTAGAATAGGATCCCGCCAATGATAATAATGTAAATTCAGATTTGGTTTAGTTAAAGACACTAGAGACTTCGGTGGGAGGGGTGAAGTTGGAGGTTGGGTTGTTTTAACTACCTTTTTGGTAGGTAGCATGGTTTTTGACTTAGACTACGCATTCTTGGGTAAAGGTGTTGGAGTAACATATAAACAAGAAGGGGATGTAGAAGGTGTAGGTGTGTGAATCAACCAAGGTGATAATGGAGGTGTGGGTAAAATATTTTTCAAGGGTAATGCAGAAGGTGTAGATGAAAAAGAAGGTAAATACATGGGTAATGAAGAAGGTGCTGGTAGAGTATATGATCAAGGTGAGGGTGTAGGTTGCTTCATTTTAAGTTTTCCTTGGGGAGGAGGTAGCTTGACCAAGGTTGATGGATGTGGGCCTAAGATTGATGGAAGAGGTGAAGATGAAAAATATGACATGGGAGAAACTCGGTGTATGAGGCTTAAGAGCTTGAGTCTTCCTCTTATGTGGAGGAATAGACTTGGTGATGGTATGTGGATGGGTGGTCAAATCTATCTTCAAAGGATGATGAACTAGACTAGGTATCGGTAAGAACCCCAATGTAGTGGTAGGTTTAGGTGTAGGTGAATGTTTGGGTATGGATAAAGGCTTGGGTGGAGGTTAAGATTGGGATGAAGAAGGGGTTGATGAAGAAAAGGTTGATATGACTGGATGGGTGTGATAGATTTGGTTGCCTTGAATATTTTAGGATAAATCATCGAAGTATCTAGGGAAAACATTTGTATTTGGGTTGAAAATGGTATTTTAACAAGGCCCCGAGTGTGGAGTAATCAACATACTCTAAATGATCGGCCAAACAAGAGAAGGGCGTAGAGGTAGAGGAAGATGATGACGACTTGGTGGTAATCCCTATGAAGAATTCTAAGGTCTATGAGACAGGGAAGTTTTTGGCTTCTGACTCTATAGGTAGAAGTGATGTAAGAAGGTTAACAGGATCTTGGAAGACCCTAGAGAAGCATCACTTACAGGAAGAGGATATAAAATTGTCTCCTTTATGGGTCGAGGAGGGGGAAAGGTAGGTGGTGTAGACTCTTCCTTAGGTAGAGAAGAGGATAAGATAGACTCTTCTCTGGGTAGAAGTGTGGGTAATACAGGCTCCTCGATAGGTGACATAATAAGTGGGGTAAGCACCTCTATAGATGGAGTAGGTGAGATAGGCTCCTCCATGGGTATAGGAGTAGGTGAAATAGACTCCTTCATGGGTAGAGGAGCTCACGCAAGATTTTTTTAATAGACAGGATGGAAGGAAACCGAGTAGAAGGGACAGGAATGTGTCAAAGTTGGCATGGACCTTGTGAAAATTTGTCTCATTGTTAGAGGTCTCACCAGCTTGGTTTGATGAAGGAGTATGGTTTGGAAAAGGTTTCTTAAAGATATGAAGCTTTTGATTTGTAGGTGTGTTAGGTTTGTCTAGGACAATATCTCCATTATCTAACATTTCCTGGACAATGTTCTAGATTGTTTTACAATTTCCATCACTATGACCCCTAACATGGTGATAGTTACAGTAATCATTCTCTTTATACCATGTGGGTAGATGAAGAGAAGGGTCAAATCTAGTATGTGGTTTGATCAGTGGAAGGGTGATGGCTCTTCCTTTTAAAATATTTTCCAATATAGAGTAAGGTTCTCCTACGGGATATAACATCTTTTTCGTGACGTGTACTAGAAATTATGAATATGGTATGATTAGAAGGAGGCTTCAGATTGGCTTGATGGATGAGAAGGGCCAGCTTTCAGACCATGGAGCTAGCAGATCCTTTTTCCTTAGAATAATTGTTTTACAATTTAGAAGAAGGGGAGTCATTTGATTTAAACGAAGCACTCTTGTTGCACAAATGAAGTTTCTTCTCTTCCGTGGTGTGACTCTCTAGCTTCTGAGCCATGGTGAACACCTCATCAAATTTTTCAGAATGTTTGTACCTAAATATTTGGTGAGATGTGTTTGGCACAAGACCTAGTGAACAACTATATCAACTCAAGTTGTGGAAGTTGAAAGGTAAGTTGATTAATAAGCCCCCACAAGCATGTAAAAAATTCAATGATAAAATTTTCCTCATAATCGATTTAATAGAATATAAATCAGTTATGGAGACCTTCTTGGAGATATTGATGGAGAAGTGGTCTAAGAAATTCTGGGCCAATTGATTAAAGGAAAATATTGAGTGCCTAGGTAAAGCACTATACCAATCTAATGCAGGTCCCGACAATGACATGGGAAAATTCCCAAGGAGCAAGCCGTTGTCATGGAAAATCAAATAACATATGTGTTTGAATTATTGATAATGTTGTTTTGGGTCTTCCTTGCTATTAAATCAATTAAACTTAGGAAACTCTAAATGTGCGGGATAAGGTTAAATGAGTATAGATGGGTGAATAAGATCGTTATATATTTCATCGTAAGTCAATGTATTGCAAGATCCTGGAAACAAATGCTTCAAGGTTCGCATCTTATCCATCAACATATTTATAAGATCCATTATAGGATTTGATTGAGGGATGCCCCCATGGTATAGGGGGTGGATGAGGTAGATAAGTCATAGACGACACACCAGTGTATGGTGGTGCTGAATAAAAAAACTACGATGGGGGCATGTAAGAGGGAATAGATGTTGAAGGCATGTACCCTAAATAAGAAGTAGAGGTGATGGTGGTTTTGAGGTAGGGTATAGGTAGGAGGAACTTGTGTGAATACTTTGTCATATATAGGTGGTAAATTTTGGGGTATGGAAAGGACAAGGTTCTCAAAGGGGGTATGAGATGCCAAAGCGACCGGTGGTGATAAGTAGTGGTTACATGAGGTGCTAATGATGTGGGTATACCTACACTAGAAGTCATAGATCAAGACATGGTGGATGTTTAAGGCATTGACCGAGGCCAGGAAGGGATAGATGTCAAAGGTGAAACAAATGTCCAAGGTGTGACAGACGTCGAAGGTGTGCGGATGTCATGGGTGCAAGAGGTGACATGTGCGTAGGAGTAGGTAATGTTTAAGTAGCATTTACGGATATGGTAGGGGGCATGGAGGTAGACATACCAAAGATAGGATGGCCTGATGAATCATGGGCGGAAGAGGTGGTGAGATAATGTTACAAGGCCAAGAGGTTGTGATCAACAAATTTAGAAAAATCATCGTCACCTACAGGTACAGTCATGATATTGGGATCCATCGAGAGAGATGAAATAGAAGGTGGTGATTGGCTAGGAGGAAGGGTTGGTAGTAAATGGTGTGAAACACAAGGGCATTAGCTTGTTGTTGAGTCAAAACCATGTGAATCATGGGAAAACATTTGGGCTAGGCTCTGAAAATGCTACTGAAACTCGAAATGGAAGACCCAAAGAATCGGGAGGTTGGTGATAAGATGATGTTTCGATAAAAATCAAAACACAGAGATCGATACCGATTAGGTAACCACTTTTGGTTATGCAAGATAATCGATGTCACGATCCTGGACCAATGTCGATCTGTGAATAACCAAGAATTTGGAAATCTAAAGAAGAAAGGTGAAAAATGGGAGAAACTAGGCTATGTTAATGCTTGTGAGAGACTCATAATAAGTATAATGTAAGATGTGGAACATAGAAAGTTGTAGAAAGTGAATATGTAAGAAGAAATTTATTTTTGACGGGATAATCAAAAACACAGAGTAACCGATGTCGGTCAGTAACTAGTACCAAAGTGTGATGAATGAACCGACAATGGTTCTTTGGATCGATATCGATTACTAAGATTTTGAGAAGATGAAGAAAATTTTGAATTTGGAGTGAATTAAGTCAAAATAAAAGCCAACCTAGAAGTTGTGTATGGCTGAAAGATGTCCTATCACACTCAGAAAAACTAGAATACACTGGCTATGATGGTGGAGTGTGAAAGAGAATAAAAATGATGAATCATTCTCACAACTCAAAATGTAATTCAATCAAGCAAAACTAGAAAAACATGCAAATCCTAGGTATCAGATTTTAATGTTTAGTGGCTTATGCCTTTTTAAACTGACTATGAATATAATAGAGTTTTTGGATAACAAAGGTGCCCTATAAGCAATCTATGGCTGGTTTTAGGTTATTTTTGGTTAAAGTGGCCCAATATACCTTTCAAGTACATGTGGTCCATTCTCTGATAAGACAAACCGACTAAAACATCGGGGGGCCCACCGTCAATGGGTTGTTAAATCCTTGATGGATTCTTCTTGGAAAGGAAATGTTTAAGAAATGTGTAAATTATTTAAATGGTTTGGCCTGGGAGTGTGTGCACAAATGTGAACTATGCTTAATCCAATCTAATCACCAAGTGGTCATGACCTCCACCATGTGATTGCTAATTAAATCTATGTGATCTAATGCAACACTCAAAGGATGAAATGCACATATTTTAAAACATAAATATGAAATTATATTCAATGTATCAAAAGGAGAACAGAAGAGGAATTCTCTTTCACTAAATGTAATATAGAAGAAAAGGAGTGTTCTTTTTAAGCACCAAAGGACAAACTTCTTTTAGAAAAATAGACAGAAAATAAGATTTCCAAGGAGAGAGTTAGTGTGAGTTTTTCAGAAATAAACAAACACACAAATGCACCCTATATGAACAATGAAAAGAACCCACAAGATGGGGTCCCACCTGGGTGTGCCAAAAATTTCACCAAAAAGTAGAGATAAAATAGATAATAGGTAAGGGTGAGGAGGAATACCTGTGATAGTCAAAGATGTGTTGTGCGCACATTGAATTTTTACCAAGTTGATTGTGGAGAGCTTCCCTTTGGCTAGGAGGAATGACCTAAAATAAAACACAAGACCTCAAAAGAGAATTAAACAGTAAATAGCGGTGGACTTCCTAAAGCATGTGCTAGATCCAGAAGTTTAATACTTCTAGAGAGGATGTCAATCCATTATTTTTAACAATTTAATGCAAGAAATAATATAAACAAATAGATCCTACTATAGTTCATATGATTTAGGCATCTCATATAAAACATAATAAGAAAATCTAATCTAACATGTGAGTTATGATTAAATTTAAAAGTTTGGCAAGGTGATCCGGGTTTCGGGTCCGACAGGGGTCAGAGGTGAAGTATGGGCGGTGTATGGTAAGGTTCTGGGAAATTTTGGGTGAGTGTTAAGCTTGCTAGTTTGGGGAATTTTACTAGTCATAGAGACCGGTATCGTTAGGCAAACCGATGACATGTATTTCAAGTAAATGACCGATGTCGATCGATGACCAATGTTGATAGGAGAAATAAGATAAAAATGTTAAAATGAGAGGTTTGGCACTCTCTGTGATTGTACATAGAGTGAGGGAGGCTTGGGTGAGGTCATGATATTTTTAAGAAGACTCGAAGTGATAAGATGGGTGTTTGGGAAAGGTATGAAGGTTCTATGGGAAAATAGTCAAATAGAGGTGTTGTAGGAGAGATCTGGGTATGATAGGTGGTGAAATGAGATAGAAAACAAGTAAATAAATATTCTATTGAAACCAATGAAAAAGTATAGATATACTTACTTGTGAAATGGAGGTGAATAGAAGGAGGTGGTGATGGTTTTGGAGAAGATGATCCCAAATGAATGCAACAATGGCATGAGGACACGGTGATTCCTTGTGATTCCTTTGGAGCTCTAGATTGATCTGTTGATGAATGGTGTGGTGTCTAAATGTTGTAAGGGCCTCTAGTATGTCGTAAGATCACTGAAAATCTTGAGAGTAAGGATGCAAGGTCACAAGAGCTATAAAATTAGATTCAAAACCTAAGAAAAGAGTTTGGAAATCCTATTTAAGGTAACCAATGGCGGTTAGGTGACCAACGTTGGTGAGGAATACCGACACCGGTTAAGGAAAAAGGTCATACTTGCTAAAAATAGCCCGATTCTTCCTAAATTTGGCATGATTGAGATTTTGGTTCTGGGTCATAAGTGTGGAATGGTGCTAAATGGAGTGGGAGAGTAGTTAGAGGGATAATAGGCCATTAAGATTAGGGTTAGAATAAGTCCTAGTTTGTTAAGGTGAGTGGGGACTTAATCTATGTAATAAATAGGGTTGGAATGGGTCTAGGGTGAGGTGGAGAAGTGAGGAGGATAATTAACTTAATTTTGGTAATTAAATTAATTAAAATGTGTGCAAGTGGGCATGGTGGAGGAGTAGTGTTGAATTAATTAATCGAAGGGGTTTAGAGGGTTGTGACACAATTTTGGGTGTCTACACATGTTGTGATGAGTGTGTAATTGTAATGGTGATGAAATACGACATGTGGAGAGATGTTTGTGAACCCTGTTGTTGAATCATATATCACAACTTGTTGAATGGATGAGTGATGATTTATCCCTAAGCATATATCACTATGTGATGAAATGATGGAGATGGGTGACAATTTAATTGAAAGTATATGTCACTACAAGATGAAGGGGAGGAGTGGTGATGTAACCTAATGTTTATACCATGAAAAAAATTCTAGAATGGGTGACAAATTAACCTAAGTTGTTGTTATTCAATTTGGCGCACATGGAAAAATTGGACAACAGGTCCTATTTTGATCAAATCATGACATTGGTCTCAGGACCCACTTACTGAAATCACAAAGATAAAATGATTAAAATAATTAATAATTTACATAGGAGAGCTTACCTAGAATTGAACAAGGTCAAATTGAGCTCAACTTGGTGACAAATCGGTGTTAGCTCGGTTGAGAATTTGGTCGTTTATCATCAAGCTCAACTTCGATGGGTCGGCCAAGCCTAACATCAAAAGAGTCACGAGTCAAGAAAATATGGGAAAGTTTCCAAACATGGGAAGATTTTACAAAATAAGCCAAGGGCCATCAAGAAAAAATTTATTTCACTTAGTAAATCGTTGAGCTACTCATCGAGTTGGCTAGGTCATGAAGGCATTAAGTCAAAATGGAGCTTGGTTCAAGGAGTCAAGCTCAATATCAACCCATAAAAATTAAAGTATCAAGTGGAATGTAAGAGATCTCAAAAGGGAGTTACTCAAAGTGCATAGCTCCAATAATGGCTCGATCTTGTCAATTCGGTGCATAGCTCGAAGAATAGCTCAGTCAAGATAAGCCTTAAAGATGAACTCAATGAGTCTCACCATGATATTAAATGAATTTGATGTCATCTCGGGTGTGAACTTGTTGGTAGCTCAGATGAGAGCTCACCAGAGAAGAATGGATCGATCGATAGAATGGGAGATCAGATGAATTCGAGTATTGGATTTGACAAGGAAGTCATCCTAAAGAAGGGTAACTCAAGAGAACATGTGAGTGATTCGATGAAGTCATATGGTGCATGGAACAACTTGGGGAGAGATCGGTGAGACAATCTATGTATAAGCTCAACTAGGATTGTTTTGTCACGGGGGACAAGTTGAGTAGTAATGAATGAGCTTGCTAGGTGGATAGGATGACATCGTCAGAATGTGAAGGAGATCAAATTGGTGGTTTTGATCCTTGAACTAGGAGCTCGGCTCATCATGTAAATAACTCAGAATGTGTCATGATCAAGTTCAGAAGGTAACATGCCTAGAACTTACCGAAGGAGATAAGCTCGGTCCTTTGAGCCAAATAATGGATGATCTTTAAGCATGTAGGGAGCTCAAGGAATTTTGGGAATCACCCGACCAATCTATGTTTGAGGCTTGTTGTGATTAAACCATGAGTAAGGCATGAGGAAGACTTGGGTCAAACCATGGGGATTTTGGGATTTTTTCAGAGAAAATAAGCCATATGTCCAAGTCGTATCATGGTACAATGGCCTCAAAGTTCGAAACAATTTCTAACTCGCGAGGTTTTCATGATACGAAATCCATGCTATGAGTGGAAAAATGGTCTTCAAGGCCCGATATCCAATTTGCCAAGATGCAAGGATTTGATTCATTTTGGAAAAGGTGTTGATTTCCAACACCCGAAGGATCTCAGCCCTTGTGGGAAATTTTCCAAGAAAACAAGAAAAGCGATGGAACTCATCCTCGTGAGAAATTGATGGGAGTGTAGGGCAAGTCATCCAGTTGATGTATATCAATGCAGACCGAATAATAAGCCAAGTCGAGTGGAAAATTATTTGAGAGGAGGGTCCAACATGGAGCTAATAATGTTTTTGATAACTATGTGAAGCTTGACATGGCGTAGCAAGATAAGTAGTCGATATGGTGAAGCTCATGTAACAAGTGGATAAATAGATCATTAAATTTGGTAACTAATTCAACCAATCTATGGGTGAAGTGTGTATGGACCTCCAATGTGAGTTAAGTGGATTTCATGTGTGGGAGTGAGTGGAGTGTTCAAGCCAAGTTACATGGTGAATTGAGAAGGATTTCAAGAGGTAAGATGCCAAGATGTTGGGGAGGTTAGTAAAGTTAATTGGTGATGCATCAAAATGGATCCTTGTAGTTGGGGATGTTGTGGAGACAATGCCGAGGGGTTTTACTAAAGAAAATGGGGATGGTGGTAATGATCCCATGACGAGCTCGGTCACTAGTATGATTCATGAGAAGAAACCGGGTTGAGGCCGAGTCATTCGGAGGTGAGCTTACAGGAAGAGATCATAGTTGAGCCATGAGACGATTTTTTCCATAGTTATTAGTTGAGATATCAAAGCCAAGTTATAAGAACACATGATGGGCTCACCCTTGAGTTAAACACGCAAGCCATGGAGATATGTTTAGATCTCTCACACCTAAGCTAAACTAAATCATGTTCTAATTAAGACCGAGTTGGCTCGAGCTAGTGGGGAGTTAAGAGATGCACGAAGATCTATCTCAAGTGTAAAATATTTTAGTAACTCATCCACGTAGTCATAATGTGAAATGTGTGAAACTTTCCCGAGCCACTCGTCAAATTCAAATGTGAAGATCTCTATAGCTTAGGCATGCTCAGGCATGCTAACACTAAGTTGTGGGGGTATTAGCTTGAAGAGGTGATAAGCTTGAATCGAGCTTAGTTTCAAGTAGATCAGATAGAGAGTGACCTCGGTCCAAGCCAAGGTAGGTGATGATGTGGAAAGCTTGGAAAGTCACAAAAAAGTAAGCAAGCTCAAATGAATCGACCGTGTAGACATGGTGAACCGATTGTGGGGGATCGATGTCATTTTGGTAGAGTAGACATTTCACTAGAGAATAGTTGAAATCTCATAAGACGATTGAGGGGTTAAGCCAACTTAGAGGAAAATACGATGACTCAAGCTCGAGCCTAGTTTTTGTGAGTTCGTCGAGTCAAACACCATGGAGAATGCAGGGAGTCACTGAGAACTCGAACATGGGAGCCAAGTCCATGTTAGGGCACGAGTTGGTATGAACAAGTATTTTGAGGATAGGAGCTTAGAACGTGTAGTATCTCAAGTGGTAAAATATCCTCAAAATTCTATATTCCCATTTCAAACTTACATGTTGAGAAACATCATGTTAAGATTGGAAAAATTTCGATTGAATTCCCTTATCGAAATAGCTCGAGCAATAACCGATTTAGAGCAAAGAAAATCTAGTCCAAATTGGGTGGTCATTCAATGAATCATGTCAAATTATTTGGGAATATCAAAGTTGCAAGCTAATATAGTGTTGGTGGTGAGCTTGATTCAAAGTAAGCTCAGTGTATAGGGGTTGATATGGGAGTTCGGTGCTTGAACAAGAGGTGGATGCTGGATTCAAAATTCAAATAGGGTCGATGCCATGGAGATCACTTGATGTGTCAGAGAGAGGTTAGTCGGAAAGAGGGGGGAGGTGGCTCATTTCGATGAGAGCTTAATTCATGGCTTGACTCACAAGAGATCTCAAAGGATAAATAAGCTCGATGGTGGGAATGCATCAAGATCAAGCCGAGCTAAGTCAATTAAAAAAATGGTTTTTCATAAAAGAATAACCTTGTAAAAGAAAAGTGGTGGCACTATGAGCTAATCGAGCTATCAAGAAACTCATCGGGATCAAGAATATTAAGTGTTGGGAGCTCAATTGATATAACACTTGGGATATATTTGGGATGTTTAGACTTGAGTCCAAGTCACTCGGCCAACAAATATTTAGGAGCAAGGAGCTCGAGAGAGAGAGCTAAGATGGACCGAGTCACTCACATGGTGAAATTATGAGCTCGTAGAACTCAAGGGGCTCGACACATCCGAGAAGGTGATTTCACTAGGGCTCACCCAAACATAGATGAACTTGGTGCTTAGCGAAATACGTAAAGGATCTGATTCATAATTAGAGCTTAGTCAATGGAGGAGCTCATCGCCTAGCTCGGTGAGTTGGCTCGGTGAGCCAACCACCGAGTTGGGTTATTTTTGACCATTTTTCGTTGACCCCCTCCTTAAGTGCAAACCTATCGGGGGGGGTCCCACATTATTTTTAATTAATTTAATATTTTATTTAAATATTTTAATAATAATATTTATTATTATTATTTAAATATTATTTTAATTAATTAAGAAGACTAGGTCAACTGGACATTAATGGCACATGATGGAACCTTCTCAAGTGGTTCAACCAACTGTAATAAATGAACCATCATGTGCCTTCAATTTAGGAATGTAATTATGACCTTTCCTCTTCTCTCTCACATATTCTTCTATAAATGTAAGTTGGAAGCTCATTCAAAGGGTTCCAACAGGTCAGATAGGTTGGAAAGTTAGACATCTTAGGCAAGTGCAATTTTTCAAGAGTCCTCTCTCTTCTGTAAGTTGTCCTTGTGTGTTGAGAGAAATTTCAAGCCTCCTCTTCAAGACTGTAATGGCAACCATTTCCTCTTCTGAATGTATGATGCATTATGCACGTTATTAAAGCAATAAAAGTGTGTGTTTTGTGACTAATCTCGGTCGTTTCATCCTTTTATACTTCTTTTTGCCTTTTCTCATGCTTACATGTATACTGCTCAAGTTCATGTTTTTATGTAGAGGTTCTTGAGTTTTATGCTTATCGAGTGGTGGAGCATTGTATGCAGTTGAGTTTAGGTTCTTATTCACCCTTCTCAAGTTCATCCTTCTTCTTTGGAAAATTGATAACTTGTTTTTTGATCAAGTTTAACAAAGGTAACGTGTGCTTCCTAGTCTGTGGTATTTTGTACCCTCTCTAAGTTGTAGTAGGTGAAGTTGACATATGGTACACACACCCTCTTCAAATTAACCCTTCCTGAGTTTGGAAAAAACCTTTATTTGGTGTATCACCATCCCTAGTATAGTTTCATTTTTGCAAATCTCTTTCCCTAAAACCCATGAAATGTTAGCATAGGACTAGATAGCCATTTTATTACACTAGGAGTAGTACACCACTTAGTTTAGGAAGAGGAAGTCAACCTTCTCCAGAGGTTCACCTTGAGCCCAAGTCCCACAACTTGAGAGGTGATCCCATGTGTCCCAATCACACCGAACGTCATGTTCACATTCTAGCCATTAGAGGGTGCAGTGATTTGGCAACAACAGTTTTTGGCATGCCTGGTGGGAGAGTTAGTACTTCTCTTCTCACTTACACAAGTAAAAGTACAAGTGACTCTATATCTCTGGATTCCAAATCTCAGTGCATTAACTTATACGAAGAATTTAGACAAGAGCTTCTTCAAAGAAAGGAAATTATCAACATATCAAACTTTCCTTATCTCCTCCAAAGAGAAGAAGAAGAGGTGTTTCAACATCACTAGTTGCAGCTCTACCTCGTAGGGGTCATTCAAGTCCTTTGTACGGAAGTTTCCCTTCACAAGTAACAATCAACCTCTTGTTGTTATGGATATGGCACGAAAACCAAGTTTTCTCCCTTTTAATGTAAGTAGTCCTCTTCTATTGGCCCAATGTTGACCCGATACATTGCGGTACTCAAAAGTTTACCCTTTTACATAGGGAAACTCATGTTACTCTAGTAGAACATATTCTTGATGTAGCCAACATTTGTGTTGTACATAATATCATGAAGGAAAATGTTGTGGTTAGAATTCTTACTACCTCTTTCAAGGGAAAATAACTTCAATGGTTTTGAGGGTTAAGTGTTGGTAGTATAACCACTTGGGATGAGTTGGGATAAAATATTTGTAAACAATTTGAAGACAAGAGTGATAACCTATCACTTTTGGAACAACTCACTACCATGAAGAGAGCTCCCCAAGAATACATGTGTGATTTCAACTTCCAATTCCACAGGTCCTGGAATAGGATTAGAAACTTATAAGTCCTTCTGCACATAATTCATTCTTATACTATTTGTGAGCCTTGAATAGCAATGTAGCAGTTATGATCCATTCCATGGGAGGGTCTACATTACCTGATGCCTACTACGTGGCCATAAGAGTGAAAAATTCCTTGATTTAGGATGGAAAGATAGCTCCATGACCACTAATGTCATTGTCTGGATCTTACAAATAATCAGCCTATCATTTCTCCTATTCCAGTAGCCTCTAATCAACTAGACAATCTACCCCTACCTCTTCAAATGATCTATTTGAATTCAATTCACTACTGCAAACTTTTGGAAATGAGCTCATTGCACTCAAGAGGCAACAATTTCAATACAATCATCCATATCATCCAAAAATCAAGATATCGGGATAACCATCATCCTTTTCAAGGGAACAATCAGCCAAAATCAAGTTATAAATCAACCTACAAATTCAGGCCTTTAAACTTTCAAAACATTCTTACCACTAGCTCATCTAGAGCCATAGTACTGTCCCAGAATAATCTAGTTCAAGACTATGAATGGTGTTATCCTGTTTCTCAACCCCACAATAAGAATCTTTGTCCCAATGGAGTTCTTGGCTAGGCCCTTATGGTTTAAAATGTATATCCCCTTCCGAGACTAATAGAGAACAAATCTATGCAAGAAATACTAGATTAACCGTAGGCACCTAAAGAAACTACTTTTTAAACTAGCAAAACAGAATATTTTTATGGGTTGAATACAGATTCCTCATCAATGGTGGCAAACACTCATTCTAAGAAAAGAGAAATGAAACCTCAAACTTCCAAATTTTATCAAGCATCCACTTCACAACCTCGACACAAGTGGCGGTTGATAAATGTGTGGGATAGAAATGGCCATAAATACTTGTTAGCAAGATGTAAGGAAATAAGATTCATCAAGAATCACGGTACCCAAAAATAATTTTCCAAAGGAGGATCCCAATTCTCAAAGAAGTGTAGAAAATTAGGAGAAATTCCCTTCAACATAGTGGAACAGATGAAGAAAACCAACCTGAGCATTACTATGTGGGACGCACTCTCAATTCCTTCTCAAAGAAACTTGTTACGAGAGGCTCTGAACAATTTTTGTACAACCGATTGATCATCGTGTCATGGAGCAAATGACTACTATGAATTTTTGTCATCCGGAAGGTAAAATTATTGCTAAAGCAAAAAAACTACCACAATTCTATATTTCCCTAATCATTAGCAACCACCTGGTACATAATTTCATGATCGAATTCGGTGTCGTAGCTTAGTTATGAGTTATGCCCAAACAAATTGTAGGCATATTAGGCATACAATATACACCATTTGCAAGAGGATTTTTTAGATGGATGGCATAGTTGTTAAAACTATTAGAGTTATCAAAGGAATTTAACTTACCATCCATGCATACCCAAGTTCTCTATTCACCCAAGACATCAATCATCAATCTTCCTCCTCTCTTCAACATCTACCTATCATGAGATTTCACTTCCAAGATGGGTGGTTATCTATCATCCGATTGGTCACATATGATTCTCAAGACTCAATACAGAACCAAAGTGACTATAAGGGAAGAACCAATCTACCATAATCATGTAGAACCCTACACTGCTAGTCCTATAAATGGGAATTACACCATCGAAGATCCAAAAGAGGAAGATGTTGATCATGAACCAACCACTCTTGTTGAAGAAGTCCCCGATACTTTGTTCTAGATGAAGTAAGTGGAGATCATCAATATGATCCCTATGCATTGATGTGTTGGAAAAAGAAGAAGTTTGTTTGCTACTTTTGGAAGAAATAGGATTGGGTACATACTGCATTCATGAAGAAGATACAATCATACCGTAACTTGTCAAAACACCAAGCGATTTGAAAGGACTGTGGAAATTGTTCTTCGATGGCTCGAGAAGTAAGAATGATCCAAAGTGTTGGTGTTATGTTAATTTCTTCAAGAGGATATAATAACTTCTCATCTTTCTAGTTATAATTTAGTTGCACTAACAATGTTGTTGAATATGAGGCCCTTGTACAAGGAATTCAACTAGCCCAAAAGAAGGGGATCAAATCCCTGACTGTTTTTAGAGATAGTGAGTTAGTTTTCATCAAGTGATATCACGTAGTGCATCCAAGAATGATCTTTTAAGATCATACAAGAACCAAGTCTGGGACTTGATTGAAGATTTTAAAGCTTTTGGAATCCATGTAGTTCCTAGAAATCAAAATCAAGATGTTGATAGGCTTGCTACAATTGGCTCGCAATACAACATACCTATTGATATTATGAAAGAAGGGCAACAATTTTTCAAAATAGTGGTTTGACCTGCAGTCCCTGATAAATTGAGTAGTAGCTAAAAGTATTTGATAGTGACAAACAAATTGTCCTTTTCCTACAAGAAGAGGTGGAGGTTACTATAAGAAATCAAGAAAAGTTGCAAGAGTCATATGGTGATCAAATTACACAATTGAAGAGAAACAAACTACCAAAATGATTAGTAACTTTGGAATCCATTTTCAATTTAGATGATCAAGCCAAAAGACAAATCTCTAACATGGTGGTTAAGAAGAATATTTTAAAGAAGTCGAGGTAGCGCATGAGAAGTTTCTGAAGATTGGAAAAGTGTGTACTTCCGAAAAGAAAGAATATTTCATTAAACTTTGTCAAGATTATCACGACATTTTTGTGTGGAGCTATAAAGACCTACGTGGTTTTGATCTAGGTCTAGCACAACATACCATCGAATTGGATCCTAATGCCAAGCCAGTTCGCTAGAAACAGAGGCCAATTAATCCAAAAATCGAGCCACTAATGAGAAAGGAGCTAACCAAACTCATCAAGGCATGTATTATTTTTCCCATCAAGCACTCCTCTTAGGTAGCTAATCTGGTGCCTGTAAGGAAGAAGAACAGAGAGATTCGGTTGTGCGTAGATTTCAAGGATTTGAGCCATGCCTTGTTTGAAAGACCATTATCCTCTCCGTCAATGGAGAAAATTCTTCAAACAATGGCAGGAGCTCAAATATTTTCTTTGCTCGATGGATATTCAGCTTGTAATAAAATTATCATTCAAGAATCTGACCAATTCAAAATGGCTTTCACTACCAAGTGGGGCATGTATGCCTACAACAAAGTTTCATTTGGATTGTTCAATGTTAGGGCTACTTTCCAAAGATTCATGGATATGGCATTTAAAGGACTAATCAATGATATCATCTTGGTTTACATAGATGACGTAACTGTGTATTCTAAGCATCCATTCGATCATATCACACATCTAAGGAAGGTTTTTTGAAGGTGTAGTGAATTTGGGGTTTCACTTAATCCCAAGAAGTGTATTTTTGTAGTTCATGAGGGAAAGTTGTTAGGGCATGTTGTTTCAAAGAAGGACTATTAATTGATCCAGCCCAGATTCATTTGATTATGTCCTTATCTCTCCCAATTCATAGGAAGGGTCTCCAAGTTTTCTGGGAACCATAAATTTTGTGTAAAGATTCATCCCTCAATTTGCAACATTGGCTAAACCACCGACATCCATGCTTTGAAGAAAAACATTCCATTCTCATGGATAAAGGAAGGACAAGAAATATTTGAAGCCATCAAAATGGAAATTTCTCAAGCTCCCATGCTCCTAAACCCCAGTTTGATAAAGAATTTATCCTTTATGCTTTTACAGGTCAAGAAAACATTTTAGGGATACTCACCTAGCAAAATGATGATCTGATGGAGCAATCAATTACTTTCTTCAATCAATCCCTCAAAGACTACATCTCAAATACTCATTCATTAAAAAAACAAGTCTTTACAAATCATTCGAGATTTGAAGAAATTCAAGCACATGTTATCCAACAACAAAATTCATCTAATGGTGTCTCATCTAGGTGTCAAAGAGTTTTTTTGAACAAAGATATGAATGAAAAGTGTGCTAGATGGATCATGAAGGTGATGGAGTATGATGTGCATATCAAGGTTACCAAACTTGTCAGAGGTAAAGGTTTGTGTCAACAACTTGCTATAGACATGGAATCAAAAGGTGATGAGGATGTGACACTCCTAAACACTGATGAGAGTGATGAGCAAGTTGACTGGTTATCTAAAATGAAGAATTTCCTCTTCTCTAGGGTATATCTGTTTCACTCGGAAATGCTTCGTTCCTTTTAGAAATAGATAAGGTTAGGGTTAGGAGGAATACCTATAGAATGTCGAGATGATGTGCGTGTACCGTAGAGAAAGATCAAAGGATCGCGGAGAACTCCTTTTTTGTCCTGGGAAGGACTACCGCAAATAAGAACACAAGACCACAAGATTTGATTAAACAATAAATAAGGAATCGCCTTGGCCAGAAATGTAAAACTTCCTTTCGAAGGTGGTCAGTTTCCCTGCTAACGTGAATTAACACAAAAGACTGTAAAATATCAATTAAATTGCTTGGCTGAACTGGGTAGGGGAAAGGCTGTTTTTCCTGGTTTTTGATCAAAGGAACCGATGCCGGTTACCTATAACCGATGCCGGTTACTGATAACCGATACCGGTGGGTTCTAGGATCTTCTGGGCTGGTTGTGGTGTTTGTAATGGCTGGTTTTTGGATAGTATTAGGAAATGGGATGGTTAGAAGCAAAAGAATGACAGTTAGAGGTAATGGTACGTTGGATAATGGATTCAGAAACGGATTTGGGAGGACTGTAATTCCAAAAGCATAAGAAATGTTATAATGGAGGACATGCAAGATGTAACTTACTGGTTTTTATGAAGGTGCAAGTTGATCTCCTTTGCTGTAAACACGTCTAGTATTTTCACTCGTCTCTGCTTGGTCAAGTGAAGATCTGGACTCTGTTCCTCACTCGCAATGCCTCTCGTTGATCCAGAAATCCTTCGACTGATCTCCAAAATGAAATTCCGATCCGTTGTTTTGGTTTGGGGAGCCCATTTACAGGGAACCGATGGTGGTTGCGTAACCGACGGCGGTCGAGTAGGAACCGGCATCGGTAAGGAAAAAGTAGGCTATTTTTACTAAAATAGCCCACCTTCCCTGCTTTTCTCCCGAGAGATCAGTTGCGGGCTTGGTCAAGTGGCTAGAAGGTCGGCTTTTGGTGCGAGTAAGGAGGCATTAGTTATGGATGTGAGTCTAGACCAAGTCATGGGTCTTAATTAGGTTAGTTTAGGGTTAGGGCTAGGTCATGATGAGGTGGCAAAGTGAGGTGGCGGGTAAGGTGATGTGGATTTATCAATTACAAGGTAATTAATAAATAATTGTGTAAAGTTTAGGTAATGAGGTTAGGTTGCGAAATGGGATGCGGGTCACAAGGGGTCGTGAGACACGAATTTGGTGTCTACATTAGCCCCTTATTGTCGTGTAGCTTGTTTTGTTAAAGCTGCGCGAACAATAATATGAAGTGGTTTCTCATGTTAAGGATATAGGTAATCCCCCTCAAATCTATCACCGATGGAGTGAACGGGAAATCAGGGATAGGGTTGATAAAGGGTACATGTTGTAGAGAGGATGGTAAGGTGGTAGGGAAGGTCCAAGGAAGCAGACGCATGTTGAAATGCAACAGTACGACTAGGGTATATGATTTGACGAGCAAACCAGCGATGTATAGGCAAAGGTCGATAGTTTATCCAAACAAGGGTGATATAATCCTGGTATCCAAGGCATAGGAAGTAGCTCCAGGGTATATAACAGGTAAGGTACAGGAACGTTTAGGCATGTTCGGCAAAGTACTCAAATGGTTGGTTTGGTTGAGATAAACGTCACGGTCCAGGTCTCAGGCAAAGTTGGTCGACGATCAAGTCAAGGACCCTAATCGTGCTAAAACACGAACAGTGAGCTCGATTGAACACAAGGTACATGATGGATGGATAAAATAAAATGTTGATTGTGGGTATGGTATGGAAGTGATACGGCCTGGGTCGGGCCAAGTTGTTGGGTTGTGGCCTTGGGTCGACCATACATAACGGTAGAGTGAGGCCTGGGTCGGGCCAAATTGGGTAGGCGAGGCCTGGGTTAGGCCAAATAAGTAGGCCGAGGCCTTGGGTCGGGCCAAATGGTTAGGGTGAGGCCTTGGGTCGGGCCTAATAGGTAGTAGGGCGAGGCCTTGGTCGGCCAATTGGTAGGTCGAGGGCTTGGGTCGGGCCAAATAGGTAGGCGAGACCTTGGGTCGGGCCAATGGTAGGTAGCCAATTCGAGGCCTCGGGTCGGGCCAAATAGGTAGGGCGAGGCCTTGGGTCGGGCCAATTGGTAGGTTGAGGCCTTGGGTCGGGCCAAATAGGTAGGGCGAGGCCTTGGGTCGGGCCAATTGGTAGGTTGAGGCCTTGGGTCGGGCCAAATAGGTAGGGCGAGGCCTGGGTCGGGCCATTGGTAGGCCGAGGCCTTGGGTTGGGCCAATTGGTAGGTTGAGGCCTTGGGTCGGGCCAAATAGGTAGGGCGAGGCCTTGGGTCGGGCCAATTGGTAGGTTGAGGCCTTGGGTCGGGCCAAATAGGTAGGGCGAGGCCTTGGGTCGGGCCAATTGGTAGGTTGAGGCCTTGGGTCGGGCCAATTGGTAGGTTGAGGCCTTAGGTCGGGCCGGACCAGTGAACAAATGTTGTGCAGCAAAGGTGGACAGAGGCGATATTGGTGAAAAAGAGGCAAGGAGTAAAGAACGGCAAAGAATGGGGTGAAAGTTGGGTATCAAACCGATGTCGATTCCGCATGACCGATATCGGTTAAGGGACCGATACCGGTTTCTTAGGGCAAAAAAGAAACCGACATCGGTTAAGGTCGAAAAACCTATAAAAAGAAAAATACGGCCTGTCATTGTCACTTTTGTTATTTGCAATCCAAATTGACTTGTCTGACGTGGAGAGTTTATTTGGAGGGGTATTGAGTGAGGTGGAGCTATTTGATTGGCGGAGAGAGTTGATAGTGGGCCCGAATAGTTGAGGAGGCAGCAGGTGATTGGCCGGGGACCCAAAGCAGATCAGGATGGAGCCATGGCACAGGCAGGAGGAGCTGGAGGAGCTGGACCAGCTGGACCGCCACCACCCATCCCACCACGACGACGTGTCGTCGTACCGGTAGGTTCTAAACTCGTTATTTTATGCATTTGGTTGTATTAAGTGAGATTGGGGGTTTGGGTAGGAATTTAGTTGTTTTAGGAAATGAGGAGTAAAATAGACGTAATTTGAAAAAGAGAGAGGGTAGATAGGTAAGATAGGGTAAGGCGGCTAGGTGTGTAAAATTTGGGGGTGTTTGGGTGGGTAGATGGGTAAAAATAGGTGAAAAATGGTTTTTGGGGGGCGCATGGGGTTCGGCTGGGCAGAGAAGTGACCGATGTCGGCGATCAACAGCGACCGCATCGGTCGCAAAAGCATAGGGTGAGGTTGAATTGGGGGCTACCGGCATCGGTCGCATCGGCCGGTATCGGTGGGGAAGGTTGAGGGTGGAGTTGGGATGGGATTGGGTGTTTGGGTTTAGGATGGGGTTTAGGGTTTAGGGTTTAAGTTTGAAGGTGGGTTGGGTAGCGTGTTGGGGTGTGGGTGGAATGGGGTTGGGTGTTTGGGTTTGGGATGGGGTTTAGGGTTTAGGGTTTAGGTTTGAAGGTGGGTTGGGTGGCTTGTTGGGGTGGGGTTTAGAGTTTAGGGTTTAGGTTTGAAGGTGGGTTGGGTGGCGTGTTGGGGTGTGGGTGGAGTGGGGTTGGGTGTTTGGGTTTGGGATGGGGTTTAGGGTTTAGGGTTTAGGTTTGAAGGTGGGTTGGGTGGCTTGTTGGGGTGTGGGTGGAGGGGGTTGGGTGTTTGGGTTTGGGATGGGGTTTAGGGTCGGTGTGGGGGTTGGAGAAGGGTGAGGTGTGGGGTTAGATTTTGGGTGTTACAAAAGGGGGTTTAGATGGTAAAGTAGATGTTATAATAAAGAGTGGGTCTAAGAATGTGGGTTGGTTTTGCAGGCACGTCAGCAGTTGACGATGCGTGATAGGATGCCTCCACTATTGAGTCGGATGAGGCCACACATATCTGCGGCGCATTGGGCCATCATGCGCGAGGTGGGACTCGGCGGGGTCCAGAGGTACAGAGCGATAGAGAGAGATCACAGTCTGATGGTCGCCCTCATCGAGAGATGGGATCCGGCGGCCAATGTGTTCCATCTGCCGACCGGGGAGATGACCGTCACATTAGAGGATGTGTATCGCATCCTGCGGCTACCGATCGAGGGAGAGGCCGTTTTCCGTAGATTCGAGATCGCCATGGGATAGCATACGCAGGTTTTGGGGATGCACCGCGCTTACGTATCATAGCGCGAGCATCGATATAGTGATATGTACCGCGCATGCATACATGAGACACGGCACTGGCCCGTGTTGATGATGATAGGGATCACCTGCTTCGCCCTCCCGGATTCAGAGGGAGGCCGCTTCCCACGGGCATTGATGGGGGTGCTGCTGGAGATGGTGGAGGAGCACACCTGTTTTGCATGGGCACCAGTGTATCTGGTGCAATTATACAGGGAGTTATGGGGCTATCGCCGGAGGAGGCGATTTGGTATTTGTTCTACATTTTTGTTGCACTGTTGGGCATACGAGCACATCGTATGCATCAGGCCAGTAGGGCTACCCCAGCAGCCAGGGCCACAGGTCGTATACCGATATGGCTTTCAGAGGTGGTTGGGGGTCGTGGGCCAGCCACGAGCAGTTGTTGCAGGTCGGGATGTGGTCTATTATAGACACTTGCTAGAGGGCCTTACAGCAGTAGACATTGTATGGAGACCCTACAGAGGTCACCAGCCTGGCAGAGGAGCCCGCAGCGTATACCGCGCCCGATCCAAAGATACATTCCGGATAGCAAGGAGCGAGGACGGGGAGAGTACGAGTGGATACCCCTAGAGAGGGTACGCAGGCAGATGGGGCTGCGACAGGACGAGCCACCTCCCTTCCCTCAGTACAGGAGGGATGATGTAGAGGCCCCACTGCCAGCGCCACAGCCTTGGGATCCAGACTGGGTAGCGGAGAGACCAGCAGGTGAGGGTGTGGATGATGCCGGGTGCACGGGAGCATACAGGGTATGGTGGGCTGGGCAGAGAGCAGCGAGGATAGTACCGCCTGCGCAGCTAGACTTTGGTGCATGAAGCACTGGCAGAGAGAGATCAGCTCCGGGGGCAGGTGCAGCATGCTATTACAGGGGACGGATTGGCCGCCATTGTGCACAAATAGGGGTCTTACAGGGCAAATTTAGCCCAGCTTAGTAGCACAGCAAAGACCACCACCACCACCAAAAAGTACACAGAAAGCAGTGTGTGCAGTATGCAGTGTACACAGTGCAAATTGATCAAAGAAGAAGATACATTAAAGATACCACCAGATACACCACCAAAGCAGCCCCACAAAATACACCACCACGCCCCGCAGTGCAGTGTACAGCTCGGGGTATTGGTGTTAGGTGCCAGGGGACCAGCCCCAGTTCCTTCAGTGGCGCGAGATCGCTATATGGAGGTGAGAGCAGAGGCCCGATATTATCAGGATATTCTTGATAGTACCGGAGTCGAGTATCAGGCATATGCAGCTCATAGAGCAGAGACCTCGCACAGCCAGAGATCTCAGGGAGGAGCAGCCACAGCTGGCGTGTCCGTGACAGGCAGGAGGCGAGAGGCACCACAGGGACCAGCGGGGAGAGGTGCCGAGGGCGGTGGGGAGAGCTGATAGATCCCCGACATGGTTTTGTATAGGGACATGGGCACCGGTCTGCGAACCGGTTGTATTGATAGAGGCCTGCGTGCCTACACTTATTCATTGTTTTGATTCATTTATTTATTATATACCGGCCTGCGAGCCGAGTACGGGTTGTATATTTGATACCGGCCTGCGAGCCGAGTATATTTTTGATATGAGAGACCGGCCTGCGAGCCGAGTCGAGATTTTTGGTAGGTATTGCGGCCTGCGTGCCGGCTTTGGTATTGTATGAGATCACAGAGGCCCCGATGTAGGGCACATTGTATTTTTGAAAATTTGTATATATATAGAGACGATGTTTTGATCCACATGCAGTGTTCAAAATGTGTTGAAATATGTGGTTAATGGCTGGTAATAGATAGAATGTGTGATGAGTTTAATTGACATGTTGATAGATGGATGATGCTGATGTTTTTGTTTGTTTGTACGTATATATGAATGTCAGGTTATGTGATGAATTGGTGGTTTTGTGACATTGTGATATATGTAACTGATGAGTTGGATCCAAATGATGTATAGATTGATAGTTTCTTGATATCCGTAGTTGATGGTTTGTGTATTTGTGTAAAATAAATGATATTTAATGAAAATGTAATGTTATATGTGGTGGATGAACAAAATGTGGTAAATTGTGTGGTTTATGCAGGAAAAGAGGCGGGCGCGACAAAAATTTAGGTGAGAAATGAAGAAAAGAACGCTGTTGAGAAAAGGTAGGTGTGTAACCGATATCGGTTAAGGAACCGATATCGGTATCTAATAGACCGATATCGGTTAAGTAACCGATACCGGTTATTTAGGTATGAGCTTTTCTAAAAATAGAAAAGCTAGGGTGGCAACTTAAGTTTTAATTTTAGAGCCATGCAAGAGGTTAAATACGCGAACGCGACGCTTTTTGACGACTGAGACAGGTATTTGCATGAGAGATTTGGGTGAGAAGGAGAAAAGAGACAAGGAAAGTAAATGTGATCCGAGGTTCAGAAGGCAGAAAGACAAAGTTGAAAAGGGTGGTGATCATGGCAGAACGAGGAGAAGCATCCAGCAGGCAAGGACATGAGGGAAGACAAGGGCCACCTCAAGCTGCTGCAACCCAAGAGGTATTGTTTTGTTTGTGATTTGACTACTGCATGTTTCGTGAATAAGATGGGGGAGAGTAGGTGGGTAGATATGAGAAAGAAAACATGATAACAAGGGTTGCAGGTGAGGTAAGTGTTACAGGGTAGGCAATCAGGGGTTCCAGGTATGTTTGTATGTATAAAAACGAATAAACGAGCAAATTATTGTCGTAGGTGGTTGTTTTTAGGGAAGGTGTATAAAATTGACAGTGACCGGTAGCGGTTAGGGAGAACCGGTATCGGTTATTCAACCGATATCGGTTATGTATAACCGGTACCGGTTACTGGAGAAATTTCCAGAATGTTTGAAAAAGACCCTAATGGATTGAATGGTTGTTTGTTGTTTTGGTGTATGCAGGCAGAGGCAGGGTTGAGGATGAATGATAGTGTGCCAGCGCTGTTGTCGCGAATCCGAGCGGATGTAACACCAGCGGAATGGACATTGATAAATCGTTTGGGGTTAAGTGGAATCCGTTATTATTCACGAATCGCACGTAACCATGGTATGTTACAAGCGCTAATTGAGAGATGGAATCCTGAGACAAATACCTTCTATCTGCCAACAGGTGAAATGACAGTAACTTTGGAAGATGTGTTTCGTATATTGAGACTCCCTATTACAGGAGAACCAGTATATCAGGCACTACCTAGCGCGGGGCGGGCAGCGATAACAGAAGTGTTTGGTCCATATGCACGGGACTTAACACAGCGAGGTTTGTCATTCACATATGGGGTAATGTATGCAGCACACCCTGAGGAGACAAGGTTAGCAGTGATTTTATTGATGGCGGTAGGGTATTATGCGTTACCGAGGGCAGAAGGGGGAAGATTTCCAAAGGCATTGATGGGTGTTATTTGGGAGATGATAGAAAGGAACGTGACTTTTGCATGGGCACCTGCATATTTGGCGGAGCTATACAGGGTTTATGGGCTTCAGAGGCGAAGTCACAGGACAACGTTGGATTGCTCATACTTATTACACTGTTGGGCCTATGAGCACATTGTTTGTGTGCGACCAATAGGCCGATCCATCCAGGCAGGAGAGACCGGAGTACAGAGGTTGGGATTCCGACGATGGGTCCAGACAGAACAAGAGGCAAGATCTCAGGCCGTGCCGGGTGACATTGAGTATTACAGGCAGGTATGGGAGAGGTTGACGGTTGCGGATATCTGTTGGAGGCCCTACGGGAACTATATGGTAACCGAGAACATAGCTGAGGAGTTGAGAGGTGTAGAGCGATTGAGGTGGATCGCGGGGCACAGGCCAGGTGAATATGAGAGGATTCCTATAGATCGCGTGCGGCGACAATTTGGATTTGTGCAGGACATACCACAGGCTTATAGACCATATATGAGGATCGATGCCGAGGCAGCATTCTCACCACCCCGGCCAACACCTCCAGAAGGGCCCGAGGAGATAGCTGCCGATCGCAGTGTAATGGATGCAGGAATGACAGAGGCCTATAGATTATGGTGGGTAGCAGAACTGCGAGGTGTATGTGAGCGCCCTGACATAGCGGTGATTACAGCAGAGAGGGATTGCTCGCAGTTTGGTTCAAAGCAGCTCCAAACGCAGTGAATGAGACAAGAGGATTGTTAGTGGTTGCGGAGTCACGGGCGGCGAGACTAGAGGCTGGAGTTCTCCATGCGAGAGGGCGTATTCATATGTTACAGGAGAGATTGGCAGATCAGTGGGCGGTACCAATAGCCGCGGTACCTTTGAGGACAGAGAGGCCTGGCGAGAGGGGTCGACGATCACGATCATCACCTAGGTCGGGATGAGGCGTGAGGGTCTAAATAAATGTTAGCAAGGTATGAGGATAAATAAGAGTACCGACCTGCGTGTCGATGATATAGAAGATGTATTTGTTTAACATCTAAATAAAACGAGATATGTATGTTGATTTGCGTTATAATAATAAGAATGTTGTCGTTTTGACTTTCGGTGTTTTGAAAAAGGATCAAAGAGGAATGTGATTAAATAGAAATACACCAAAATATTTATATTTACCACACATGATAGGTTATGGTAGGGGATGGTCGAGCTAACCTTGGGAGACCCCATGTCTCCGAAGTGCTGCCTACATAGCCCATTGCACAAAGCAAGGAAGGGCCTGATCGATGTAGTTCTCCTTAGGATCGTGGAGGGGTGAATTTAGGCAATTTGGTATGGTTTAGGCAATTTGTCGTTTGGTAAAAAATTTGATGTTGGTAGGGTAATGTTGTTGGTGCTGGTAGGATAATGTTGTTGGTGTAGGTATAGGTAAAGCAAAGGTTAGCATACCCAAGTAGTAGGGAATAGTGTCCTGATTAAGATCAACACACAATTCTAGATGCGAGGCAAAGCGGAAAGAGTGCTCCGTAGGTGAAAAGAGCTAAACAAACCACACAACGTAGAACGAGCCTGAAGCCCTAAGTGCCGTGTATAGACGAGAAGTCCATAGTTGAAAAGAGTTGTATGATCACAATATATCGTGTGTACGTTACGTCCCTTGAGTTGAAACAAATGGTGAGGTGATGTGGATGATATAGCTGAGGTACAAAGAACTTGTTACAACGAAAGAGAACCTACCCTAAATAGACAAGTCCATGACCCAAAAAGTTCTTTTGTATGAGGCTTTTATTTTATCAATGTAGATCGATCGATGCGGAAGTCTACAAGGGATATTGATTGTTTTATTCTTGAGGTCTTCACGAAGCCGATCAATGTGAGAAGCTTCGATAAAGGTCGACTGTATATGCTGTCCTTCTGGGGAGCAATTCTATTTATAGTAGCAGAGATGATTTTAGTGCATAGCTGTCCTTCAGGGGAGCAGTCTATTTATAGTAGCAGCAATAGTTTGGCATATAGCTGTCCTTCGAGGGAGCAGTCTATATTTAATTTTAGATGACTAGATGTTCTTTTGGCGTGAAGCATCTAGTTTAGTAGGAAGTTTGACTCAAGAAAATCCCATAAGAATACGGCTTATTTTAATACTTTGAAGTCATGGACTAGACTAAAAAAGGGGAAGGCATTATCAAGGGGAGGTGCGAAGTGATTTCGATTTTATTTAGAGATATAGAAAACAAAGTGTATGTAGCGGTAAATGAGCTCAAGGGACGAGCAAGAGGTAGATAAGAAGTGATATAACACTAGATTCAACAATAGAATGGGCGAAGATGTAAGGCATTAGGGGTTCGCTCAAAGTTTACCATTGCGAAGCTAAACGATAAGTGCCCGATCCATAGGTGTGAGTGATTATATAAGGCCCAATCCAATGGGAGCAAATTTTCCACGTTTGTTCTTTTCTAGTTTGGTGACATGTTGATTCTCTTTGAGGACAAGATCACCAACCTTAAAGGTACGCTCATGAAGTCGCTTATCATAAGCACGCTTGATGCGTTTTTGATAGATTTGAAGGTGATCGAGAGCTGTAAGACGTCGTTCATCAAGAAGCTCAATTGGGCTAACCGCCTTGGCGGAAATCATTTGGTGAGAATATCCCAAGAGATATTCTAAGGAGGGTATTTGTATTTCGAGAGGCAAAACAGCCTCTGCACCATATACCAAAGAAAAGGTGTGGCATTAGTAGAGGTACGAATGCTAGTACGATAAGCCCAAAGGGCAAAGGGGATGTGATCGTGCCAATTTCTTCCAGATTCATTGACAACTTTCATGAGGATTTTGGTTAGAGTTTTATTAGAAGATTCACCACCATTGGCTCATGGATAAGAAGGCGATGAGAAACTAAGTTTGATACCAAAGTTGTCACAAAGGTTTTGTAACAACTTGTTTTTGAAAGATTTACCATTATCTGTTATTAGGCGATGAGGAATACCAAAACGACAGATAATGTGATGGTTAATGAATTCGACAATTTTTTCTTTTTTGATTGAAATGAGTGGGATGGCCTCCACCCATTTTGTGTAATATTCGGTCGCTGTGATTATCCAACGGTGACGTTGTGAAGAGGTCGGGTGAATCTCACCAATAAGGTCTAAACCCCATTGTGAGAAAGGCCAAAGATCACGAGCGACTTGCAGTGGGTGGCTAGGAGTATGTTGAAGATTGGCATGTTGTCGACACATGACACAACGCTTAACATATTCGAAGAAATGCTATCGAGAGTAGGCCAATAATAACCTAGGCGAAGGATCTGTTTAGCCACCACGGCAAGGCCACTAAAATGTCCACCACAAATCCCATCGTGGTACTTGTTGGATGGTATAGGTGACCTCTCGCACCGGTTAGACAGCGAAGGAGGATGCCATCAAAGCCACGTTTATAGAGGAGTCCTCCCATGACAACATAACGTGAAACACTTTTAAGAAAAGCACGTTTTCCGCTACTAGTAAGGTCGTGGGAGAACCGAGATTGTAAGGTAGTCGTGAAATTGGTGGTACCAAGTATCCCCGCGAATTAGTAGACACAAGATTTATCATGCAAACTATCGGGGTTGAATAGGATGGTGCAAAAAGTTGCTGGACCACAACGAATAATTCAGAGTCAGTTGGTGCGGCGGGAATCTGCGAGGCTAAGCAAGCCATAGTATCTGCAAATTTGTTAGTGGATCGGGAATGGTTTGGATAGAATAGTGAGTAAATAAGGTTAGAAGTGATTCCACGTGGTGTTTGTACTTCTGAAGTTCCTCGTTTTTACATTGGTAGATGCCCATAACTTGATTGACTACCAATTGAGAGTCACCAAAGATATTGATAGATTTAATGCCTAAGTGTATCGCAACTTGGAGACCCAGAACAAGGGCCTCGTATTCCGCTGTATTATTAGTGCAGGGGAAATCAAGCCGGAATGAAAGAGGCATAGGTTCAGCGTCAAGAGGGATGAGAACAACGCCGGCTCCTCCGCCGCGCTGGCACTTAGATCCATCGAAGAAGAGGGTCATTTGATACGACTCTTCTCCGAGCGAAAGAGTGGCGATGAGTTCGTCGGGGAAGGTAAAATTGGTAAATTGTTCCCCAGGTAGAGGGGCCTCCGCAAGTTGGTCTGCAAGAGTTTGTCCTTTGATTGATTTCTGTTGTATAAACTCAAGGTCAAGGTCGGCGAGGAGCATGAGCCATCGAGCGATGCGTTGGTTTAGGTGTGGTTTGGCGTACATATAATGAATGGGGTCTGTGTTGGTGATGACGAAAGTTTTGTGATTCAGGAGGTAATGTCGGAGTTTGGTGGCGACGAATGATAGGGCCAGGCACAATTTTTCTACATGTGTATACCTAGTCTCGTAATCCACGAGGGTACGACTTATATAATAAACGGCGCTTCGGCGTGCCGAAGTCTCGATGTGCGAGCATAGCTAGCTCCTATAAAGATGGTCATGGCGGAAAGATAAAGGTAGAAAGGGCGGTCGTCTCCGGGGTGGGATAAGCACGGGTGGCTGCAAGAGATACGTTTTGAGAGCTTCAAGGCTTGGTGACACTCCTCACCCATCAAAGGCAACGCCTTTTTTAGAAGGTGATGAAAAGGGTGACATCGATCCGAGAGTTGGGAGATGAAACGCCGGATGGATTGAAGTTTACCCTGCAAACTACGCAATTGTTTGAGGTTTTTGGGTGGGGGCATTTCTAGGATAGCTTTTACTTTAGATGGATCAACCTCAATGCCACGCAAAGAGACGATAAAGCCAAGAAGTTTTCCCGAAAGAACACCAAAGACACATTTCTTCTGGTCAAGGCGATGACAAAATATTGTAATAAAGCATCAAAAATAATGGTTAAAACATCGAGATGTTCACTACGATGTTTAGACTTGCCGAGAAGATCGTCGACATAGTCTTCAAGGATAGTGTGCATAATGTCATGAAAATGTAGGTCATAGCCCGCCGATAGGTAAAGACCAAAGATTCTTAAGGCCAAATGGCATGACACGATAATGTAAGGTTCCCAAGGAGTTATGAAGGCGCTTTTGTGTTGATCGGCAGGGCAACCAAAATTTGGTCAGATCCCGAAAAGCCATCCATGAGAGAAAGCATTTCATGGCTCGCAGTGAGATCAACAAGTTGATCAATACTTGGGAGGGGGAAGTCATCCTTGGGGCAAGCAAGGTTAAGATCCCGGAAATCTGTGCATATCCGAAGTCCCCCTGTCGCTTTAGTGACAGGTACGATGTTAGAAATCCATTGAGGATAGTCAATAGGCAAGATGAAGGAAACAGAAAGGAGTCGTTGGAGCTCCTCTTTGACCAAGAGAGCAATGCGTGGATGCATTTTTCTCAATTTCTGTTTGACTGGTTTGGAATCGGGGTTTATGGTGATGTTATGGACGGCAATGGTAGGATCAATTCCTGGCATGTCAGCGTAAGACCATGCGAAAGCTTGGTTACGAGCACGGAGAAAGGTAGAAAAGGCGGCTTGTTCTGATGTGTTAAGGGATTGTCCAATCTTCACTATGTGAGGATCTTCCTCCGTGTGGATGTTGATTTCTATAGTAGATTCTGCTCAAAGATAGTTTGGGTTTCAGATGGTAAGGCGCGTTGAATATAAGAATCATCCGCGCCCAGGTAAGTGAGGATGGAGTCGTCATCCTGGCATTCAACAACATTAATCAAAGGCGAATCCTCTTCGATCATGTCTGGATACAGAAGGGGAAGAGAAGATGGGTCCTCATTATCGCGTTGATAAGTGAGAGGACCTATGAAGATAGCATTTATGAAAAAAAAAAGTTAGGAGGGATAGATTCAGGGTCCATCGATTCTGTGGGAGATGATGGCAAAGTGGGTGATGATGGTTCGGTAGGGGCGACGCCTTCCTCTTCCAGGATACAGCTGACAGGAGGTGTCTCCTGTGTAGGTGTTTCGGAAAAACCGAGACCACTTCGATCATTATGTTTGCGTGTGGTCACGGGAATGAGTGTATGTCGGCCTTGTTCGTAAAGGCCAAAACCAAAGCCTTTCCACGCACAGTGAGTCAAGAAGGTGAGGGATAAACGACGATTTGTCAAGTATTGAAAATCGGATTGGAAGGGAACCACACCAAGAGGAGGTTCAGGGGTAATGGAGGATGCGTCAACACCCCCATACGTTAGGTTAGTGCGGCAATGGGGTGGTCCGTAAGAGATTACCTCCCCCACGCGACGGTCGTAGGTGGGATGCGCATGTAATTGTCCGTACTCCGCGGGTAGGGAAAGAACTAACGTTATATAGCGGTACTCCTCAGCGTGAGGCGATGAAAACATCTACTAAGGGGCCTGAGGTTGGGATGTTAGTCATGGGAAGAGAAGTGGTTTCAGGCGACGGTGGTTTCATCAACCAAGGCGTAGGTGCGCTTGAGGTGGATGGTTGAGGTACATTCAAGAGGATGGTGGGTTGAATGTATGGGTGTCTTAATTGGTATAAGCACATCGTTTGGGCGGTATAACATATTGCAAGTTTTCAAGGGGGAGGATCAGCTTTTACAAAGTTGTAGGACTTCCCTCGTACTCAAATTTTATGCATCGATGTAATGTTGAGGAACGCATCCCATGGCTCGGATCCAAGGACGACCCAAAGAATATATTATATCGAACTCTCCTTCAAGGACATAGAAGAGTTCGGTAAAGTACGTGGGCCTACGCGAATGTTGAGGATCACGGTGCCTAAGGTAGAAGTAATAGCGCCATCAATGATCGCAACATGATGGGGTTGGCACACATGCAACTGAAGGGATGTTCATTTGTTGGAAGGCTTTTCAAGAGATGATGTTTAGGCTAGTGCCCCCGCCAATCATAACCCGACGTACTCAATGTCTCGGACGTAAGTGGAAATGAAAAGGGCAGTGGTCGTGGTCTTCTCGCACCAAAGTCGATAATTTCATCTTCCGAGAAACTAACCGCATGGCTTGTTGTTTTGAGACGTATGGTGGGGGAGATGGATTGTTGGGTGAGAGAGGAAACGTGATCGGGTGTTAGAATGGAGGCCACGGGTGGTTTCGTTGGGTAAAACCTCTATCCTCAAGGATCTCAACGAGAGCTTGTCGATGAGATTCGTAAGTCCGAATGAGATCATATAGTGTCATTTTTACTGCGATGATGAAGCCGTTTGATCATGGTTCGGTGGGCAACTCCATTAGAGACGGATAGGCGGGTCCGCGAATAACCACTTTAGGTGGTGGTGTAATCGGGATGGTCAAGGAGAAAGAGATGCCGCAGTGTGTTTTCTTTCGCTTTCCCATTGTTTTTCGTCTCGAGTAAATGACACTAATCATATTAATCTCGTAGATCCGAGATGAGGAAGATGGTTGGGATAATTCATGGTCTTCAAGAGGTGGGGTCAGAATAATGATAGATCTTGGTGAGGCGGGGATAGATGATATAGTAGAGGGAATCGACGCTAGAGGTCTTTCCTTCGTAAGTTGTCTTTCTTAATCTTTCTATCCCGGGAGAGGTGACTCGACGAAGGATGGTTTTTAGAGCTTGCATCCCTCCACATCATGTCCCGTGTGCGGTGATAAGCACAGATTTTAGACTCATCGTAACCCATAGGTCGGGGTTTAGACGGGTCATAAGGTCTAAGTGGAGGTAGGGAAATGGTCGCATTCTCCACCAACATAGCAAGGATTTTGGCGTAAGATCCTTTGAGGGGGTCAAAATCGGATGAAGGTATTGGTTGTGCGGGTTTTGGTAATGTTTGGGCGTGGTTGGTTCGTACAGGTGGTGGTTTAGCCGAGGGGTGCTGACACATGTTTTTCACTAAACGTGGTTTCTGGACACGGTTACGCTCACCTGGTTAGATGATGAGGTTACGAGATGGCGTGGTAAAGGGAAACAACCACGGAGAAAGGGGAGTGACAGTAAAATAAATCCTTTGATGATGGGATTGGTTTAGGGTTGATAGTGGACCGGATACGCGGGTAACGATGTTGTGATACCCTTTGATCTCTGTATAGGTGTAGAAGGCGTAGGTCGTTTTGAAGAAAACAAAGGAGGTATGATATATTGATGTAAGGTGGAGGGATGAGGTCCCAATATGGAAGGTGGGTGTGACGATGAGGGTTTTGATTGTGATAGAGGCACGGATTGCGTTCGTCTCCTAGGTGGCGGGGCGGGTTTATTTTTGGATAAATCGAGTCGCTTAGGCGGGTGTGTTAGACTGGGCATTGGTGAGGTCCCAAGCGTAGGGGAAGATTTGGCTAAGTTAATAGAAGTGGAAGGGGCATTTGGTAGAGGTGAGGGGGGTGAAGGTGAGAACATGGGCATTTTAAGCTTCTGTAAGCACTTCGGGTATATGGTGGAGACATCAGATCACCATTTGCATTTGAGTAGAAAAAGGGGTACTCAAACGTTCCCATAGGGCCCGCTCTCATCTTCTCGTGGAATGACAAGCCTGTGTGTGATTTGTAATTTTGGTACGGAAGAAAGGTGGGTTGTAATTCCAGTCCACTGTGGGAGTGATACAGGGGGTAGATGAGGCACTGTATCAATAGATGTTAAGAGGTCGACTGGTCGTTGAAAAGATTTAGGTGATGAGGGACTAATAGGCAGAAGGGCATGTTGGAGAGGGTCTGTCACGGCTAAAGAATTTAGTGATGTCGGTGCAAGAGATTTCTCGTCTAAGGATGTCAAAGGAGTGGCGACCTTCCTCTCAGTGCGGCAAGAGTGGTAGAAGGAGACGTCTGGGAAATGGATAGATTAGACAACATCCGCTCGCAATCTTGTAGGGATGTGGTGTAAGAAGACTCATTGATGGGAAGGGAAGCCTGGGCAGTTAACTCTTCTATGGGTAAAGGAACGATTACGCTTTGGCTTGATGGTGGTAAAGGAGGTTCGGGCTCCTGTGTTAGTGAAGAGGCTTGATTCAAAATTTTCTCGATAGAGGCTTTTGGCTGGGTATCGAATACTGCATGGATCTCATGAACACTCTCCTCGGCTAAGATATCCTGGTTGACGTTACTGTTGGACGAGTGATTCGGGAATGGCTTGTTGAAAATTTTCAAATTTCGGTTAGCAAGGGCGTTAGGATTATCGAGGGCTATATCCCCCGCATCAACCATTTCCTGCACTATGTTTTTCAACATCTTGCAGTTTTCATGACTGTGTCCCTTCACGCGGTGGAAGTTACAAAAGTCATTTTCTTTGTACCAGGAAGGTATGGCGCGAGTGGAATCAAACCCAGAATGAGGTTTAACAGGAGGTAAGGTAATGGCTCCTGCTTTTAGCAATTTTTCCAAGATGACACCATAGGTTTCTCCCAAGGGAGTGTAGTTGATGGGTTCGGCTTTGTATTTATAGGTGGTTTTTGGTGGAGTATTGGACGGTGGTTGGGATTTGACCATCACCGCGTGGACAGCTCCTTTTGATTTAGAAGAGGTGGACGCGTGAGGAGTGGTGGTATTTGGTTTATTGGTAGAATCAGGAGTTCGGAAAGTGGAGTTCTTGTTGCGCAACCGCAATTTCTCTTCCTCTAAGGCTCGAATTTCTAATTTTCGAGCCATAGTAAAGGCCTCGTCGAATGTACGGAAAGTTTGGATTTGGAGGGTAGGGGAGATGTGCTTAGCGCAGGCCCGCGTAAAGAGTTCGATAAGTTCGGTTTGAGGCAAGGCATACGTAAGTTGGTTGATAAGGCCCCGCCATCGTCCAACGAAATCTGCGATAGATTCGTCCTCAAATTGTCGGATGGCATAAAGGTCGGTGATAGATACTTTCTTAGCAATGTTAATGGAGAAATGATCCAAGAAAGATTGGGCTAGTTGGTTAAAAGAGAAGATCGAGTGCTGGGTTAAAGCACTGTACCACTCCAGGGCGGGTCCTGATAAGGACATAGGGAAGGTGCGGAGTAACAAGGCGTCATTATGGGCAATCAAATAACAAGCATGTCTAAATGATCGCAAGTGTTGTTGAGGATCCTCTTTACTATTAAAACGAGTAAATTTCGGCAACTCCCATTGAGGAGGATATGAATGAAGGGGGACAGAAGGGTGAATGGGCTCCCGACAAACTTGTTCGTATGTCAAGGCGCTACGACTTCCCGAAACCGAAGCCTCCAAATTTTGCATTTTGTCCATCATTTGTTTGATGAAATCAGTGGTTGGATGAGATGATGGTGCACCAGAATAGGGATGTCCCATATAAGGTGTTGAGGTTACTGGATACGTGTATGGGAATGAAAAGGTAGGCGGAGCTTGAGAAGGAAAGCTCGTGTGGATAGGTGGCAGAGAGCAAGTCATGAATGGAGCAGCCTGCAAAAGAGATGAGGTAGGGGCAGTTGGTGGTAACGAAACGTGGGGTCCAAGATTAACAAAAGGAAAGCTAATCGGGGTCGTATGAACCTCTGCAGCTGTCGGATTGGGAGACGGGGCTAGAGATGCAGGAAGCAAGGCGGTATTATCAGGAGGAGTGGGAGCTAAATGAGCAGCTATACTGATAGGCATACCTACAAGGAGCTGACCATCAGGTGTACGGTCAGGGGTATGAGACAAATAGTATTGTACAGCGCTGGAATTAGCATCCAGAAACTTGGCAAAGTCCTTATCTCCCACAGGAATTTTTGGAACCTCACTGGTATCAGTAGGATTCCCCATAGAAGGTGAAGGGGGTGATTCAGGCAAAGAAACAGAGCAAGCGTGTGAAACCATGGCGGCGGCTTGTTTTCGAGTGATAACAACCATGGACAGCAGTTCACGGTAAAGTTTCAATCTATCAAGAACAAAAACAACCCCAGAATGATGAATTTGGCAAGTTGCTGGTTTGTCAGGGGCTGATGGAGACAGTAACCGATATCGGTTTACTAACCGCTGTCGGTCACAGGGGAAACGACGTCGGTCCCTTAACCGATGCCGGTGTCAAAAATCTAGGATAAGAAGATACAAAGGGCTGCTAATTTGATTTTTAGCAACGTTGAGTATATTTATCAACTTATTGATCACAAAAGACAGAGTATGACAGAGAAAACAGAACAGCAAACAAGCAAGATGCACACGCAAATCCAGAGATTAACCTTAGGGTTAATTTTAATTATTGTGGGCTTATGCCTTTAGACGTAGAATGATGTCAGAATCCTAAACAAGAGACTTAGGGGAAATGTCAAGTTGTTTTGGCTTATAAGGTTACCTCAATCTCCAAGTGAGGAATACCGCGGAAAAAGGGGGATGTTTGAGTGTTGTGTTAATTGTGAAGTGATTCGGTATGATGTGTTGTGCAGTTGAATGTAAGATTAATTTCCGTCAATACCGTGGATATCACCCCACGTGTACGACTGCTACTTAATCTATGTTCACTAGAATTGAAAAACAACAGGCAGGAATGCAATGCATGTGTTTTAAAACCCAAATCGAAAGTGATATTCGATGAAGCAAAAGAGATGACTTTTACTAATGCAAGATGCAAAAACAAAGCAAGTTCTTTTACCAGAATAATAAAATACCTTGTGAATATCTCTAGAAGAAGAAAACAAGCAAGTATGCTCCCTATATGAAAGCAAGCAAGAAATAAAGATAAACCCAAAATGGGTCCCACCGGGCGTGCCAAAATGTTTCACTCGGAAATGCTTCGTTCCTTTTAGAAACAGATAAGGTTAGGGTTAGGAGGAATACCTGTAGAATGTCGAGATGATGTGCGCGTACCGTAGAGAAAGATCAAAGTTAATCATGCGGAGAACTCCTTTTTGTCTGGGAAGGACTACCTGCAAATAAGAACACAAGACCACAAGATTTGATTAAACAATAAATGAGGAAACTGCCTTGGGCCCAGGAAATGTAAAACTTCCTTTCGAAGGTGGTCAGTTTCCCTGCTAACGTGAATTAACACAAAAGACTGTAAAATATCAATTAAATTGCTTGGCTGAACTGGGTAGGGGAAAGGCTGTTTTTCCTGGTTTTTGATCAAAGGAACCGATGCCGGTTACCTATAACCGATGCCGGTTACTGATAACCGATACCGGTGGGTTCTAGGATCTTCTGGGCTGGTTGTGGTGTTTGTAATGGCTGGTTTTTGGATAGTATTAGGAAATGGGATGGTTAGAAGCAAAAGAATGACAGTTAGAGGTAATGGTACGTTGGATAATGGATTCAGAAACGGATTTGGGAGGACTGTAATTCCAAAAGCATAAGAAATGTTATAATGGAGGACATGCAAGATGTAACTTACTGGTTTTTACGAAGGTGCAAGTTGATCTCCTTGCTGTAAACACGCCTAGTATTTTCACTGCCTCGCTTGGTCAAGTGAAGATCCTGGACTCTGCTCCTCGCCGCAATGCTCTCTCGCTGATCCAAAGAATCCTTCGACCGATCTCCAAAATGAAATTCCGATCCGTTGTTTTGGTTTGGGGAGCCCATTTATAGGGAACCGATGGCGGTTGCGTAACCGATGGCGGTCGAGTAGAACCGCATCGGTAAGGAAAAAGTAGGCTATTTTTACTAAAATAGCCCACCTTCCCGCTTTTCTCCCGAGAGATCAGCCATGGGCTTGGTCAAGTGGCTAGAAGGTCGGCTTTTGGTGCGAGTAAGGAGGCATTAGTTATGGATGTGAGTCTAGACCAAGTCATGGGTCTTAATTAGGTTAGTTTAGGTTAGGGCTAGGTCATGATGAGGTGGCAAAGTGAGGTGGCGGGGTAGGTGATGTGGATTTATCAATTACAAGGTAATTAATAAATAATTGTGTAAAGTTTAGGTAATGAGGTTAGGTTGCGAAATGGGATGCGGGCCACAAGGGGTCATGAGACACGAATTTGGTGTCTACAATATCCTATGAACATGGATTAAAAAAATATAGACTTTCCGTCTTCAATTTATTCCATATGTTTTGGTAGATAAGATTCTCTTCGAAAGGATTTGAATGGTTTCCCCCTTCGGTGTGTAAGACCAAAATGGGTAATTAAGATATTGTTGTATATATCTTCCCCGGGTAGATATAGACAAGCGGAAGAATATGGAAACCAAAGAAATTCAAACCTCAAAGCCATGGCGCACAAAGGGGGCACGACAATGAGTGTCGACAGCAAAATGGATGCGCCCATGGCACACGGAAATGGTGCACGACAATGAGTGTCAACATGAGAATGTATGCGCCAAGGCGCAGGAAAGTGGCGCACAGAAATGGATGTCGACAATGTAAAGGATGCGCCCATGGCGCACGGAAATGGCGCATAACAATGAGCGTCAACAGGGAAAAAGTTGCGCCTTGGCGCACATAAGAGGATGTCGACACAAATGTAAATGCGCCCTTGGCGCACAGAAAGGAATGTTGACACGGGAAAAGTTGCGCCCTTGGCGCAGGTAAAGTGGCGCACGTAAACATGTGTCGACATAAACATATTTGCGCCTTTGGCGCACAGAAAAGAGTGTTGACATGCAAATGAATGCGCCTTTGGCGCACAAAAAGGGTTGTCGACACAAACATATTTGCGCCTTTGGCGCACGAAAAGGATTGTCAACATGCATATGGATGCGCCAAGGCGCACCTTCAGGAGGCGCAACATTCTGAGCGCTGACAGGAAGCAGACCCTGACCCAGATATTCAGATGGCCATAACTTTTGACTGGGAGCTCCGATTCACACAAGGTTGGAATTTTTGGAAAGGGTGGGAACAAGTTCTTAAAAATGTAAAATATAGTTTGCCACTTTTGGGGTTTGATAAGGTCCTCACCTACCACCAAAATGAGATGAATTAAATACAACCTGAGGTGGTTGGGGTAGATTTGGACTTTCTCTCTCTTCTCTCTCTCATTCTTCCTATAAATTGTAAGGAGGGGCTTCTTTCTAAAGGTTGGACATTATTGTTTTGCCCCTCCCTTCTTCTCTTTGGCAGTGAATCAGGAGTTAAAACCTCCATTTAAAGCGTAATGCAGCTTTGCCTCTTGGCATTTTGCGGTGCAGTTGTGTCAGATCAATCTTTGGAGCAAATTAATGCATGTTTGTGGATGATTATCAACCCTCTTAGTGTTTATTTGCATCTTCTTGATCTTTCACCTGTAAATCTGGGTTATCTCAGGCATGATCTTGCATTACATTTTTTTTTTTGGTCTGTGTTTATTGGCAAGACAGTGTTCTTCATTCTCGGTGCATCACTCTCGTTAGTTTAGGTTTTATTTTCTACATTTTCTTCCCCCTGTCTCCTTGGAAAATTAGATTAGGTTTTGAGTAGACCTCCGCATTTTTACGTGTGCATCCGAACAGAGGAATAGGAACGGCCTTCATCGGAGAGCTTTTCCGATTTCGCAAGGTACCACACTTGGGAAAAGCTCCATGTTGTGCAATCGCACCGAGATTCTCAACCCATCAAGTTGCAGAGTCCTGTGGGTGCTTGTGATTCGACACCAACGAGATACTAAAAGAGTTTCATAATGGTCTATCTAGAGGAAATTACTCTGTACAAATGACTCGCTACCAAGATCATGTGAGCCGGTAACTATTGGCTAGATTTGTTCAAAGATGCCCATCTCTAGGTGTTTCACCGATTCTTAGACATTTCTTTAAAATATTGACGAAACAGATAGGGTAACGGGCATAAGAGGAATACCTGTTGAAATGTTGGTTGATGGGTTGTTACGCATGTATGAATTCTAAATCCATAGTTGATCGTGAGAGCTTCCTTTTGGCTAGGAGGAACTACCTGTAATGGAAAGCAAGACCTACCAAAAAGAGTTAAACAATATGTATAGTGAAGCGCCTAAGCGTGTGCTAGATTTGAAAAGTGTGATACGTCCTAGATGGCATGTCACCCACCTTTGTTTAAAACAATTTAATGCAAGTAGTAAAATAAATCCTGTTATAATTTGAAATGATTTAGGTATCTCACTTGAAACACAATAAGAAAGATCTAATCTAATGTGCTAGGTTCAAATAATATATGAAGATCAAACAACTAGTTCGGGTCTCGCAGTCCGACAGAGGTCTCGGGTAGATCACAGTGAATAAGGGTGATGTGGAATTAGGTGGATATGTCATTGTTTTGGGTTGTATGGGCACATACAGAGATCGATGCGATTAAGGGTGACCAACAACGGTTGGGTGTAACCGGTTCAAGTATTGTGGAATTCTAGGAATGCCACAAAATGAGTTTTGGGTCTCCTTTGTGATTGCACAAAGGACTTTAGTTGGTCAGAATGAGGTACTAGGTGGTTTGGGTGGGATTTGACGAGGTTTTAATGGGTATATGGAGGGGTGAGTATTAACGGAGGTCTGTGGGTGGCCAAGAGAACAAAAGGGTGACAATATAATGATGAAATGAAATGAACCAGAGGAATATAATGTTCCACTTACTTGGATTCTGGTCCTGGGCGCTTGTGAGTGAGGGATGAAGGTACTAGAAAGGGGTTGAATGCTATTGAGGATCACCAAACATTGGAAAGATCTTGCATGGGCTGTATGTGCATTCTCTTTTGCTTGGCTAGATTGAATCTATGCTGGGGTGAATGTTGGATGGTTGTTGGATGATTGTTAGATGCTTGTGCCAGAGGAAATGCTTGATCTCCTTCCTTGCATGTGTGTTCTCACTGAAATTCATTCTCAGAAGATGTGATATCTCTCAGGAATGTTCCCAATGTTTTCCAACCTCCAAAATAAGGTTGTTTTGGGTGTTAAAAAGGTGACCAACGGTGGTTCCAGCTTAACCGGTGATGGTTAGGGGTAACCGGCGTCGGTCAAGGTAGGATTTCCTAGGTTTACTAAACTAGGAGATCCTCTTGATTTTTTGGGATCTCGTGTCATTAACCCATGGATTAGACTGGAAGCGTCTTGTACACATGTGGGAATGTGGTTAGAGAGAATGTAGGCATTGATTTTTAGGGTTTGGGTAAGTCTTAGTTAGTTATGGCAACTTACTAAGAATAGGTCTTAGGGTGAGTTGGCTTGATGAGGTGTCTAGGTGAGATGTATGTGGACATTATCCCTAATTAAGATATTTAAATAATAAATATGGTGAGGATAATGAATTAATTTAATTAGATTAATTAAATTAATATTAGTGGGGTGAAGGGGGCCATGGCTAGTTTAATGTGATGAAGGGTGTTTATTTGTCGAGGGACCAAAGGGGAGTGTGACCTAATTTTAGTGTCTACATTTTTCCCTTTTTGTTGTGTAGCTTGTATTGGTAAGCAACGCTAACAAAAATAAGATGTGGTTGCCCCATGTGTGGGTGAAGGTGATCCCCCTCAAACCAAGAACCGATGAGACAGAAGGCGAAGTGGTGAGTGGTTTGATAAAAAGTGAATGTGATGAAGAGGAATATGGGTAACGGTGGAAAAAAAGGAAAAAGGTCTACTCTGTAATCTAGGTAATGGGTCGGGGTCAAAGGTAGTAAGTCAAACGCACGTACACGTATAAACCGTAGCATGGTACCAGTGAAGATTAGACAAACTCTACATTATCTAAGGTTGATAGCTTTATCCAAACAAGGGTGAAGTCATTCCAGGTATCAAGGCATAGGATATGGTCGGGAAGCACAACGTAGGTTAGGTGCATGAAAGTTTAGGTATGTTCCGGTTCACCAAAGTTAGGGTCGGGAAACAATCACGGATATAGGATAGGTAAGGTCATTAGGTCAATCAACATAGGTAACTTGACGCAAGGTATAGTGAACACATGAGGTCAAAGGTCACGAGCATTGGTCCAGGGCTAAAAATCTAGGTCACGGCGCGGGTAAGGCCGAGGGATGGGTAAAATAATGAGTCTCCAAAGGAGGAAAAGGCAGAGTAATAGGGTAAAATGTTGGGTTTGTGCAAGAGAGGGTGACCAATGCCAGTTAAGGGTAACCGACGCTGGTATAGGGCAACCGACCATGGTAAGGTAGGGCATGAGACCGATGCCGGTGAAGGTGAATTGGTGTCGATTAGGTTGGGTTTGTTATAAAAACAAAAATTCTATGTTTTTTGTTATTCATTTGTCATTTAGTGAATTGAGAAAATGACAAAAGAGAGAGAAAAGAGAGAAAAGTGTCCAGATAAAGCGGAGCATTGAGTTGGCGGTGTGAACGACATGGTGATTGGTTGGTGAGAAGTGGGTCCACAGGATCAGTGTGAGTGATTTGATTTGGTTGCGGGTAGCGATTTTGTAATGGTAGAGGCCGGAGAGGGATCGGGTGGGCCACCGGTGTAGTGGCTGACGTGCCACCGAGATGACGGCAGCGTGATGAGGTAAGCATCCAACTCTAGTTGTAGTTGGTTAGATAGATTAGATGATTGGTAAATGGTTTTTGTAGTTGTTTGTTTTTTTTTTTTGTTATTTTTGTGGGTGGGGAAAAGTGGGTAAAAATAGGAATGGGGAGGGTAATAAATGGGAGAGGGGGGATGGGTTGAGGTGCAAGGGTAGTTTAGGTAATTTTAGGTGGCTAAAAGGGGAAAGGGGGAATTTTTTGAGAAAGGGGGTTTTGGGGATCGCAGGTTTTACCGCGATAGTGACAAGATGATCGTCGGTTGTGGCCGACATTAGGTGACCGATGTTGGTAAAGGGGTGACCGGGGTCGGTTAGAGAGAACTGACACCGGTTGGTTTTTTGGGGGACAAGGGGCAAAAATGCCACAGGTCAAGTGATTAAGATGGGTAGGGGTAAAATAAGTTGCTGGGAAATGATAGGGGAAAGTATGGGTGTGAAAATGTAGATTAACATGTTGTTTGTATTGGATGTAGGGGAGAGATCAGCTACATATACGAGACAGTGGTTTCGCCCCTCTATGGTGATAGTGCGTGGCACAATGACCCCTAAGGAGTTGCATCATGTGGAAGCGGTGGGCCGAGTGGAGTCCGCGATACCGGCATGTAGTCTGGTAGCCTAGTTTAATAGTCGCACTCATCGATAGATGGGATTCCGTGACCAACTCGTTCCACCTGCCGATGGGTGAGATTACTGTCACCCTGGAGGACATGTTCAGGATTCTATGGCTACCCATATTAGGTATGTAGGTATACTCTATCTCCTCCGAGGCCTCGAAGGAGCCGATGCTAACGGTGTTTGGTGAGGGGTTGGACGAGATGACATTCCATAGTGCCGCATTCGCTATTGAGAGGTACCTAGACTTATCCCGTAAAATTGGCGAGATAACCCTACCAAAATTTTGTTCGGTCCTCGTCAGGACCTTGCAAAAATCCCTTCCGGGAAATCTAGTTTTCCGAACTTAACCTTTTTTGGTCTTTTTTGGTGGGCGCACATAATGTCTATGCAACATCAAGTTTAGGTGCGCCCCCTTTAAATCCTTTGGTGCACGGTTTGAAGTGTCAACAGGCATTTTGGTGCGCCTCACTATGTTGTGCCTTTCTTGCATGTGCCAAGGCGCATGCGCCTTCATGTCAACAATACTTTTGTTGCGCCACTTTTTGTGTGCGCAAGGGTGCACATATTTTTGTGTCAACAAAACTTTTGGTGCACCAAAGGCGCACATAACTTCGTGTTGATAGGTATTTTGATGTGCCAAAGGGTGCATGCTTTCTTGTGTCGACAGCACGTTTCATGCGCCACTTGAAAAAGTGGGTGGCGCATTTATTACCACCTCGCCTATATATAGGCGCATCTGCACTGTCATTTTCATCAGTCAGAATCACGTGATTTTCTCTTTCCTCTCTGTACCTGTCAGCGCACCTGCCCTGTCATTTTTGAATCACTTCGTGGACCCGGTTTCACACTTCTCCATTATATAATCCAGGTAGGGGGTCCTCATTTCTTTTGTGTGTTTTATGTTTGGTTTTGGTTGCTTGTTGGTATGAATTGGGTTAAATAAGACTGTGAAATCATGAACTCAACCCCCTCCTTGCTTTTTTTCTATTCTTCCCCATGCATTTCCCCCTCTTTCCAGATCTGCTGGTAAAGGGGACTCTGTCCTAAAAAGATTGCTTGAAACTCTCATTTTTAGCTTCTTCATCACCCAAAGATATCCTTAAAAAGAAGTTTAAATGCATGTAACCCCTCAGAGAAAGAATCATGGCTTGAAAATAAGACACTGTCATTTCCTCTTTTGGCGCATCTGCCACCCCTGCAACATGATAAACAGTCGCGCCAATGGCGCACATACCATGCCTGTTACATAAAGAACAGATGCGCCCTCATGGCGCACTTCCCTTGCTTGTTACAACCGCTTTCCTGTGCCCTCTTGGTGCACCAAACTCATGCGTGCAACATTAAAACTTGCGCCATTGGTGCACCCTGCATGTATGCAACATTAAATTTATATGTGCCAAGTACAAAACTGTTAAAAAGGCGCAGGCGCATCCATTGTTACAACAACATCATGTTATGCAGACTTTCCATGCGCCGCACCAAGTTCCCCTATGGCGCATGAAAAAATGATGTTACATGCATTAAACTTGCGCCCTTTGGCACATCCTGTACCCGTGTAACATGAAAAATATCAGCGCCCTTTATAAAATGCATACACATATGCAGGCGCACTTCTACTTACAACAACAAAAAATGTAACCTGCAATACCCATGCGCCATGCACCCTTTGGCGCTGATTTATCCCTTGTAGTAGCCCTTTCCTATGCGCCATATTATTTAGCCCTGTAACCTGCAGTATTCATGCACCCTGCACCCTGAGGCCTTAAAATCACTAACTCTTTCTTCTGTTGACACTTTAATGGAAGATCAAACAAGCTAATATGACTTTCTTGCATTGGGTTTCACTCTTCTTCTTGCAGATCAGCAACTGAGCTCAGAGTTACATATGTCAACATCAAGCAAGAAACCGACCAAGTCTAAGGGCAAAGCCAAACTCACGGAAGAAGAGATGAAGTACAAATATCAGAGGGTCAGGATGCCCGAGTCCCAAGCAGAATGCGACCTAGATATAAGGGATTCTGAGCTCGGACACATTGACATGGAGGATTTCTGGGCCAGAACTAGAAAGGTTACAAGAAGTCCCTGGATGGACAAACTGATGGGCAGTGTGCTACATTTTGCTTGGGGGATCCCAGTCAGTGCAGTAAATAATGAATTTATGATGGTGGTGGCCCGCTGCTACAATAAAGACACCAGGTGTGTCGTAAATGAGAAGGGCGAGGTCATAATCAACCTC